>OX451737.1:1492844482-1493357551 GCA_948472305.1 Vicia faba
CAACCACCACCGGATGGGCTATGTCCGCCACTCTTGGGACCATCACTGCTACCATAATTTTGGCACTGCTTCCAGCATATGGCGTACCTCTGCGCGCTCTACGACTATTGTGCCCTTAGTCGACTTTCTTGCTGCTTTTCTAGCATTATGATTTCTGAAAATCTCAACATGTTTTCTTTCTCTTCATCACTTAATATTTTAAGGTTTAACTATACAATCCTAATAAAGTAAAAACACTTAAGATTTGGATCGGAGGCGCGTTTTAAGATTCATGTTCATTCTTTTGACGACATTCATAGTATTTGATCTTTGTTGAGTCAATCATTAGAAAATTCAATTTACGTTTTTTGATTTAAGACTATTCTTTGATGATATTTCTAATATTTCATCTTTTAGAGCTTGTCATCAAAACCTGTTTGCACGTAAAACCACATATGACCAATCAATGGCAAGTTTATTGGGAAGCTTTGAATTACGCAAAGGCAGCGGAATAGGAAGACGCTTTGGAGATTTTATGGATACATACTATGAGGGAAATGTGGATATTATAAAATTCTTATCGTTTTTTTTTTGCTTATACTGTTTGGAATATTGCTTATACTGTTTGGAATATCTATAAGTTGGAAGGGACATCAACAATCAATAGTCATATTATCTACTACTTAAGAAAATGCTTGATTTAGAAAATTGAGGATCACTCTAGAACTTCTGAAGATACAATATATAGTTACATTTTATTTACTTGACCAATCATCAAGTGTATTAAGAAATGACAAAGTACACTGAGAGTCATTTGAATTTATAAGATATACGATCGAGTTGAAAGAGATTATGGTTTAGAAGGTAGATTAAAAAGAGAATCCTGAAAAATATGTATACTAAATTATTTTTTAGATCGAAGTTCAAGCACTGTTTAGACTTAATTAAATTTGAAGAAGAGTGATTCAAATTTTAAAGAGAATAGCTGAGTGATTTATAAATAAATCGGCATCATCGTCGGATTTTAGAGTCAAGATGCAAAATTACGAAGATTGACTAAAGAAATCTCATAAATAAATTAGCTTAAAGAGAGTGTGTTTGCATAAACAAACACAAAGTGTTTCTCCTTAAACATGTAAAAGACGTTTTTCAACTCTTTTAGAATGACAAAGCTAATCTTGTTATTGTTGTAAAGTGGATGCAAAAGAGGTTCAATAATATGATGATGACGGAACTTCAACACGACGATGATTAATTATACGGAGTTTGAAATTGACCACTTGGCCATATGTAAAAATTGGGACCAGTTTGAATACAATCTGTGTTTAAGTTTCATACTGTTACCACAATTAATTTTCATTTTATCTTGAAGCTGATGTGTACCCGTTGGTTTAAGATGGATAAGATTGTTTCTTTACTCTAAATCAATAGAACTGAAATGTTAAGTGACATCATTGTCAAGAAATTAACACGTCAACTCCACACTTATAGATAACACTTTTCATCATATATGTTTATATGATTATACTTCTGTAAATGATCATTAAATTTAAAAAAAAAACGTGAGTTTTATTAGAAATTTAGGAAATATATCAGAATTCAAGAAAATTCTGATTTTTTTTTAAATTTATAAAAAAAAAATTTGAAAAAACATGAGTTTTCCTGAAAATTTTCGAATGTATCGGAAATTTGAAGAAAATTTCAGATAAAATTTCGAAATTTTCAATATAATACCGAAAGTTTTGAATACATTATCGAAAATTTCAATATATTTCAAGATTTTTAAATTTTTTTTCCAAAAAAAGTCGAAAATTTCATTAAAAAAAAAACGAATTTCTCCAAAATTTTCGAGAAAGAAAACCAAAATTTTCAAAAAACTACCAGATTTTTAGAAAAAATCTGATAGTTCATTTTAAAAAAAAATTCAATATCGGAAATTTTAATATATTTGAAATTTCTTTTTAGAAATTTATAAATGTATTATCGAAAGTTTAACATTTTATCCGAAATTTCATAAATATTATCGAAGATTTCATTTTTTTGCTACTTCTAATTTGTTCATTAGTATTTTTAAAATTATTAAAAATTGTTGATTTTATAAATATCAATAATCTATTTACATTTTAAAAGAAATACCGTTGACATGACTTAAATCTTAGACTAACAACCCTTTAACTCAACTAAAAATTGTCAATTGAAATACCTCCATCCACCCCCAATTCATCATGAAATTGAAAAGTTTGTCATTTTAGAATAAGAAATTTAATAACATATTAATTTTTTTATTTGACTTTTATTTCATTTTTACATTTATTTAGCTTAACTTCTTTATTTTTCTTTAAAAAAATCTGTTTTATGTTTTATATTTATTTATTTTATTTAAAAAATAATATAAAAAATTAAATTTTGTTTTATGTTCATTTTGCGTTTGTTTTCATTTATTTCTTTTATTTCAAAAAAATAAATTTTGTTTCATGATTCATTTGGCATTTATTTAGTTTATTTCATAAAATAAAAATATAAAAAATGTTTTAATTGTTTTATTTTCTTAATAACTAAGTAAAAAGTAAGAATATTATTGGCGTGATTTGTTTAATTTGACAGAAATCAGAACAAATAAAATCTGATTTGGTCTTTTAATCAATATTTGATTTTGTTTCTTTTTTAATTAACCTAAAAAAACTATCATAAATAGGAGTAGAATAACACAAATAAAACAAGAAAAAAGCCACAAAAATTACACAAAAAAATTCTAAGCCCCCATAGTCCTTTCACATATTTGAGTCAACAAAAAAATCCTATCCCTTTTAGGTTCGTTTTTTCCAGAAAACACAAACTTATCATTACCACCGTCTATCTCCACTTAGGAGTGTAAGCGGATCAGAACAAATTGAAATAAAATCGATTGTTTTTAGTTTGATTAGAGATGGTAATTGGCAGAGTTTGGACATGATACTATAATGTCCGTTCTCATATCCACAATTTTAAAAAAAATCTGTATCCGAACTCATATCCGTGTGGATAGCAATATTTGTACCCTTACCCATATTCTAAGGGTACCTAAGTACCCATACCTGTGTCCATTTACTCGTATTTCTAATAAAGATATCATATCAATTATAATTTATCATGTCATTTTCAATTTTTAACAACATTTAAAAAAAATTAAGGATGATATTATTGAGTTAAGAAATAAATAAACATTTATATTTAAAATGCGTAGAAGTTCAATAGTGATTTATTTAATAAAATTGATAAATTAACATGTATACATATAAATAAAAATAAAATTATATAAATATATATTATGTGGGTATTGGGGCGGACTGGGTACTAAGATACCCGTATCCGCGTCCATACCCGCTAATTTTCGTGGGTAATTGTCCGTGCCCACGTCCTTACCCATTTTGCGGGTTTTTACCCTACCCATTGTGGATAATTTTTGGCGGATGCCCACTAGTGATGGGTCAAATTTTCATCCCTAGGTTTGGTTCTAAAATTAAACCGAAACAATAAAAATCGATGTGATTTTGTTCGATTCTCAGTTTTAATTTTTAGGAACCGCCAAACTGATGAACCGAACCAATAGAAATAATTACGTTCAAATTTTTTTATTCCATCCATCATTAAGCTCACATTTTTTATCGTTCTAACCATTTTCCATATTTTTTACACGTCCTTCCTTTTGGCAAAACACACATCTAGAATCAAACTCTAAAACATATAAAGTAGAAATTATAAGTCATAAAAAACTTATTTTCACTGAACTGCTGCTCTCGCTGCTCAACACCATTGTTGCTTTGACTACCGTCATTCTTATATGTTATGGTCGCCTTCTTCGTATTCAAATTTTCTTTATTAACTTTCATATTTTCTTTTACCCTTTTTGTTTCTTCTTCTTCAACAAAATTGTGAATATAAGGTTTGCCTCAGAGGGGGGTGAATTAGGACTTAGAAAATTATTTCCGGTTTTTAGAATACTTGTTCTTATTTTTCTAGTTTGGTGAAAGAGTTTAGAAACATAATTCTTTTCTTTTCTTGTTATGATTTGTGATGAAAGCGATAAAATGTGGAAAGTAAATGAACACCAGATGTATACTGGTTCCCCTCACAGGTCGAGAGTACTTCAATCCTTTTTCCAACACGGAAGAGATTTCACTATAGTTTAGAATGATTGTATAAGCCTAATCACACCAAAGGTGATAACTTACTATCTAATCTATAGGGAGATCAAAGATTCTTAAAACCTTTAAGATCTTGAACACTAAGTGCAAGAAGAACAATCCTCTTCAATGCACACACTTGCTTTCAACAATCCTAAATAACAAGGTAACCAATACAAAGTAAAAAGAGAACAATCTTCCCTTAATACTCTCTTGCTTCCAACAATCCTGGACAACAAGGTTACACCACAATCACTTTGGAAAAATGATTAGAAACAACTTCTTGGAGTAGATATGGAAGTTGATAATCAATGTCAATACAAAGTATTGGTCTTTTCTCTTTCAAGACAATAATTCAATGAATATATTACATAAGTTCTCAATTCATATGATGTAACTTTTCTAATGATGTATTTAAAAATGTAAGAGTAAAAGTTTCATGCAAGATCAAAATATTAATCAATGCACTTGTTTGAAAATGAGAAATAGAATATTGAATTGTATGTTGTGATTGTTGTTATTTTGTGTACCTGTTTCTACTTCAGAAACATTTGAATTATATACTTGTATTGCACCTTTTCAAAATGGTATTATTCCATAGAAAGATGCCATGCTTTATGAATCAAACAACACAACTTTTCTGTATTTTAAAACTATGAAAATTTCATACTGTTTCAGTGGTAACCGGTTCCCATAAGTGGGTACCCGGTTACCATCTTTCTCAATGTTACAGAAATTCAAAATTTGTATTGGATAATCGGTTCCCATAAGTGGGTGACCGGGTTCCCCAAGACATAAGCTATTATTTTTGCAAACTGATGCAGGGTAACCGATTACCATATCTGGGTAACCGGGTTCCCTAAGATTTTTCTGAAAAATTACTTTTGAGAAAAAAATGTGAAACATCAAGTTATGATTTCTAAAACATGTTTGAAGATTTATGGCATGCATGAAACATGTATGCATAATATTAGACATATTTTGAGTACTATAGTAACATATTATATTGAATTGGAATCTTGTACTATAATGAAAATCAAATACCAAAGTCTTCTTTAGGAGTAACTTAGCATGCAAGCCAAAAGTCCATTTTGAGTAGATACTTTTTATTTTTCTTTTTCTTTTTCTTTTTGATAATGCCTTTTGGCTTGATCATGATGTTTGTAATCATCAAAAAATAAACTTGTTGAAGCATGACTCTACATTCTTCCCCTTTTTGATGATGACAAACACTTGTTATGTGAAACGCTCTGGATCGCTTAAAATACAATATGTTCCCCCTATTAATGATAACTCCCCCTTGATCAATAGAGTATGTTGATAATTTCTGCAAGAGATAGAGACAAATCATATACATATATCTTCTCCCCCTTTGTCATTAGCAAAAATGAAGGGACAAAGAAACAAAATAATATCATAATCAAAGTAGAAGAATAGCATGATATTAGTTGACTTATCCTTTAGAAGTGCTTGTCTTAATCCTTCATCATGAAGTACTTCTTCATTGGATATGAAATTTAGTGCTTATCTTTTCCTTGCCAAGAATATTTTATTTGATGTTGTCCTCATATGTGACATATCCCTTTTCCTATTAGATTTGAAAATTTGCTTATTCCTCCCATCATATGCTTGGGTTAACCACTTATTAAGATATCAAAGACTTTGAAGTGGTCTTCAAGAAAACCTACAAAACAAGTTAATTTTTTCTAGGTATCCAAAGTGATTTGGGTCTTTCATGGTTAGTTCCTTTCTTGACCCACACATAATTCTCACTAGTAACATTAAAATTTCTTGCATAACAAGCATTATATGTGTGACCAATAATACCACAATATAAACAAGTAGGAAGAAAGTTGCTTGTAACATAAGTTTTATTTTTAGCAACTCTTTTCTTAGGATAAAAATTATAAAACTTTTCTTCCTTCTCACCATCGGAATGTTGTAATACAATAAACACAAGATTTTCATATTTTTCGCTTTCAGATGAAGAACTTGTATTACTTTCTTTAATGTAAACCATTTTGGATTTTGGGAATTTTCTTCCCTTCTAAGCAATCTTCTTTGACAGATTTGGGCATTCCATCTTTGTGTGTCCCTATTTTCCACATTCATAGCATTTGATATTGTGTAGTGACGAAGAGCCTTCTTTCTTTCTGAGAAGTTTCTCGCTTTTTGCAAAGTTGAAAGATTTATCATTATTAGCGAAAAACTTACCGAGACTTTTTACAAGATGCATGAATTCCTCTGAATCATCTTCATCAAGTTCTTCCCTTGAGTTAACTTTCAATGCAACAACTTTGGAATCCTCATCTTGAATCTCATGTTGTTCTAACTTTCCAAGTTCGATTTCATGTTCTTGAAGTTTGCTGAACCATTCAGCGGATGTAATTATTGAAAGTCTTTTCTTTTTCAATATAGCTGTCACTTTTGGTTGCCATTTTATGGACAATGATCTAAGGACTTTAAGATTTAATTCATCATCAGTAAAAGTATTACTGAGTGCTATCAAATAGTTCGTTAGATGAACGAATCTCTTTTTCTAGTCGAGAATTGTCTCCCGGGGATGCATTCTGAAAAGTTCATACTCTTGGTTTAAAGTATTCAATCTTTACCTCTTAACTTCAACGATTCCTTCATGAGTTTCAACCAAAGTATCCCAAATTTTCTTTTCTGATGTACATGTTGAAATGCGAAAGAACTCGTCCATACTAAGTGCATTTTGTAGAAGATTGATTGCCTTTTTGTTATAGAGGACCTTTTTCTTATCATCTTAATCCCATGAACCTTTAGGCTTTGACAATCCAACACTATTGACAACACTTGTAGGAAGAAATGGACCATTTTCGACGGTGTTGTACCCCAAAATTTTCCTTCCCATTTTCTTCAAAACATTCTTCTAGGGTTCTCAAATGCTCAAGGATGCTCAAGAATTGATCAGACAAACTCTCCTCCAAAGCAATGGGTCCATAACTAGGGTTTTGTGTTTCTCAAGGAAGATTGGGTTTCAAAGGTATCAAGTGGTTTCCATGGTTCTCCATAGGTCTTCAACAATGTTCATGTAAAGTTTCAAGTCTTGCATCACAAGTTTGCTCAATCAATAGCTTAGATGATTGAAAATTAACTATATTAGGTAAAAAGTCAACTATGGTCAACATACAATCAAACTTCAATATTTTTTGTCAACATCAACATTTTTAAGTGATATTCATCATTTGATCAAGGGTTGATCATGATTCCTCAAGGAAAGCTCTCAAATCATCAAAAGTCAAAAGTTGCCAAATTAGGGTTTCCTTAGGAGAAGTCAACTGAACTTTGACCAAGCATAACTTTCACATGCTTCATCCACTTTTCCACAAAAAATCCCATTGTAAAATAAATTCAATTCTCTACAACTTTGTATTTGTATGCTCAAGTCCAAAAAGTGCTTCATTTGAGAGATATGAGCCAATACATTACAGGTCATTTCAAAAGTCAACAAAAAGACAGTTTTTGTCAAGGCAACTTACATCAAGATAAAGTCTCCAAATGAAAAAATGAGCAAAATAGAAATTGAAGATGACATGGTCAGCTTTCTAAAAACTCAAAGATCACCTTCAAAAGATGAAAATTAAGAGAGTTATAACCATTACAAGTTGGGAAATTTTGATAGAATGCATGAATTCCAAATTAAGCAAACTTGTCATTTTGAGCTATTGGGCCTAACTTTTGATGTTCAAACATCTTCACAATGTATTAGAGGATCACTAAATCTATTCACATATTTTTTATGATTTTTATTTTTTTATTTGAATTTTTATTCATTTAAATGAAAATAAATCAAATAAAATATAAAATCATTGGGTTAAGGCGCATGATTGGTTTTTTGGATCAGTTGGAGGCCTAAGACAACTCATGACAACCATGAAAAACCGTGTGAGTTCAAAATGGCAAGAAATGTCTCAAAAAGTAAGCTTGAAGACATGTTTGATTCTTGTCTAATCTTGGCCATGATTGTATGATTTTGTACCATTTTGGTTAATCATTCCTTCCTCTATAAAAGCACAACAAGACCAGATGCAAAGGACACACATCCTTGCCTCAAGAATTGTAAAAATTATCCAAACTTTATCAAAAAACCTTGAGTTTCAAAACTCTCATTACAAGCCTTCTCACTGTGAAATCTTCATTCCAATCACTTCCATGAATATTGAAGGGTAGGATTGGATCAGTTACCATGATCCTAAGCATGTGAAACTGTATAGCATGGCATAATCAATTTACATTTTTTGCAAATTCGTATCTTTGATTTTATCTTGTTTTAAACAGATTTGGTGCTACTAATGAGTTTCTGAGACATGTTTGAATAGGTTTGCATCAGTATTGTGATCCCATGCAGTCAGAACCATGAGATACCATGGTTTCTCTGATCGGTTTCATTTGGTTTGAAACTCGTGATACAAGGACCTATAGTCAAAACTAAGTCCATATTTGGATTCAGGAGGGTCGAATTAGGGGTACTAGGATATTTTTGATCACTAACATGTTGAATTCACAGGTTTTGTATCTTACAGGTTGTCGGAGAAGACGACCAGAGCTAGGGCTCCAGCGCCTCTCCGGCCATTAGCATCACGCTTCATATTTATTCTTATGGTTTGATTTATGTTAGCGGATGTAAGGCCACCCCAACGGTAGAAGCGAGTATTGCAAAGGCGTTAGTGTACCAGGGAACGGGTTCGATCCCTGCCACTAGTATTATATTTTTCATGTTTTTTCTTGTTTACAGATCCAGTACAAGCCAACCTAGCATGCTCATTGTGCTCCTCACTTCATCACCACTTGATCATAATGGGACCATATCCAACATCCAAGATGTGTCCCCCTCACGGTGAACTTCCTAGAGCCATCCTCACCGGATCCAGCACAGACGTCCTGGGCCTTGTCTCTTTGGGCCTAGTAGATCACTTTGTTACACCCCCTGGGATTTACTTCTTCAGGCGCATTTCATTTCTTTTTTTATATTTTGTTTTAACCTTTTTTTTCACATAATTAATTTTTATTAAAATAAATTAAAATCAATTTAGAATTAGGTTTTTCTTTATTAAAATTAACCAAATTAATTTGTTTTCTTTATTAAATTTGTTAACTTTTGTTAAATAAATTAATTTAATTTTTTGTTTAATAAAATAATTAGGTCATTTTATTTTTACTAATAAAACTTTTATTTTTTAAATCAATTAGGCTAGGTTAGACATCAAATGTTTTATCAAAAACGATCACAAAAAGAAAACATTTCTCTGTTTCTCTTTACTTTTACAATCTTCGTGCGTTCCTTTACTTTCGCATTAGTTTTTTACAATAATGTATTTGCTAAAGGTTGTAATAGTTAATTAGGTTATTTTTACCGCTTTCTTTCTTTCCCCCCATTTTTGTGGTTTTGTACCCCTCCCTTGAAGCATTGTAATAGCGTAGGATCTTTCTTTTCTATTTTTACTGTTCTTACTTATTACTGTATAGTAATTAGGCTTGTATGGTAAGATCTAAAATGAAACGCTAGATAACCTTACATATAAGATAAAATAACTGAACTAAAACATTATTCATACACGCACCTCTAGGGTGATTCCACTTGTTGCCTTCGGATAAAAAATAGTCACGTCCCTCGAACGTGGGGCGCTTTAGCAAAGTCCCTCAATTAAAAAGATTGTAGTCCCTCGATGACCCTTCGATGTTGCGTTTAGTAAATGATCTTAGTCCCTTGTGACAAATTGCTAAAGCGCCCTACGAGTTGCCTTTATAATTGTACGATGACCCGCACCTCTCCCTCAAACATATAGTGATAGGGCTTCCTACTAACTAATGGTAGGATAGCACTATCTAAAGGAAGAGGAAAATAATGCGAAAGACTTTTGAGTAGGTAGATAGCTCGTAGTCGCTTGCTCACAAAGAAAAAAACATTTTTTACACTAAACATCTCTTTTCTGAAATATTTTCAAAACAAACACTTTGTATGTGTTCTAAGCGATACGGGAATCATTACAAAGTTTGCCACACTTAGGAAATTTTCAAAATATTTTCAAACACATTCATAAAGCATTTTCAAAAGTGAGCTAGCGATTAAGATCCCGTAGATAACTACAGATGAAAACGGTACTAACACCTCCCCTTTTCATAAACTACCCCCAAACTCAGAAAATTCTCAAAGGTTTTTCCTGTTCTTTTCACCCTTTCCTTATTGGATAAAAGAAAAGTCGGTGGCGACTCTTGCTATCTACAAAATTTGCGATAAAACATAAAACCAAGTCAGTTCTCCCACCGTATCACAGAACTGGTAACTCTACTAGGGAGAACTAAAAGTGGGGTTACCTTAGAGTTAGATCACATTTTAAAAAGCTTTACTTGTTTGATTTGTATGTTTTATGTTTCGGGTTTTTTGCTAGGGTTTATTTTTGTAAAGATCCTAATACCCGGATCTGGGAGCATTTTAGGTAAGTAGCAATAGATCATGGAAACTGTACGGTATATACCGATATAGTTGAAGCAATGACTATGTTAGTGAGACACATTGGTTGGTGTTGGTGTCCCTTGAGTCAGTCAAGGAGAATGTTGGGCTGACGCGTGGTGTCATAAGCACTAACTGACCTTAGAACCTTAGTTGACACAACCTAGCCATTATAAAGTAGTGAGATGGTCGACTTTGGTGCAGACTGAAGTTGGTTGATACTCGATACTACACTCATTGAGATCATACTCTTAGGATATTCCAGTCACAAATCAGATGCTATACTGAAACAATGCCTGAGAGAAAGATCGGTGATATTGAGACTCCTAGAACCCGGTTACTTCTTTTAGGACAGGTTGAGCTAACTAAAAACTCAATAGGGTACTTAGCTACAAACGCCGTGCAAGCTTGAACCTAAGGCCTTGTGTGTTTTATTTGTGTCTGATTATTTATCCTAACATGACATCATAACATCAAGGCATTATACCATATCATTTTCACTAACCATTTCAAGGACCAAGGTATATATCTTTGTTCTTTGTTGTAGGTTATGGCCTCCGCTCGCAGAAACACTATCCGAATCAACTTTGCAAGGGTACCTTTTTAATTTAAGGAGTTAGTCTCAAGGGTTCCCGAAAGTTCTCAATTCATCAAAAGGCATGGTCGACTACTCAGTATGGTTACCTCGGGTTTTGAAGAAGATATGATGAGTGTTCTATTCCAGTTCTTTGATCCTGCACATCACTGTTTCACCTTTCCAGATTATCAGTTGGTACCTACAATGGTAGAGTTATCTAAACCACTGGGAGTACCTGTTCTTGATCAGACACCCTTCACCGGTTTGGAGAAAGCTCCAAAACTAGAAGATATTGCAGCAGCCTTACATCTGAAGTGGTTTAACATTGTATCTAATTGGGAAACAATAAGTGGAGTCAAGGGCTTTATTTCTAAATTTCTGATAGAGAAGGCTCAACTGTTTCTGGATGCTATGAGTTTTCAGGATTTCGAGGAGATCTTGGCTCTGTTAATTTATGGGTTGATACTATTCCCTAATCCAGACCAACTCATAGATGTGAACAACATCAAAATATTTCTTGCTCATAATCATGTGCCTACCTTGCTTGGAGATATTTTGCATTCTCTTCACACTCATACTATGAAGAAGCGAGGAACTCTCATGTGTTGTATACCTATGCTATCCAGGTGGTTTATTTTGCACCTTCCTCGCTCGATAATGAAGAATGAACAAGGTTTGAGGTGGTCTCAAAGAATAATTTCACTCTCTCATACAGACATCTATTGGTATTCCTGATCTCACGAGGATATCACTATCATTGACCGCTGTGGGGAATTCCCTAATGTTCCACTCCTTGGAATTAGGGGAGGCATTACTTACAACCCTTCTCTATCTCTACGTCAATTTGGTTATGCTCGAAGAGATGGTCCTCATGATACGCTGATCTAGGGTATTGTGATACGGTGGGAAGAACTGACTGTTTTTTGGAATGTTGGTTTGCGTTTTGCGTTTGTTTTTGCAAAATGTCGCGGTAAGCAAGAGTCGCCACCGACTTTTATTTTATCCAACAAGGAAAGGAAAAAAGCACAGAAAAATTCCTTTTTCGAGATTATCTCTGAGTACGGGGGGTAGATTATAGAAAGGGAAGGTGTTAGAACCCTTTCTATCTGTGGTTATCCACGGGCTCTTAGATACTTGCTCATATTGTTTTCAAAATTGTTTTCTTTGTGCTTGTGGGTTTGAAAAAGTTTTTTGTTTGAAAACTTCGATTTAACTCTTGCTTTTGTCCTCAAGAGTGTATGAAGTGTTTTTGAAAACTTTATTCGAAAAGTGTAAGTGTGAAGAGTTTTTTTTGTTTTTTTGAAAGAGCAAGTATCTAAGAACCATCTACCTACTCGAAAAAGGAATCGTTCTATGCTAATGTCCTTTAGACAATGCTATCCTACTATTGATGAGCAGGTAGCACCGTCGTTGGATTTTGAGGGTCAATTCGAATGCGGGACTTACGGTCACTAAAGCAATGTTAAGACGCCTTAGCGGTAACCCTAATGTCTTAGATCATTTGTTTGAGGCAACAATATCAGAGGCAACCGTTTCGAGGCGACTATGATCTTTAGACAAGAGGACGACCTCTAAAGTGACCTATACTCAATGACCATGTAAGAAGGCAACCAAGTGGGGTGTACCCTAAGAGTGCACATGTGCGAGTGTGTTGTTTTCAGTTATTTTTTGTACATGTTAATGGTGATCTATGTTGATTTTAGGTTAAAACATTCAGTCTTGTCATGCCATTCTATTATCAAACATCTAACAATTATAAATCGCGGAAATAAAATACGGAATTTAAATTACAAGGCGTCGTGTATTTACACCGCCAAAGACAAACCCTTTAAAAATAAATAAAGCGATAAAAATAAAATAAAGGTACCATTAACTATTACAAACCGGAGGCAAGTGCATTATGGGATAAAATAAATAGATCGCGTGCGGGAAATTAAATCGAGCGTAAATTAGGGTTTTGACCCTTTAAAGAAGATATCTTTTTTGTTTTTTTTTTATTTTAAGAAAGAAATTAACCTAAATTAATTACTAAATTAATAAATTAATTAATTAATTAAATGAAAAAAAGGTTATTTTTGGGTTTTTGTTATTTTAAGAAAGAAAGATAAAATAATTAATGTTAGTAATTAAAACCTAATTAAATCTAATTTAATTTTAATTATTTACAAAAAAAAAATAAGTTAAAGTTATTCTAATTAAAACCTAAATTAGTTTAATTAGTGTTTATTAATAAAAATAGAAATTAAAATTTGATTAAATATAAAAAATATTTTTGTGGTTTTATTTTATAAAGAAAAGAATTTTTTGATTGGTTAGTAAATGAAATAAAAATAATAAAACAATTAAAAGAAATAAATAAAATAAACAAAAGAGGGAGTATGGGCCTGAAATTGGTGGTCTGAATAGCAATTCTGTGGCCCAAATGAGCTGGCCTTGTTTGACTTTGCAGATCTGGTGGGCGTGCGTTGACTTGGCTCCATGTGGACTATCAGCTTGGAACCATCAGATTTGGCCTTTAGGCCATCTGGCTATTGGATGCTTGATGGTGCATGTTACACTGCAAGCCTGAACATACACGTGATCACCTGAAGAAGAAAAATATCAAAGAAAGTGGGGGACCTGGGATTCGAACCCAGGTCCTGTGAGTGATTGCTCGCTTGCCTTGCCAACACACCAATTTGCTTCAATTGTTATATAGATACAAAATAATGATAATAAAGCAAAACAAATAATTATTGGTCAGAACAAAAAATATGCGCGCCATTTTTGAATGGCCCAATGAGTGAATTCCAGCTCTTCGTCCCTGTCCTTCCACTACTGTAACTTTACCTGCGGATTTGAATCCGCAGCTAAAAATGCAGCTAATTCCAAAAATTGTTTCCAGGCAATAAGAATGACTTTCAAGGGCATGGTTGTGTTCGTCTCATCCTCCCAGATGCAACCATGCCCATTACATGGATCAATTTGACCTGAAATAAGAATCCCTAAAAACCAAAAACACAACCCTAGTT
Source organism: Vicia faba (assembly GCA_948472305.1). Classification (NCBI taxonomy): domain Eukaryota; kingdom Viridiplantae; phylum Streptophyta; class Magnoliopsida; order Fabales; family Fabaceae; genus Vicia; species Vicia faba. The sequence goes on from OX451737.1 coordinate 1,492,858,691, forward strand.
ATGGTGTTTCGGGGTTACAGAGCCTATAAACCAAATTGATTATTGCCAAAGGTTTGCAAATAACATGAGGGTTATGAATATTCAATTATCTCATTCAAATGATGCCAAAATAGGCCAAATCGAATCCAAAAACAGAGCTAGGAAGCGTGGGACTTACAGCGTGTTATGGGGTCTGATCGAGCTTGCTTTTGATCCAGGCAGGTTGAATGAACACCCAGGAAGAGATTGGGACCGATCTCAGCTTCTGAAAATGCCTCTAAGCATGATTTCGATCTCAAGCTTTATGTCACTTTTTCCAACTTTGTTTCTGCCTCTTTCTGTAATTGTCAACCCTTATTTCGATTACTTTGGCTTGCTTATGTATTGTATATTGTGTTAGGGTAACAAACTTGGCTTAAATCTTCTCCCATCAATGCTTGCCAATTTGATTTGATTCACCCTTTACAAACTTGCCAATTTTGCCAAATCTTAATCTTTTTGCACATGGTTTGGTGTGATACGAATTTGATGATGTTAATGATGATAATCAAATCCTGAAATAGCCAAAAGATCTCATGTAATCAAAGTTTTGGATTTTAAATGATTTAATTTGATTTAAAATGAATAAATTCAATAAAAAATCAAATAAAATAATAAAAATGAAATATGAGCTCATGGCTGAAGCTAGGACACCTGGGAAATGATGCAAGCTCAAATCAAGTGGAAAATAATGAGCCCATTTGACAAAATTTGAAGTTTTAGGGATGGTTGACTTTTGGCAATTTTGCAAAAATGTCCAACTTCAACAATGCATAACTTCTTCAATTTTGAACTTTTGGAAGTTTTCTTAGACTTTTTAGAAAGTTTGAGATGTCCTCTAACCAGCCCTTTTGGTCTCATCTCATTTTGATATTCCGTGCTCATGTTATAAGCTTTGGCAAAAAAGGTGTTTTTGTTGACTTTCAAAAATGACCTATAATGTCCAAATTTGTAACTTCTTGTGAGTCCATTGTTTGATCTTGGGGTATGAAGATGGGTTGTAGTAAATTGCATCCTATTCAAAATGATATTTGGATGGGTCATTTCTCATAAAGTATGAGAAAGTTATGCTTGGTTAAAGTTGAGTTGACTTTTCCTGTAAAACCCTAATTTAGCAACTTTTGAGTCTTGATGAATTTTGAGCAATCCTTGATGAATCATGATCAACCCTTTATAAAATGATGAAATATCCTTTAAAATGAGAATGTTGACAAAAAATATTGAAGTTTGACTGTTTATAGGTCACAATTGACTTTTGCCCTAGCACAATCGATTTTTGGGCCTTTTGAGCAATTGACTGAGCAAACTTCCTTTGCAAGGCATGAAATTTGACATGGATGATTGTGATCGGTGGATTTAGAACTGACTGTTTAACGCTGGTTTCGCGAAATGTCGCAGAAGCAAGAGTCGCCACCGTCTTTTATTTTCTCCAACATGGACAGGACAAAAGCACAGCAAAATTCCTTATGAGATAGTTTCTCGGTTCGGGAGGTAGATTTATAGAAAGGGAAGGTGTTAGCACCCTTTCTATCCATGGTTATCCATGGGCTCTTAGGTACTTGCTCTTATGTTTTCAAAATGTTTGTTTGCTTTTCAAAAGTGCGTGGGTTTGAAAAAGTTTCATTGAAAACTTCAATTCGACTCTTGTATCAGTCCTCAAGAGTGTTGTGAAGCGTTTGTTTTGAAATCTTTTAGAAAGTGTCAGTGTGAAAAGAGTTTTTGATTTGTTTTTGAATAGAGCAAGTATCTATGAGTCATCTACCTACCCTAAGGAATTAGGCTGTGTAAATGTCCTTGAGGTAGCGCCATCCCACCATTGAGAGATAGGTAGCACCACCGTTGGAGGTGTTCGGGTCAATTCATTTTTAGGGACAGTGTGGTCACCAGAGCAACAGTAGGACACCTTAGAAGCTACCCTTATGCCATTGATCCTTTTTTATTCCGAGGCAACCGTTTCGAGGCAACTTGTTTCGAGGCAACTAGATCAATGGACATAAGGACTTACTAAGACGTCCTATACTCGACGACCACGTTTCGAAGGTAAGGCAACAGTGAGGCGTACCCTAAGAGTGGTGTGTGACTTTGTGTGTTATTTTCATGTTATGTTTTATCTTGTACATGTATCATGGTGATCTACGCTTGTTTTTAATTTAGGCCATACATTCTTTCATGCAAAGTTTAGCAGTTTTAAGAGTGCGGAAATTTAAATGCGGAAAATAAAATCCTACGCTATTACAAGGCGCGAGTCTATACATCGCCAAATTACAAAGACCCGTTTGGTAAAAAATGCGGAAAGTAAAACCTAGTTACTATTACATGGCTTAAGCAGTTACATAATATTCGGAAGGAAAATAAGAATAACGCGAAAGAATAAAAAATAGAACGTTCGAGGGTGTTGGACCCTTTTGAAATTAAATTGAATTAAAATTTAATTAAGTATTTAATAAAATAAAAGAAGTGTTTTTTATGGTTTTTGTATTTATGAAAGTAAAGGAAATCGAAAATCAAGAGAAACCCTAATTCTAAGTTGTTTTTAATTATTAATGAAAAATATTAAAGTTTAACCTAATTTACTAAATAATTAATGTACATGTTTATTTACAAAATATTTAGTAATTAATAATAATAATAATGATGAGAAAATTATTTATTAAAAAAAAGGATGAAAAAGTTAAAAACCCTAATTCTACTTATTTTAGTTTATTAAGAAAAGTATTAAAATTGAAACCTAAATTAATCTAATTAATTGTTAAAGTTTATTTACAAAAATAATAATGGTGAAATTAATATTAATAAAAATAAACATTTTTTGATTTTTTCTGTATTTTATATTATGAAAATTATTTTAGGAAATTAAAGAAAACAATTAAAACAATTAATAGAATTAAGAAAGGAAAACAAGTAAAAATTAAAAATTGATGCAAACCATGGGGGGTATCAGGCCCATTTAGGAGGTTTTTTGGAAGCAATTTGGCCCACTGAACAAGAAGCCTGTTTGACTTTTCCAGCTTGGGTGGGTGTGATTGACTGGGGTACAGGGTAGGACTCCTTTTGTAGCCTTCAGATTGAAGCTCATGGGCGCGTGGCAGGCTTGGATGTGGAGTTGCATGATGAACCCTGGGGGAGACGCTGCATGTGAACACGTTAAGAGGAAAAATATGAAATATGTGGGGGGACCTGGGAATCGAACCCAGGTCCCAAGGCTTGAAGGATACGTTGCCAGCCAACTGCGCTGTTGAGTTTCTTTGTTAACATAATGCATGGAAAATATAATATACAAAAATGTTAGTTAGTGGTGTAAACAAAAAATTGCGCGCCAGTATTTGAATCCTCCACTCACGCTTGGACACCTATGCTTCTTCTTCATCTTTCTGTAAAAACACAAAACAAGTAGCGGGGGTTTTAAACCCCCACTAAATGAAGCCTGAAAAAATAGCGATTAGCACCTGGACAAATATCAAAAAGGCGCGGGGTATTGGTTGGACTCGTCTTGTTGTCACGAACTCAATGGTACCAGTTTGAAGGTCTAATTTTTCCATATGAAGAAACCCCTAATTCGAAGCTTCTGAAACCCTAGAAAACGTTAATGGCAAATCTCGTTTCAAGCATTGTTAGGACAATTAACTGGTACCATTCGCTTCAGAACATCAATATTAGCAAGAATCAACATTTAAAACATATGAATAATGCATGAGAATTAAAAAACGATAATGGACATGTTCATGAAGAAGATGATTCTGTTCTACCAATTCTTGGAATATGGAGACTGGAAAATGGTTGCAATCAATTCCTAGCAATGTCAGGAACGTATTAGGATGCTTTTCAAGCCTTGAATCGCCTTGTAACTATGATTTCAGTGTTCAAATTTTTAATGAGAAATTGCAAATTGGTTCTATGTTTTCTGAGCAGCTTTCGTCTGTCTCTTGATTCCATTAGGTCTTGCATATGTAAGTGAACGAAATTAGGTTAAAAAACCAAGCCCAATGTCCATGAATTAAAGTTTTGAATATTTGATTTTTGTTCATATCTTTTCCAATCTTTTTCCATGCCAATCATGCCAAATATGGATGATTTTGTCCCCTTGAGATGGTGCACGAGATCTTTTGCATATCATGAATATATTTGCTGCACAAAAAAGATTTAAAACCATGATTTGATATTTTTCTCATATTTAAATCTAATTAAATGAATTAATAATAATAAAAACTCAATTAATTAATTAAAAATAAGAAAATAAACCCCTTTGAGGTCAATGGGTCGTGCATAGACTTTGGGTAATGATTCATGAAAGAAATTGAGGCCCATTAGCATTTTTGAAGCTTTTGAAGCAAAGTTGACTTTTCAAAATTCCCAAAAATTTCCCAACTTCTCCAAGGCATATCTTGCTCAATTTTGAAGCTATGAATATGTTCTTGGACATTTTGGAAAGGTCTTGAAGTCCTCTAGACAATGTCTTTGGTCCCATGTCATTTTGATTTACCAATCTCAAGGTATGGTCTTTGACTTAAAGTGCCTTTTTGTTGACTTTTGAAAATGACCTATAATGTTGAAATTGATAACTTTTTGTGAGAGCATTTCTTGGACTTGAAGTGTGAAGATGAGTTTTAGGAAATGTCATCCTCTTCAAAATGAGCTTTGGATGGGATTTTTATGATAAACCATGAAGAAGTTATGCCTTAGTCAATTTGCAGTTGACTTTTTCAACTGTCCAAAAATAGAAACTTTTGCATCTTGAGACTTTTTGAGCCATGCTTTGAGAATCATGATCAAGAATTGATCAAATGATGTTTGTGGCTTCAAAATAAGATGTTGACCAAAATTTTTGACTTTTGTCTGTCAAATGACCATTTTGCCCATGCAGTTGACTGTGGAGCATTTAGGGTTTTTGACTGTGCAATTTGATGCCGTGAGTCTTGAAACTTGGCATATGGATGCTTGACAATATATGTAGGCATATGGGACTTGATTGGACCCTTGAAAACTCCAATTTCTTTGTCAGAATCAAAACCCTAATTTTGACTGTGTTAGGAGGCAATTGGACTGTGCAACCCTTGAGAGATTTTGAATCATCTGAAGATTGATCTTGGCAAATATTGAAGAATATGGGAGGGAAAATTTTGGGGTACAACAGTTGCCCCTGTTCAATCTTCTTAGACCTGAGGATGTAGATTGGCTGACGAGCCTTTCGTAATCCGAAGGTGGAAGATGATTGAACATTAGAGTGCCCAGAAATTTGCACTCACATAGTAGAATGTCAGCAGTGTGATGCAGGGAATGGGCTTACAGATGCCATTTGGAGACTGATGGATAGGAGGATGGGCTTATAGATGCCATCTGGAAGTGTGACAGTACCTTGTCGGGAATGGGCTTATAGATGCCATTTGGAGACTGTTGGTATATGGATGGGCTTATAGATGCCATCTAGGTATCGATCGCATAAAGATTCCTTAGCGAGAACTTGCGTACCTGAGAAAGAAAATAATTACCTGGCCTGTTACAGGAGTTGATCTTCAAACTCTTTATGTAGATGTTCCCTGGCTGGATACAGGTATCGACTCTTCAAACTCTTCAGACGTGCCCTGGCAGGATACAGGAATCGAGTCTGGAATTAGTCGTCAACAGATACACCCTGGCAAGATACAGGAATCGGATCTTCGAACTCTTTAGACGTGCCCTGGCAGGATACAGGAATCGAGTCTGGTAATGTAGTCGTCAACAGATACACCCTGGCAAGATACAGGAATTGGATCTGGAGTTGCGACAGTTGATAGGTAATTTTTGTAAGTTGAAAGAGGGAACCTGTGTAGGGTTGCCTAGTGATGAGCTTGTGTAAAACTGCATCCTTGGAAATGGAGAACCTGTGTAGGGTTTCTGGGTGACGAGTCCGTGTAAAACTTCATCTTTGGAAAGAAAGAACCTGTGTAGGGTTACTTTGATGATGAGCCCGTGTAAAACTGCATCCTGGAAGGAGTAAAACTTGGGTAGAGTTTCTGATGACGAGTCCATGTAAAACTGCGTCTTTGGGAAGAGAGAACCTGTGTAGGGTTTCTTTGACGACGAGCCCGTGTAAGACTATGTCTGGAGAGAGAGAACCTGTGTAGGGTTTCTTCGGGCTAAGTTCGTGTAAAACTTCTGGATGAACTGGGGTAAGGTCATCTTGAGATAAGTCCGTGTAAAACTTCTGGAGAAACCGGGGTAAGGTTACTGCAGGATAAGTTCGTGTAAAACTTTTGCATGAACCGGGGTAAGGTCATCTTGAGATAAGTCCGTGTAAGACTTCTGGAGGAACCGGGGTAAGGTTACTGCAGGATAAGTTCGTGTAAAACTTCTGGATGAACCGGGGTAAGGTCATCTTGAGATAAGTCCGTGTAAGACTTCTGGAAGAACCGGGGTAAGGTTACTGCAGGATAAGTTCGTGTAAAACTTCTGGATGAACCGGGGTAAGGTCATCTTAAGATAAGTCCGTGTAATACTTCTGGAGGAACCGGGGTAAGGTTACTGCAGGATAAGTTCGTGTAAAACTTCTGGATGAACCGGGGTAAGGTCGTCTTGAGATAAGTCCGTGTAAGACTTCTGGAGGAACCAGGGTAAGGTTACTGCAGGATAAGTTCGTGTAAAACTTCTGGATGAACCGGGGTAAGGTCATCTTTGAGATAAATCCGTGTAAGACTTCTTCTGAAAGAAAAGGAACCGGTGTAGGGTTACTTTGATGATAAGTCCGTGTAAGACTTCGTCTGAAAATTGAGAAGGAACCGGTGTAGGGTTGCCTGATGATGAGTTCGTGTAAAACTACATCTGGGGTTGAGAAGGAACCGGTGTGGGGTTGCTTCATGATAAGTCCGTGTAAGACTTCTTTTGAGAAGAAAAGGAACCAATGTTGGGGTTGCCCGAGGATGATCAAGTAGATAATTGTCCTGTTTGGTTTCGGATATTAACCCACGATCAGTTGTCCATAGAATTTTCCTGGCTTGTTACCGGTATTGATCTGGAACTGTAAAGGTAGATGGTAATCATCTTTTGATTGACTTTTTCCTGAAAAGGCAAAGTATTAGTCGTATGCAATGTCATGATGCATGAACTGCATGATTTTAAGATGTTCTCAAAGATAAATGAGATTTGTGTTGTATGATGCGTATGCATGCTATAATGTATGAAGATGTGATATTTATGACTGTATTTTCGTCTAGGAAAATAAATCCTTGACGGGTGCCAGGAAGTCAAATCCTGGGCTAATGTTGAAGAGTAGCGTTCTTTGTTTCCGCTGGGGATGATGGTTGCAAGAATACCGGTAGGAGAAGATGACTCCGTTGGGGAATAAACTTGGCGAATAGATTACTCTGCGGGGAGTGAACTCTGTGGGGAAAGAGAGGTACTTTGCTGAGATTGATGATAACTCCGCGGGGGATACCATTGTTGTGTTATGTTGAAGGAATTGATGAACTCCGCTGGGTGATAGGAAGACTTCGTCGAGGACGATCTTTCCGTGGCAATTGGCTGAGGATAACCCAGTTATATCCTGGTGGGGAAATAACCTTTGAATGAAGTCCGGGGAGCGTTCGTACTATGCGGGTGATAAGCTTCCAGAATCTACTGGGGATAAGCTTCCTGCTAGGGAGATGGATCCCACTTTCCTGGGGAAACTTTTCAGATTGGACTGGACTCTCCTGGGGAAATTTTTGAGATATACTGGGGAAGTGGCTCCACTGAATGTCTGTATACCGCCGGGGAACAATCTTAGATCAAGACTGCCGGGGATGCTTGCTAGGAATATTTTTATACTCCGCTGAGGAACGTTGAGATCTGCTGGGGATAGCGTCGCTGACTTGCTGGCGATACGGTGCTTTGTTAGGGCTGACTGGAGACCAACTGCTTGGGAGAGAATTTTTGAATCTTGGCTCACTCTCTAGGGAATTAAGGTATCTTGGTTACATTCTTCAGCCGAACTTTCCTTGGTACCTTGGTGGATAGAGCAATTAGACTGCTTTAGACAACTCCTTATTGCCCCTGTTTCTGTGAGAGAAGATACCTGTGGAGGTGTTTGATGACTTCTGATTGACAAATCTTCTTCTGGTAGGCAAGTGACGAGATAACGGGACATAGTCGTACGCTTTGATCCCTAACTTTTTCCTGGACCGCCCTTTCGGGTTTTCAGTCCACCGGGATACCCATTTTTGCCCAAGCCGCCTTTTCAGGTTTTCGACTTGCCGGGTGTACAAATTTTTTTTATTTCATCCCTTATTTTTGCCCGAACCCTTTTGGTTCGCCGGGAAGCCCTTATTTTTGCCTAGGTGTGTCAACCTAGCGGGTCTTTGATTATGCGCAGTATTTTTTTCCGACTGTGTCCACGCTCTCAGGATGTAGGGAGGTGTCCCTGTCAGTAGTGTAGTGTTGCCATACTACCAGAAGATGTCTGATCATGCGAGATTCGTTGCTGGAATTGATGTCCAATGCCCCAAGTGACTCAGGTGGAGGTTTGCCCCTGGTTATTTGGCCCTTGAGAGATTCTCCGAATCTTGACTTAACTGCCCCAGATGATGGACAATGATCATGTCGTGCCCCTCGATTGGGGGTGCTTTTGTTCACTAGGTATTCTTCGTGCGGATTTCTTCGTTGTTCGAACAAAAAAGTCATGTGCAAACAAAGTTATATTAAAAATGCAAAGCTTGTGTCTGTTTCGAAGTTTTTGAAAATGCATTTTTTTCATAAAAACAAGTGAATTTTTTTGTAAGCTGTGATGTCAACTCGTTATTTTACCGCAAGCCTTAAGGAGTCAGGATACCTTTCGTAACAGTAGGCTTTCGAACTAACCCATTTCAACTAGGACTTTTAAGGGTTATAACGTGGCCAGGTTCACGGTTTAAGAAACAAAGGATAAAGGCTCAAATTATTTGTACCCACCCGCTCTTCGTGATGTTCTTCAAACCTAAACTCAGTTGATCGTGCGTTAGACCTTGTTCGAGTCTTTGTCCTGATATTCCGGTGATGGTTCGGATGTTGACAGTTTATTTTGAATAGGCAGTCGTTTCTTTTTTTGTTGAGGGTTTGTAGAACCTCTTTCTTTTGATTTTATTATCCCTGTTTTTTTTTGCCTGAACTGTTTCTTTTGTAATTACAGTCAGCGGGATGCCCCAGTTTTATAAGTCTCCTTCATAGGTTTTGACTTATTGGGCCTTTATTTTTGTGAAATGATGACTGCCTGTCTTTATGATTATTCAGAACCATCAATGTCTTTGTCTCGGAAGGACTTCTTTGATGCCGTTTATTGTGCACCGGGATCAACTGAGAGAACTACCCTGCCCCAGGTTATGATTAAGGGTTTTAATTTTTTGTGAAAAGCAAAACTCCTACTTCTTTGGCTCAAAGGGGTTGACGAGGGATTATCTTCCTTATAACTCTAGTGTTTAGGAATTGAAACAATGCATGTACCTCATCAGCGGGGTCTGTTCAAAAGCATACTATAGATTGTGGTATCGTTTTTGTCATCCTCCCTCAAGAGGCTTAGAATTTTAAAATCGAGAGTTGAAATCAAAAATGAAAGCAGTTTGAATATAGCGAATGCGAATATATTGATTCAAAACAGACATATGCGATGCATTAATGAAATAACAGCGTTTGACATGAATAAGTGTTCGAACAGTCAAAAGAAAGTTACAACTTGAAAAATTCTAACGGACAAAAAGTCTTCTCCTCTCAGGACTTGTTACTTCAGCTGGTGAATCCTGTAGGGATGGTAGAAAATCTCAGCCTGACCCACTTGGGTGAAATCCACTGCTCCTTCATTAATCAGGTCCTGGACCTTATTCTTCAGAGCCCAGCAGTCGGCAGTGTCATGTCCAGGACTATCAGAGTGGTATGCACATCTTCTGTCGGGATGATAGTTAGGAGCAGAGATGTTGGGGTTCTGGGGAGGAGCCCTTAGTGTAATCAAATTCAACCTCATCAGGTGTTGTAGAGCTTGAAACAACGGCACGTTGAGCTGGGTGAACTTCCTCCTAGGCTTGTTTGGCTTGCTCTGATCAACCTGTTGCTCTGGGCGAGGTTGATGCTGGGCTTGTGAAGTGGTAGCAATTTGGAGAGGTATATTCTTCCCCATACCAGACTCTTGTCCTCTTGGAAGCTGATCAATGACCTGGTCCCTGACTTGGGCTGGTTGCTTCATGTCTTGATGAAGCTGATTGATCATGGTCCTCAACTCTCCTTGCTCCCGAGCTAAACCTTGGATGAGAGCCCTTTGCCCCAACATCTGGGTTTTCATTGTATCTATCTCCGCTTGCAGACGTTTCAGCCGTTCGTCCTTATCATCTTCGGGACCTTTCTGGGCCAAATTCCCCATGAGGAGTGTCCTTAACCCTTCTTGCCCCTTGGATAGGCTTAAGAAGATCTCCCTGAACTGAGTCTCTTGAGCATGAAGGCCCTGGTTATCTTGTTGGGAAGCCATTGCTGAAATAAACAACGAAAAAGGGTAAGTGACCTGCAACAAGGGTACCTGTTATGCAATGATGTATATGTATGCATGCAATGTTTTCAAGGATCTCGCGGGGTAAACAAGAAAATTGTTAGAATTTGAATTTCGTAGCTTGATTGAAGGAACTTCTTGTTGTTGAGAGTCCTTCTTCAAGGGTCAAAGGCTCACCATATCCAGTGGGTCATAGCCCCTGACAACCTTGGCTTAGAGGAAAATAAATCCCCTTTGCCCCTTGCTAGACAGTTTGGTTCATCATGACCTGCACCACAGACCCTTGAGTTCCTTGAAATGGATTAGTCCTTATGTAGGATGCATGCAATGGTATGATGTTATGATGTTATACTATGTGTGGCGTAACATAGGTAAACCCTGTTATGAGTCCAGATTAAGGACTGTAAACAAAACCTGCAAGAAACTCAAGTATCAGATAACAAGCATGCAAGTAGTCAAGTACGAAGGCACACAAGTCACACAAAAGAGCCCTTAGAGTTTAGGCCAGCATGGGGTCTAGGTATTACCCTCTTTCAGTTTGTTGGTTAAGACCTGTCCTATCAGAAGTAACCGGGTTCTAGAGGATCCCAATATCACTGACTACCCTCAATCGGTCATAACTCCAGCATCGCAATCTTTTCTTGCAGCCAGAACCATCACGAGAGTTTAGCCTCAATGGGCGTAGCATACTGCTACTGTTCTATTGGCCAAGTTGGGTCATTTAAGGTTCTAAGGTCGGTTGGTGCTTAATGACTCCTCAGAAGACCCATATTCTCCTCGTTGCGACACAAGGGATATCGGTACAGACCAAGGTGCCACACCAACGTAGCCACTGCTTCACCCATGTCGGTCTACGCCGGACAGGTCCCTCACAGCTTATGCTACCTAATAGGGTATCCCCAGATCCGGGTTAGGATCTATGTAACTCCGATGCAAAGCCCACAAACATAAAAGCAAACAAAACAAGCAATTGAAAACAAAAGAGTGGTCTAATCCTAAGGTACACCTCACTTTCATCAGTGTCCCCAGCAGAGTCGCCAGTTATGTGATCGGTGGATTTAGAACTGACTGTTTAACGCTGGTTTCGCGAAATGTCGCGGAAGCAAGAGTCGCCACCGTCTTTTATTTTCTCCAACATGGACAGGACAAAAGCACAGCAAAATTCCTTATGAGATAGTTTCTCGGTTCGGGAGGTAGATTTATAGAAAGGGAAGGTGTTAGCACCCTTTCTATCCATGGTTATCCATGGGCTCTTAGGTACTTGCTCTTATGTTTTCAAAATGTTTGTTTTCTTTTCAAAAGTGCGTGGGTTTGAAAAAGTTTCATTGAAAACTTCAATTCGACTCTTGTATCAGTGCTCAAGAGTGTTGTGAAGCGTTTGTTTTGAAATCTTTTAGAAAGTGTCAGTGTGAAAAGAGTTTTTGATTTGTTTTTGAATAGAGCAAGTATCTATGAGTCATCTACCTACCCTAAGGAATTAGGCTGTGTAAATGTCCTTGAGGTAGTGCCATCCCACCATTGAGAGATAGGTAGCACCACCGTTGGAGGTGTTCGGGTCAATTCGTTTTTAGGGACAGTGTGGTCACCAGAGCAACAGTAGGACACCTTAGAAGCTACCCTTATGCCATTGATCCTTTTTTATTCCGAGGCAACCGTTTCGAGGCAACTTGTTTCGAGGCAACTAGATCAATGGACATAAGGACTTACTAAGACGTCCTATACTCGACGACCACGTTTCGAAGGTAAGGCAACAGTGAGGCGTACCCTAAGAGTGGTGTGTGACTTTGTGTGTTATTTTCATGTTATGTTTTATCTTGTACATGTATCATGGTGATCTACGCTTGTTTTTAATTTAGGCCATACATTCTTTCATGCAAAGTTTAGCAGTTTTAAGAGTGCGGAAATTTAAATGCGGAAAATAAAATCCTACGCTATTACAAGGCGCGGGTCTATACATCGCCAAATTACAAAGACCCGTTTGGTAAAAAATGCGGAAAGTAAAACCTATTTACTATTACATGGCTTGAGCAGTTACATAATATTCGGAAGGAAAATAAGAATAACGCGAAAGAATAAAAAATAGAACGTTCGAGGGTGTTGGACCCTTTTGAAATTAAATTGAATTAAAAGTTAATTAAGTATTTAATAAAAGAAAAGAAGTGTTTTTTATGGTTTTTGTATTTATGAAAGTAAAGGAAATCGAAAATCAAGAGAAACCCTAATTCTAAGTTGTTTTTAATTATTAATGAAAAATATTAAAGTTTAACCTAATTTACTAAATAATTAATGTACATGTTTATTTACAAAATATTTAGTAATTAATAATAATAATAATGATGAGAAAATTATTTATTAAAAAAAAGGATGAAAAAGTTAAAAACCCTAATTCTACTTATTTTAATTTATTAAGAAAAGTATTAAAATTGAAACCTAAATTAATCTAATTAATTGTTAAAGTTTATTTACAAAAATAATAATGGTGAAATTAATATTAATAAAAATAAACATTTTTTGATTTTTTCTGTATTTTATATTATGAAAATTATTTTAGGAAATTAAAGAAAACAATTAAAACAATTAATAGAATTAAGAAAGGAAAACAAGTAAAAATTAAAAATTGATGCAAACCATGGGGGGTATCAGGCCCATTTAGGAGGTTTTTTGGAAGCAATTTGGCCCACTGAACAAGAAGCCTGTTTGACTTTTCCAGCTTGGGTGCGTGTGATTGACTGGGGTACAGGGTAGGACTCCTTTTGTAGCCTTCAGATTGAAGCTCATGGGCGCGTGGCAGGCTTGGATGTGGAGTTGCATGATGAACCCTGGGGGAGGCGCTGCATGTGAACACGTTAAGAGGAAAAATATGAAATATGTGGGGGGACCTGGGAATCGAACCCAGGTCCCAAGGCTTGAAGGATACGTTGCCAGCCAACTGCATTGTTGAGTTTCTTTGTTAACATAATGCATGGAAAATGTAATATACAAAAATGTTAGTTAGTGGTGTAAACAAAAAATTGCGCGCCAGTATTTGAATCCTCCACTCACGCTTGGACACCTATGCTTCTTCTTCATCTTTCTGTAAAAACATAAAACAAGTAGCGGGGGTTTTAAACCCCCACTAAATGAAGCCTGAAAAAATAGCGATTAGCACCTGGACAAATATAAAAAAGGCGCGAGGTATTGGTTGGACTCGTCTTGTTGTCACGAACTCAATGGTACCAGTTTGAAGGTCTAATTTTTCTATATGAAGAAACCCCTAATTCGAAGCTTCTGAAACCCTAGAAAACGTTAATGGCAAATCTCGTTTCAAGCATTGTTAGGACAATTAACTGGTACCATTCGCTTCAGAACATCAATATTAGCAAGAATCAACATTTAAAACATATGAATAATGCATGAGAATTAAAAAACGATAATGGACATGTTCATGAAGAAGACGATTCTGTTCTACCAATTCTTGGAATATGGAGACTGGAAAATGGTTGCAATCGAAATCTAGCAATGTCAGGAACGTATTAGGATGCTTTTCAAGCCTTGAATCGCCTTGTAACTATGATTTCAGTGTTCAAATTTTTAATGAGAAATTGCAAATTGGTTCTATGTTTTCTGAGCAGCTTTCGTCTGTCTCTTGATTCCATTAGGTCTTGCATATGAAAGTGAACGAAATTAGGTTAAAAAACCAAGCCCAATGTCCATGAATTAAAGTTTTGAATATTTGATTTTTGTTCATATCTTTTCCAATCTTTTTCCATGCCAATCATGCCAAATATGGATGATTTTGTCCCCTTGAGATGGTGCACGAGATCTTTTGCATATCATGAATATATTTGCTGCACAAAAAAGATTTAAAACCATGATTTGATATTTTTCTCATATTTAAATCTAATTAAATGAATTAATAATAATAAAAACTCAATTAATTAATTAAAAATAAGAAAATAAATCCCTTTGATGTCAATGGGTCGTGCATAGCCTTTGGGTAATGATTCATGAAAGAAATTGAGGCCCATTAGCATTTTTGAAGCTTTTGAAGCAAAGTTGACTTTTCAAAATTCCCAAAAATTTCCCAACTTCTCCAAGGCATATCTTGCTCAATTTTGAAGCTATGAACATGTTCTTGGACATTTTGGAAAGGTCTTGAAGTCCTCTAGTCAATGTCTTTGGTCCCATGTCATTTTGATTTACCAATCTCAAGTTATGGTCTTTGACTTAAAGTGCCTTTTTGTTGACTTTTGAAAATGACCTATAATGTTGAAATTGATAACTTTTTGTGAGAGAATTTCTTGGACTTGAAGTGTGAAGATGATTTGTAGGAAATGTCATCCTATTCAAAATGAGATTTGGATGGGATTTTTCTGATAAACCATGAAGAAGTTATGCCTTGGTCAATTTGCAGTTGACTTTTTCAACTGTCCAAAAATAGAAACTTTTGCATCTTGAGACTTTTGGAGCCATGCTTTGAGAATCATGATCAAGAATTGATCAAATGATGTTTGTGGCTTCAAAATAAGATGTTGACCAAAATTTTTGACTTTTGACTGTCAAATAACCATTTTGCCCCTGCAGTTGACTGTGGAGCATTTAGGGTTTTTGACTGTGCAATTTGATGCTGTGAGTCTTGAAACTTGGCATATGGATGCTTGACAATATATGTAGGCATATGGGACTTGATTGGACCCTTGAAAACTCCAATTTCTTTGTCAGAATCAAAACCCTAATTTTGACTGTGTTAGGAGGCAATTGGACTGTGCAACCCTTGAGAGATTTTGAATCATCTGAAGATTGATCTTGGAAAATCTTGAAGAATATGGGAGGGAAAATTTTGGGGTACAACAATGATATTGAGAACATATTAAGACATTGGAAAGCACTTGAGATCATTTGGACTCAAGGATCTTGATGCAAACCAAAACCCTAATTTGGGGTTGACTTCCCTAGGAGATGACTTGTCTGACCCACTCTTGAGCAACCTTGAGCCACTTGGAGATTTTTCTTGCAATATTTTGAGAAATATGAGGGAAAATTTTGGGGTACAACATCTGCCCCTGTTAAATCTTCTTAAACCTGAGGATGTAGATTGGCTCTGGAGCCTTTCGCGGTCCAAAGGTGGAAGATGATTGAACACTAGAGTGCCTAGAAATTTGCACTCGCATGAAGTGGTATCAGCTTTGTGACATCGGGAATGGGCTTACAGATGCCATTTGGAGATTGGTGACGGGAGGATGGGCTTAAAGATGCCATCTGTAGGAGTGTCGATCACATAAGAGATTCCTTAGCGAGAGCTTGTGTACCTGTTATTTGTGGAAGGTTCCGCTGGGGAAGTCTGATCTTTGTTGAGATTTAGGAACTTGCATGTACCTTAGCTGAGAGAAAATCTATGCTGAGTTTTAAGAACTTGTCTGTAATTCAACTGGGGGGAAATCTGTCGAGATTTAGAACCTTATCTGTAATTCAACCGAGACTAATTCAGTTGAGATTTAAGAACCGGTCAGTACTTCGACTGAGGGAAACATCTTCATCGAGATCTAGGAACTGTCTGTACTTCAACGGAGAATAATTCTATTGAGATTTAAGAACTTGTCCACACTTCGACGGAGGAAAATTGCTGAGATTTAGAACCTTATCTGTAATTCAACTGAGACTAAATCAGTTGAGATTTAAGAACCGGTCAGTACTTCGACTGAGGGAAACATCTTCATCGAGATCTAAGAACTGTCTGTACTTCAACGGAGAATAATTCTGTTGAGATTTAAGAACTCGTCCACACTTCGACGGAGGAAAATTACTGAGGTTTAGAACCTTATCTATAATTCAACCGAGAATAATTCAGTTGAGATTTAAGAACCGGTCAGTACTTCGACTGAGGGAAACATCTTCATCGAGATCTAGGAACTGTCAGTACTTCAATGGAGAATAATTCTGTTGAGATTTAAGAACTCGTCCACACTTCGAAGGAGGAAAATTGTCGAGATTTAGAACCTTATCTATAATTCAACCGAGACTAATTCAGTTGAGATTTAAGAACCGGTCAGTACTTCGACTGAGGGAAACATCTTCATCGAGATCTAGGAACTGTCTGTACTTCAACGGAGAATAATTCTGTTGAGATTTAAGAACTCGTCCACACTTCAACAGAGGAAAATTGTCGAGATTTAGAACCTTATTTGTAATTCAACCGAGACTAATTCAGTTGAGATTTAAGAACCGGTCAGTACTTCGACTGAGGGAAACATCTTCATCGAGATCTAGGAACTGTCTGTACTTCAATGGAGAATAATTCTGTTGAGATTTAAGAACTCGTCCACACTTCGACGGAGGAAAATCATCGAGATTTAGAACCATATCTGTAATTCAACCGAGACTAATTCAATTGAGATTTAAGAACCGGTCAGTAGTTCGACATAGCTGAGAACTTAACTGCATCCCTCCTGAAAGGTAAAGGTCAGTCGTATGCAATGCATGATATATATCAAGCAATGGTGTTCTCAAAATAAATGAGATTATGTTGTATGATGCGTATATGCATGCATCATGATGTATGGAAATGTAATGTTTTTAGCTGGGGAAAATAAATCCCGCATAGCTGCTGGGGAAAAGAGTTGAATTCTTCGTTTCTGCTGGGGATAGCGAACGAAGGTGACTGTGAGAATAAACCTACAGGAGAGGATAACTCCGTCGGGGAATAAACTGATGAGGAGATTACTCTATGGGAAAGAGATGCCCTGTTGAGGATTTCACCGATAAATTCCTCTGGGGATGAATTACCATTGCTGGTGATACTGAATCCTGTTGGGGATTGACTTCTTGTTTGTGACAGGAAAGAACTCCGTTGGGGATGACCCTTCAGTTGCAACTTCACTGGGGATAACCTTTTAGACTCTTATGGGGATAATCCTTTGAACTTGTTGGGGACGATCTTCCAAAGTCTACTGGGGATGATTCTCCAAAGTCCACTAGGGAAGGTTCTTCAGACTGCGTTGGGAAAAATTTCAAACTCCACTGGGGATATGTTGTATTATGCCGGGGAATATTCTTATACTCCGCTAGGGAATATTAGGACCTTTCAGTGCTGATGGCGAATAAAACTCTACTTGGGGAGAATATTACCGATTCATTTACAGTTGCAAGCCTCGGCTGGGGAGAGTTAACACTGTTGTCTTACTCTGCGGGGAGTGAATGCGTCTCAACCATATTCTTCAGCTAAATTTACCTTGTACCTGGTGGACAGAGCAACTGTACAGTTTGGACAATTCTTATTTGCCCCTATTTCTGATATTACAAGTAATGGTCTTTTGTTTCACATGTAAATATTTATAAGCAGCAATTAATGTCAAATGTGTATATCAAAAATGAACATTGGACGTTCTTTTGCAAAACAAAACAGAAAAAGGAAAAAAACAGTTTGAAATTTCTCTGAAAATGAATCGTATTGATTTTGAAGTTTGGCATGTAAATAGGCGTTTTTGTACAAGAGGCTGACGTCCTAGTAAGGGAACACCGCCGAATAATAGAATTTACACAATTTGTGAAAAACTAAACAAAACAGTTATGTGAATAATCCCACTGGGTTCCAACTCTGCTATTGTCTTTATGTCCTCGAGCATCTCATCACTTTGCTATTGGTTGAAGGTAGATTAGGTTGATTAGTGTCGTCCGAGCTTGATAGTCGATACCGAAGTCTGGTTGCAAGGTGATCCAATGAGACATAGCGTTACGCTTTGATCCCTAATTTTTTCCTGGACCGCCCTTTCGGGTTTTCAGTCCACCGGGATACCCTTTTTTGCCCAAGCCGCCTTTTCAGGTTTTCGACTTGCCAGGTGTACAATTTTTTATTTTCATCCCTTATTTTTACCCGAACCCTTTTGGTTCGCCGGGAAGCCCTTATTTTTTCCTAGGCCAGTCAACCTAGCGGGTCTTTGGTCATGCATAGTATCTTTTTACTATGTATGCATTGATGGGGTGAGGAAGGTCATCACCATCCATGGTGGTTAGAATCATAGCTCCTCTTGAGAAAATGTTCTTAACCACAAATGGCCCTTCGTAAGTAGGGGTCCATTTTCCCCTGGGATCACCCTGTGGTAGTATGATGCGCTTCATAACCAGGTCCCCAACTTGATACTCCTGTCGTCTGACTTTCTTGTTAAATGCCTTGATCATCCGCTTTTGATACGTCTGACCATGACAAATAGCGGTAAGTCTTTTTTCGTCGATTAAGTTTAGCTGATCAAGTCGGGTCTGAATCCAGTCATCTTCGCTCAAACTTGCATCCTTCATAATCCGAAGAGAGGGTATCTGAACTTCGATGGGCAAGACGACCTCCATGCCATATACCAAGGAATAGGGTGTTGCCCCTGTTGACGTCAGTGCTGAGGTATGGTACCCATGAAGAGCAAATGGTAACATCTCATGCCAGTCTTTGTATGTCACCGTCATCTTCTGCATAATCTTCTTAGTGTTTTTATTAGCCTCTTCTACAGCCCCATTCATCTTTGGCCGGTAAGGAGAAGAGTTGTAATGCTGTATCTTGAACTGTTTGTAGAGCTAGGTGATCATCTTATTATTGAGATTGGTACAATTGTCCGTAATGATCCTCTCTGGTACACCATATCGACAGGTCAGATTATGTCGAATGAACCGTGCCACGACATTCTTAGTCACTGCAGCAAATGAAGTTGCTTCGACCCACTTCGTAAAGTAATCGGTTGCTACTAGGATGAAACGATGCCCGTTGGATGCTGTAGGTATGATCTCGCCGATCATGTCAATGCCCCACATTGCAAATGGCCATGGAGCTGTCAAGACGTTCAGAGGTACTTGAGGTATATACACCTTATCAGCATAGACTTGGCACTTGTGACAGGTCCGAGAATGCTGATAACAGTCGGCTTCCATTGTGGACCAATAATATCCTGCCCATAGGATCTTCTTTGCCATGGTGTGTCCACTGGAATGAGTTCCGAAAGTACCTTCATGTAACTCTGCCATGATCATTTTTGCTTCATTCTTATCCACACACCGCAGTAAGGTTGAATCATGTTTACGTTTGTAAAGGATACCATTGCTGATGAAGAACTTTGCCGCGAACCTCCTCAGAAACTTCTTGTCATTAACAGATGCACCCTCGGGGTATTCCTGAGCCTCAAGATACCTCTTCACCTCATGAAACCAGGGCTTATCTGCTACCTCTTCAGTCTCAATGTCACAGCAATGTGCAGGTTCATCCAATCTTTCAATGATAATCCGGGGATCTTCCTTGTCCCAATTGACTTTGAACATAGAAGACATCGTAGCCAGCGCGTCCGCTAACTGATTCTCCTCTCTTGGGAAGTGTTCAAAAGTTATCTCCTCGAAATGTGGAAGAAACGTTAACACATACTCCTTATAAGGAACAAGATTAGGGTGTTTCGTATCCCACTCGCCTTTGATCTGACTGATCATGAGAGCGGAATCTCCGAAAACACTTAGAAACTTAATCCTTAGGTCAATAGCTGCTCGAAGACCCATAATGCACGCTTCATACTCCGCCATGTTGTTGGTGCAGTTGAAACATAGTCGGGTGATGAACGGAGTATGAGAGCCTTTAGGAGAAATGATCACGGCGCCGATGCCATTATCCAAAGCGTTCGAAGCTCCATCAAAGTACATAGACCAACGGGATCCTTCCTCAGGTCCTTCATCCAGTCCAGGTTCTTCGCAGTCAGTCACTATCATGATATTCTCATCCGTAAATTCAAAGTTCATAGACTGGTAATCATCCACTGCCTGATGTGCCAAATGATCTGCCAACACACTTCCTTTGATTTCCTTTTGGGTCATATATTGGATGCCATACTCAATCAAGATCATCTGCCATCTTGCTATTCTTCCGGACAAGGCAGGCTTTTTGAAGATATACTTGATTAGATCCATCTTTGATATCAATAGAGTAGTGTGAGTCAGCATATACTGTCTCAATCGACGAGCAGCCCATGCCAAAGTGCAGCAAGTTTTCTCGAGCAACGAGTATCGGGTCTTGCAGTCGGTAAACTTTTTACTGAGGTAATAAATAGCATGCTCTTTTCGGCCAGACTCGTCATGCTGCCCCAGCACACACCCCATTGAGTTGTCGAGTACTGTCAAGTATAAGATTAGAGGTCTCCCTTCAACTGGTGGCATCGGAATAGGTGACTCTTGGAGATACTCTTTTATCCTTTCGAAAGCGGCCTGACATTCATGATTCCATCTTACCACTTGATCTTTCTTCAGTAGCTTGAAGATTGGCTCACAAGTAGCAGTCAGGTGTGAGATGAATCGGGCAATATAGTTCAGACGTCCCAGAAATCCTCTGACTTCTTTCTCTGTTCGGGGAGCTGGCATTTCTTGTATAGCCTTCACTTTTGCGGGATCCACTTGAATACCTTTATCGCTTACAACGAAACCCAGCAGTTTACCAGATCTCACCCCGAAGGTGCACTTGTTCGGATTTAACCTCAGCTTGTATAACTTCAACCTGTCAAATAACTTCTGAAGGTGGTCCAGATGTTCTTCTTCAGTCTAAGACCTGGAAATCATGTCGTCGACGTATACCTCAATCTCATGATGGATCATGTCGTGGAACAAGGCGACCATGGCACACTGATACGTTGCCCCAGAAATTTTTTAATCCAAAAGGCATGACCTTGTAGCAAAAGGTACCCCATTGAGTAACAAAGGTGGTCTTCTCCATGTCTTTGGGAGCCATCTTAATCTGATTATAACCGGAGAAACCATCCATAAAGGAGAAGACCTTATGTTGTGCGGTGTTGTCAACCAGAACGTCAATATGAGGTAGAGGGAAATCATCCTTGGGGCTCGCCCTGTTCAGATCCCTATAGTCAACACACATTCGAACCTTACCATCCTTCTTCGGCACAGGAACCATGTTGGCCACCCAATGTGGGTAAGAAGTAACTTCTAGAAAACCGGCGTCAAATTGTTTCATAACCTCAGCCTTGATTTTCTCAGACATCTCCGGGCGCATTCGGCGGACCTTCTGTTTTACTGGAGGACAGTCTTCCTTGGTAGGCAATCGGTGAACCACGATATCGGTATCCAACCCAGGCATATCTTCATAAGACCAGGCAAAGATCTCAACGTAATCTCGCAGCATCCGAATCAACCGTTTCTTAATACTAGCTTCCATATTTGCACCGATCTTGACCTCTTTCTTGTCTACCCCTGTACCCAGATTTATTGTCTCCACTGGCTCTTCATGCGGCTGTATGGCCCTCTCTTCTTGAAGTAGCAGTCTAGCAAGTTCACCAGGCACTTCGCAATCATCTTCACCTTCGTCTTCGGCTAAGTTGATCAGACTTTCAAAGTCATAACCGGC
The DNA here is from genome assembly GCA_948472305.1 of Vicia faba. Taxonomy (NCBI): domain Eukaryota; kingdom Viridiplantae; phylum Streptophyta; class Magnoliopsida; order Fabales; family Fabaceae; genus Vicia; species Vicia faba. The sequence continues at coordinate 1,492,880,512 of OX451737.1, forward strand.
AGTAGCAGAGTCGTTATCAGTGGGATCCAGAGTGGATTCAGACCTGTATATGTGAGTGTGTGTAAAATAGTTGTTTTGCAATATAGAATAAAGGAAAAACAAGGAGCGCAAAATTTGAAATGCAAGAAACGCCCAATGCTTTTATTAATGATATATGTAGATGACACACATAAAGCCCTCACAAACGAAACCACGATGCCCCGGGTAAGACACCGAGCCATAAAGTTTAAAACATTGTCTGTTACAAATACAAAACAAAAGTTTCATTACTGGGTAACAAAAGAAATTGGGATGAAGTCCTTCGCTGTCCAGTTGCTTAGTCCACCATCAGTAGTAGGATAGATCCAACTGTCGAACTCGGATTCTTCAACATCATCTTCAACGACATTCACTCCTGAATTCCTGATAAACAGGGGAGCTCTTCCGATCCGTGCACTTCGAACAACCTTTTGGGCTTCTGCAGTGAAACCCAAACCAAACTTGTTAGTCTTATGTGCAAAATCATGGAGTTGGCCCCAATTTGCACACCCATCTTTCTCAACAACAGCCCGGGCATCCTTAAAGGAAGCCATCTTCATAGGAGGATCTTCACTAATAGTTTCAGCTGACGCCAACGTCTGGGGAACCTCTTCAAAATGTTGAAACAGGGTCTCAACGAACTCCCCATCCATCTCTATATACCGAAAAGAGTTGAGGTGGCTCACCATGTACTCCTCTTCCCCTCGTACTGTAACAATTTTCCCTTTGACTGGGTATTTCAGCATCTGGTGGAGCGTAGAAGTCACTGCCCCAGCTTTGTGGATCCATGGGCGACCCAGCAAACAAGAACAGGATGGCTGAATGTCCATCACATAAAAAGTAGACGCAAAGACCTGAGAACCAACCTTCACTGGAATATTCACTTCTCCATGTACCATTCTCTTCGACCCATCAAAGGCCCTAACAACAATGTTACTTGGATTCAACTCTAAACCTTCACAGTCCAACCGGTCTAGAGCTTTCTTAGGTAAAACATTCAATGAGGAGCCAGTATCCACCAATACATGGGCTAGAGTGGTGTCCCTGCATTCAATGGAGACATGCAGGGCATCATTGTGATTCCTACCCTTAGCAGGCAGGTCGGCGTCAGAGAAACCCAACCCATTATCAGCAGTCAGACTAGCCACGCAATCTTTAAACTGATCAGCTGACGTTTCTTGCGGTACGTGTGCAGTCTTCAGGAAAGCAATCAGAGCCTTGGCATGGGCTTCTGAGCAAAGTAACAGAGACAATATAGAGATTTTGGATGGGGTTTTCCCCAGCTGCTCGACTACATTGTAGTCGCTCTTTTTGATAATCTTCAAAATTTCCTCCATCTCTTGCCTAGAGGCTTCAACAGTAATTGTCTTTGGTGCCTCCGTTCGGGCAGGCTCATCAGTGGTCCCTTTGCCCCGAGTGTCAGATGACTCGGCAACAGGGGTAAGAATGGGAACTTGAACAGGAATAGTAGCAGGTACACTGGCAGGTGTAATAACAACAGGTTTCCGAATAGTTGGTGGAGAGATCTCAGGGGAGAAAAGCCTTCCGCTGCGGGTGACCTTGGCAGGTCCAGCAATATTGCTGATGTCAGTATCAGACTCTTCAGCACTCAAGTCTTGCTTAACTCCGTGATAATACACGTCAGCCCCGTAGTTCCACTGGACAACTTTATTTTATGTATAGGGGATAGGCCCAGGAACGGTGATGATCAATGAAGCGATTCTTAGAACAGATGTAATTCTAACAGGCTTTCTCGAGGAAGCCTTGGAAGAATTGTCGAAGATGGTGATTATAGAAACTTATTCAGTAGGAATCAAAGGAACAAGAGTCTTCTCAAACATAATTTCTGTATTATCCATCAGGCGTTGGACACCTGACTTCAACAGATGGCAACCGGTAGGTAGGACAGAACACATACGGCATCCTTCGTCATAGCCCGTAAATAAACCGGCTAACAAAAGGTTCTTCTTCATATTCATCAAGGGAGTAACAATGTCTTTCACATAAACCACAAACGAGTCTTCTTCTATAGCATTCACTCCATGCTTGGGCATAGGAGCAGTCACAACATTAGGTCTTTCAAGTGCTTCGAATTCAATCTCCTTCGCGTCAATCAAGTCATGTACCTTGTTTTTCAAGACCCAGTAGTTTTCCGTATCATGCCCCGGGCTATTAGAGTGAAAACCACAGCGGGCATTCGGGTCGTACATGGGTGATGCAGTGTTGGGGGTCTTCGGGGCCTCCTTCAGAATCACCAAGTTGGTTTTCAATAACTGTGGCAAAATTTGGGATAAAGTCATGTTGAGCTGAGTGAATTGTCTTCACGGCCTCTCGGCCCTTGGCTGATTGTTGCGCTGAGGAGCAATAACAGGTCTTGATATAACCACCGCATTAACAGCTTGGCGTCGTTCAGGTCTATTATGGCTCTTTGTGTTGTAAACAACACTCGACTCTTTCTTAAAGGGCTTCTTCTCGGTGCTTGATGAAGCACCCTTCCGTATCTTGCCAGATTTGATACCAGCCTCGATTCTTTCCCCGGTCATGATCAGCTCTGTAAACCCGGACGAAGAACTCCCAATCAGATGGTTGAAATACGGATCAGACAAGGTCCCCAGAAACATATCCACTAGCTCCCTATCAGCCAAGGGAGGTTGCACCCTGCCAGCAAGGTCCCTCCACTTCTGAGCGTAATCTTTGAAACCTTCACCCGCACCCATAGACATACCCTGGAGTTGGGTACGCGTAGGAGCGAGGTCGGCATTGTATTGGTACTGCTTGTAGAAAGCATCAGCCAAATCTTCCCAATTACGGATACTAGATCCTTCCAGCTAGTAAAACCATTCAAGTTGAGTCCCTGAGAGACTGTCTTGAAAGAAATGGATCCAGAGGTTCTTGTCAGCGGTGTACGACTGAATCTTCCTAACATACGAACGGGGGTGCAGCTTTGGACAAGAAACTCCGTCGTACTTAGCAAAGGCCGGTGCTTTGAACTTGTGGGGAATCACCACCCCAGATGACAGACCCAGATCACCAAAGTCTATACCAGGCACTTTCTGAACTTCCATCGCGCTCAACCAGTCTTCTAGTTGCTTATACCTATCCTTAGCCAGAGGATACTGGTCTTCGTCAAAGTCGGTCTTGTTGTCTGAAACCACAGGGCTAGAAGCCCTCCTTTCTTCCCGATTATCTACCCCTTCAGATGAGTGGGTCAAATCAACCTCTTCTCATAAATCGTTTCCGAATCTGCGACCCATATTAAATAGGACCGTCTTCTTCTTCTTCTTCTTATCTTTCAGGATAAGGGCCTTCAGATCTTGCTGACCCTTAGCCAAATTCATGAACAATTCCTGGAACTAGGCGTTTTGAGCCTGTAGAGCCTTGATTGCTTGTTCAGTTGATGGTTCAGAAGACATGATGCTGAAATAAACAGCAAAGAAGATGAGAAAACCTGTAAGGGTACCTGTTATGAGGTTCATGAGAATGATATGCGCATGATATGATTTCAAAGACGTCGAGAGATTCAAATTCGTAAACAAAAAATAAACACACTTTTATTAGATAAGCTTTGAATTCAATTGTTCAATAGATGCCTTTAAGGCGTTACAAGAAAGAAAAATTGAAAAAGTAAATCAAAAACTAGAAATAATCAAAAAGGACAATCAATGCTCCCACGGTCGTTTCTTGTCGGTGCGAACATAGTCATTGAGGATCCGCTCGTTCTCCAGTTGCCTTGTCAACTTCTGAATCTTCTGCTCTTGCTCGTGATATTTTTCTCTATAAGTATCCCGCTCTTCTCTCAGTTGCATCCACGATCTCTTTAATGCCCCAATGTTAGTAGGCATGTATGGATGGAGGATGGTAGGAGGAACCCCTTCTTCATCAGCAACCTCGACCATTATAGGCAAGACAGCTTCGTACGGCATTCCCAGCTTTTGGGCACGTATGCGAACCCATCGGAGATATGGTTTTATTGGTAGAGAAGTCTTCACACCTAGCTCGTGTGGATCAGACCTGTGTACCCTATCCCAAGCTCTTATGAACCTGCGGCGTTGCTCGTCACTATCTCCCTCGAAATCAAAGACAATACTCGGCATTAGCAACTCATGAGGTCCTTCCCTCCTAGCTCGCCCAAACTGACGTAAGGCCAAACATGGATTATAGGTGATCCCTCCATGGGTTCCTATCAGTGGAACATTGGGGTATTCCCCACAACGATCAATAATATCCACATCTTCCATACCCTTGATGGTCCAAATGATGTCATTATGAGAGAGAGAGACATAATCTTGTAGGCCCAGCCCATGCCTTCTTTGTTATTCAATACTGACTTGGGGAGGTGAGAAATAAACCACCTCGCCAGCAATGGAGCACAGCACATCAGGGTTCCCCGTTTCCGAGCGGTACGGGCATAAAGAGAATGGAGAATGTCACCCAAGAGAGTGGGTACTGGATTATCGGACATGAAGATCTTTACCGCATTCACATCAACAAAGGAATCAGAGTTAGGAAACAATACTAAACCATATATGAGCAGAGCCAGAATGTCTTCAAATGCCTGGAAGTCTAGATTGTCCCAGAAATAATTAGCTTTACCAACCAAGAACTTAGTCAAAAAGCCCTTTGCTCCACTACGAGTTTCCCAATTAGACATTACCTCAGCCTTTGTCAGATGAAGGGCTGAAGCAATCTCTTCCGGCCTAAGGATCTTCTCCCAACCTGTAAACGGGGTCTGCTCTAGAATGGAGGTACCCAGTAGATCATAGAACTCTTCCAAGGTAGGGACCAACTGGTAGTCCGGAAAAGTAAAGCAATGGTACAATGGATCAAAGAACTGGACTAAGACACTCATCATCTGTTCATCCATCTTGGAGGTGACCAAACCAAGAAGGTGCCCATGTCTTCTGATGAAGGAGGTGGTATCCGGCATCTTTGCAACCAATTCTTTAAGCAGAGTGGGAACCTGGACAAAGTTGATCCGGATGGTGTTTCTACGCATGGTTGCCATGACCTACAAAATAGAACAAAGATGAATCCCCTTTGTCTTTGAAATAGGTTAGTCTTGATGCGAGATGCATGCAGTGTTATGATGTCATGATGTTATGATAGAAAGCACACCATAAGTATCCATAAATAGCAAACATGGTAAAGGCACACAAGTCACACAGAGAGCCTTTAGATTTCAGGCTGACAAGGAGCTTAGGTATTACCCTCTTTCAGTTCAGTTGGTTCAAACCTGTCCTAAAAATAGTAACCGGGTTCTAGAGGATCTCAATATCACTGACTACCCTCGATCAGTCATAACTCTAGTTTAGCAACCTTTTCTTGCAGCCGAAATCATCGCGAGAGTTTAGTCTCAATGAGTGTAGTATACGGCTACTGTTCTATGGCCAAGTTGGTCAATTTAAAGGTTCTAAGGTAAATTGGTGCTTAATGACCCCTTAGCAGACCCATATTCTCCTTGTTGCGCCACAAGGGATATTGGTACATACTAAAGTGCCACACCAACGTAGCTACTGCTTCAACCGTATCGGTCTATGCTGTACAGTTCCCTCACAGTTTATTGCTACTTACCTAAAGGGTATCCCCCAGATCCGGGTTAGGATCTATAGTAACTCCGATTCAACCCACAAAGATAAAACATACAAGTCAAGCAATTGAAAAACTTATGAACTATTCCTAAGGTACACCCCACTTATGAATCGTCCCCAGCAGAGTCGCCGGTTCTGTGATACGGTGGGAAGAACTGACTGTTTTTTGGAATGCTGGTTTGCGTTTTGCATTTTTTTTTGCAAAATGTCGCGGTAAGCAAGAGTCGCCACCGACTTTTATTTTATCCAACAAGGAAAGGAAAAAAGCACATAAAAATTCCTTTTTCAAGATTATCTCTGAGTACGGGGGGTAGATTATAGAAAGGGAAGGTGTTAGCACCCTTTCTATCTGTGGTTATCCACGGGCTCTTAGATACTTGCTCATATTGTTTTCAAAATTGTTTTCTTTGTGCTTGTGGGTTTGAAAAAGTTTTTTGTTTGAAAACTTCGATTTAACTCTTGCTTCTGTCCTCAAGAGTGTATGAAGTGTTTTTGAAAACTTTGTTTGAAAAGTGTAAGTGTGAAGAGATTTTTTTGTTTTTTTTGAAAGAGCAAGTAATCTAAGAACCATCTACCTACTCGAAAAAGGAATCGTTCTATGCTAATGTCCTTTAGACAATGCTATCCTACTATTGATGAGCAGGTAGCACCGTCATTGGATTTTGAGGGTCAATTCGAATGCGGGACTTACGGTCACTAAAGCAATGTTAGGACGCCTTAGCGGTAACCCTAATGTCTTAGATCATTTGTTTGAGGCAACAATATCCGAGGCAACCGTTTCGAGGCGACTATGATCTTTAGACAAGAGGACGACCTCTAAAGTGACCTATACTCAATGACCGTGTATGAAGGCAACCAAGTGGGGTGTACCCTAAGAGTGCGTATGTGCGAGTGTGTTGTTTTCAGTTATTTTTTGTACATGTTAATGGTGATCTATGTTGATTTTAGGTTAAAACATTCAGTCTTGTCATTCCATCCTATTATCAAACATCTAACAGTTATAAATCACGGAAATAAAATGCGGAATTTAAATTACAAGGCGTCGGGTATTTACACCGCCAAAGACAAACCCTTTAAAAATAAATAAAGCGATAAAAAATAAAATAAAGGTCCTATTAACTATTACAAACCGGAGGCAAGTACATTATGGGATAAAATAAATAGATCGCGTGCGGGAAATTAAATCGAGCGCAAATTAGGGTTTTGACCCTTTAAAGAAGATATCTTTTTTTTATTTTTTTTATTTTAAGAAAGAAATTAACCTAAATTAATTACTAAATTAATAAATTAATTAATTAATTAAATGAAAAAAGGTTATTTTTGGGTTTTTGTTATTTTAAGAAAGAAAGATAAAATAACTAATGTTAGTAATTAAAACCTAATTAAATCAAATTTAATTTTAATTATTTACAAAAAAAATAAGTTAAAGTTATTCTAATTAAAACCTAAATTAGTTTAATTAGTGTTTATTAATAAAAATAGAAATTAAAATTTGATTAAATATAAAAAATATTTTTGTGGTTTTATTTTATAAAGAAAAGAATTTTTTAATTGGTTAGTAAATGAAATAAAAATAATAAAACAATTAAAAGAAATAAACAAAATAAATAAAAGAGGGAGTATAGGCCTGAAATTGGTGGTCTGAATAGCAATTCTGTGGCCCAAATGAGCTGGCCTTGTTTGACTTTGCAGATCTGGTGGGCGTGTGTTGACTTGGCTCCATGTGGACTATCAGCTTGGAACCATCAGATTTGGCCTTTAGGCCATCTGCTATTGGATGCTTGATGGTGCATGATACACTGCAAGCCTGAACATACACGTGATCACCTGAAAAAGAAAAATATCAAAGAAAGTGGGGGACCTGGGATTCGAACCCAGGTCCTGTGAGTGATTGCTCGCTTGCCTTCCCAACGCACCAAGTTGCTTCAATTGTTATATGGATACAAAACAATGATAATAAAGCAAAACAAATAATTATTGGTCAGAACAAAAAATATGCGCGCCATTTTTGAATGGCCCAATGAGTGAATGCCAGCTCTTTGTCCCTGTCCTTCCACTACTGTAACTTTACATGCGGATTTGAATCCGCAGCTAAAAACGCAGCTAATTCCAAAAATCGTTTCCAGGCAATAAGAATGACTTTCAAGGGCATGGTTGTGTTCGTCTCATCCTCCCGGATGCAACCATGCCCATTACATGGATCAATTTGACCTGAAATAAGAATCCCTAAAAACCAAAAACACAACCCTAGCTATGGTGTTTCAGGGTTACAACGCCTATAAACCAAATTGATTATTGCCAAAGGTTTGCAAATAACATGAGGGTTATGAATATGCAACTATCTCATTCAAATGATGCCAGAATAGGCCAAATCGAATCTAAAAACAGATTTAGGAAGCGTGGGACTTACAGCGTGTTATAGGGTCTGATCGAGCTTGCTTTTGATCCAGGCAGGTTGAATGAACACCCAGGAAGAGATTGGGACCGGTCTCAGCTTCTGAAAATGCCTCTAAGCACGATTTCGATCTCAAGCTTTTTGTCACTTTTTCCAACTTTGTTTCTGCCTCTTTTTGCAATTGTCAACCCTTATTTCGATTGCTTTGGCTTACTTATGTATTGTATATTGTGTTAGGGTAACAAACTTGGCTTAAATCTTCTCCCATCAATGCTTGCCAATTTGATTTGATTCACCCTTTACAAACTTGCCAATTTTGCCAAATCTCAATCTTTTTGCACATGGTTTGGTGTGATACGAATTTGATGATGTTAATGATGATAATCAAATCCTGAAATAGCCAAAAGATCTCATGTAATCAAAGTTTTGGATTTTAAATGATTTAATTTGATTTAAAATGAATAAATTCAATAAAAAATCAAATCAAATAATAAAAATAAAATATGAGCTCATGGCTGAAGCTAGGACACGTGGGCAATGATGCAAGCTCAAATCAAGTGGAAAAGAATGGGCCCATTTGACAAAAATTGAAGTTTTGGGGATGGTTGAGTTTTGGCAATTTTGCAAAAATGTCCAACTTCAACAATGCATAACTTCTTCAATTTTGAACTTTTGGAAGTGTACTTGGACTTTTTAGAAAGCTTGAGATGTCCTCTAACTAATCCTTTTGGTCTCATCGCATTTTGATATTCCATTCGCAAGTTATAAGCTTTGGCAAAAAAGGTGTTTTTGTTGACTTTCAAAAATGACCTATAATTTCTAAATTTGTAACTTCTTGTGAGTGAATTTTTTGATCTTGGGGTATGAATATAGGTTGTAGGAAATTGCATCCTATTCAAAATGAGCTTTGGATGGGTCATTGCTCATAAAGTATGAGAAAGTTATGCTTGATCAAAGTTGAGTTGACTTTTCCTACAAAACCCTAATTTAGCAACTTTTGAGTCTTGATGAATTTTGAGCAATCCTTGATGAATCATGATCAACCCTTGATAAAATGATGAAATATCCTTTAAAATGAGAATGTTGACAAAAAATATTGAAGTTTGACTGTTTATAGGTCACAGTTGACTTTTGCCCTAACATAGTCGATTTTTGGGCCTTTTGAGCAATTGACTGAGCAAACTTCCTCTGCAAGGCTTGAAATTTGACATGGATGATCTTGAGAACATATTAGGAAATTGGAAAGAACTTGAGTTTATTTGGACTCAAGGATCTTGATGCAAACCAAAACCCTAATTTGGGGTTGACTGCCTTAGGAGATGACTTGTCTGACCCACTCTTGAGCAACCTTGAGCCACTTGGAGATTTTTCTTGCAATAATTTGAGAAATATGAGAGGGAAAATTTTGGGGTACAACAGGTATTATATTTGATTATGAGAATGATTCTCAAGGTTATCGTTAAAGGTTTATACATGCTTGGGGAATGGTGAACAAGATTGATAGAAAGACTTTAGGACAGGAGAATTCCATCCCTCTAGAGCCCTATCTCAAATGGGTATAAGCTCGTGCTCAAAACCTTATTATGCCATATTCTGTTGTCCTACCAGTAATCATGGAGCGTGTTGTCGAAGGAGACATTTCTTGCACCATCCTTCATGCAGACATGCCTACTGACCTTGAAGAATTACAGAAGTCCTGGATTTAACTCAAGGAAGAACGAGACACCTTTAAGACTCAATTCTATGCAATTGATAAGAGAGTGTTGGAGCTCGTGAAGCAACTTCACGAGGAGTAGAGTCTTAATGCATATGTCAACACGAAGAAGAGGCGTCTATGAGAAACTTAAAACTGTAGAAGTTTTTAATTTATCCCTTGGTAATATTGTGTTTTAACATAAAATTACTAATAAAAGTATTTGTTTCTGTTTCCTTTTGGTTAACAAATTTAAATCTCATAAGGTCCTTGAAAACATTGCATATGCATATCATGCATATCACTACATGACAGGTGTTTCAAGACAGGTTTCTTATCTTTTTACTGTTTATTTCAGCAGAAAGAATGACTCTTGAACAAACAGTTAAGGATCTCTAGGCTCAGAATTCCCAGTTCTAGAAAGTGTTCATGGATCTAGCCGAGGGGCAGGAAGAGCTGAAGGCCCTCATCACTAAAGAGGGGAAGGAGAAAATCAAGAAACCAGCTGGCATCCTCAACATGGGTAGGAGGCTCAAAGGCCCGGTCAAGCGAGCTTTGGAGTTTGAAGAAGAAAATGATGACCAAGAGGAAGATGATAAAAGTATGAAGGCTGACAACCAAGGTTCTGATGAAGAAGAAGCGAACTATTCAGATGAACAGTATCCTCCGGCAGACGACAAATACGAGCAGATGGAAGATCGTCGCAATGCTATGGACATCCAGAGAGTTCCTGGGTTAGATTTTGAAGAGTTGGGTCTTATCCCAGGGGTTGTTATAACTCACAAGTTCAAGGCCCCCTCTTTTCCAAATACGACGGTGTGTCTTGTCCAAAGCTTCATTTATGGTCTTATGTCCAAAAAGTCCAACCCCATACTACTGATAGAAAATTATGGGTGCATTTCTTTCAAGAAAGCTTGTTGGGGACGCAATTAGAATGGTTCTATCAGCTGGAAGGAACCAACATTCACACTTAGGAAGACTTGGTTGCTGCTTTTTACAAGCAATATCAATATAATGCTGACCTTGCACCGACTCGAGTGCAATTACAAAACATGCTATAGGCTCGAACGAGGGTTTCAAAGAATATGCCCAGAAGTGGAGAGACTTAGCTGGAAGGGTGCAACCTCCCTTGTCTGATCGGGAGCTAACTGATATGTTCATGGGCACTCTGACGAGTCCATTCTTTAATCTGCTAATTGGGAGTTCTTCATCTGGTTTTACTTAGCTAATCCTGAATGGGGAACACGTTGAAAGCGGCATCAAGAGCAGGAAGATCCCAGTGGCCGCGTCTTCTAGTTCTGTAAAGAAGGCGTTCAATAATAAGAAGGAAACCAATGTTGTTTATGGACAGAAGGGCTGTAGTGAGAATGATCATCATCAGTCTGTAGGAGCGGTGTTGGTTTCTAATCCTGCACCTGTTCAACAACAACAATAGGGGAATCAACGTAGGTCAGAAGATCCGAGGAGGTAGTTCACCAAGATTATTATGCCTTTGTCTCAGGCATTACAAAATTTATTAAAAGCAGAATTGATAACACTACAAGATCCTCCTCAGAATCCCAACACCTCCTCCCCTAAGTATAACCCGAAGGTGAAGTGTGCCTATCATTCTAATAGTCCTGGGTACGACACCAACAACTGTTGGTCCATGAAGAACAAAATCCAGGATATGATTGACGAAAAAGAGATGGAATTTGATCTTCTCGAGATCCCTAATGTTATTACTGCACCTATGCCCAGTCATAGTAAAAGTGTCAATTTTATCGATGATGTTTATTATGTCTCCGCCATAAGTGACTTGACCACTCCCTTGATAATCATTAATAAAAATCTGTTGCAAGCCGATTTATTTTTGGGTTTTCTTGAAATTTATTACCATTGTATGTCCCAATCTGATGGTTGTATGGGGTTGAAGAAGCGTATTTAGCGTTTGATTGATAACCGTGAAATTCTGTTTGAGAAGACTTCGTCCGTGAAGAGTTTTCATGAAAGTATGTCTCAAGAGCTGAGACTTGAAGATGTTTCTATAATCACAATTTCCAATATTCCTATAAGGATCACCTCTAAAGGTCCTATAAAGATTCTTGCGGAGCCTAGGGTGGCTCCCCTGATCGTTACTGCACCGGGACGAGTCCCATATTCCTCTGACAAGGTTGTTTCCTGGAATTATGTAGCTGAAGTTTATTACCATGGTGTTAAGAAATAACCATGGATTACCAACGATGAAGATATTGAAGTTACTAAACTCAATGTGGAAAATATTGTCGGGACTAGTAAAGTTACCAGAACGGGAATGGTCTTCTCTCCAGAGTTCTCTCCTCCAAATACTATCACAACACTTGTTTGTATCCATGCTACTAAGTTGACTACTGACACTCGAGGAAAAGAAAAGATGACTGAGCCTGCCTAGACAGAGGCACCATCAAAAGATGTTACTATTGAAGATTCCTCCAAACAAGAGATGGAGGAAATACTGAAAATCGTCCGCAAAAGTGACTACAATATATTTGAACAGTTGGGGAAGACGCCCTCTAAGATATCCATGTTATCCTTATTATTGTGTTGCGAAGCCCATGCTCAGGCTTTGGTAAAATATTTTGAAGACTACTCATGTACCATAAGAGACCTCTGCTGATCAGTTTGACAATTGTGTTGCAAGCCTAACAGCTGATAATGGATTAGGCTTTTCTGATGCTGACTTAACTCCGTCAGGAAAGAATCAAAACAAGGCCTTGCACGTCTCTATTGAGTGTATGGGCACTACCTTTACGCACGTGTTGGTGGATACAAGTTCCTCATTAAATGTATTACCAAAAGGTTCTCTAGATAGACTGATCTGTGAAGGGGTTATGCTGAAACCTAGTGATATCGTGGTAAGAGCCTTTGATGGGTCAAGGAGAATGGTACATGGAGAGGTTGATCTTCCGATCAAAGTGGGATATCATGTCCTCGACTCCATATTCTATGTAATGGATATTCGTCCGGCCTACTCCTGTTTGCTTGGACTCCCCTGGATTCGTCGGGCAGGTGTTATTACCTCTACCTTGCACTAAAAATTAAAATATCCTATAAAAAGGAAAATTGTTACGGTTTATGGAGAAGAAGAGTATATGGTGAGCCATTTGAATTCATTTAAATATGTTGAAATCAATGGTGAATTCATTGAGACTCCATGCCAGACCTTTGAAGCAATTCCTACGACAATTGTCGTTTCTAAAGCTACTCTTGCTATCCTAGGATTACCAAGGATCCACCAATAATGGCTTCTCTGAAGGATGCTAGGGTTGTGGTAGAAGAAGGTGGTTGCACTATTTGGGGTCAGTTTCCCGACATTCCTTACAAGTCCAACAAATTTGGTTTGGGTTTCACCTCAGAGGCTCAAAAGGTGGTTCGTCGTGCTCGTGCTGGGATACCACCTTTCCACATCAACAATAATGAAGTCAATTCTATAGAAGACACTGATAGTGACTGTGATTTAGACAACTGGATATTCCCTACTACTTGGGTGGACTCAACAATTGGAAGGCTAAAGACTTTATACCAATATCCTTTAGTCAAGAGTAATTTCTATTTCCTATTTTATTGCTTTCAATTTTTTTGGATATGAAATTTTAAAATAATAACTTTAAGCCTTATGCCTTACCCGGGACACAACGGTCCACTTGTTAGGGTTGTTATCTTTCATCCACAAATGCTCATCTGATAAAACATTGGACATTTGTTGCATTCAAATTTGCGTTCTTTGTCTCTTCATTACTTTATTGCCTTCAAATATAGCTATGTGTTTCTTACACACACCCATACACTACATTACAGATCTACATCGACTCTGGATCCCGTCGATATTGACTCTGCTACTGCCACTCATGACTTTGAAAATACGATCAACCAAGCTGAGGATGAAGGTGGGGAAGATTGTGAAATACCTGGAGAACTTGCCAGACTCTTAATGCAAGAAGAAAAGGCTATCCAACCACATGAAGAGCCAGTCGAAGTTGTAAACTTGGGTACTGAGACAGACCGGAAAGAAGTTAAGATATGGGCCAACTTAGAAAGCAACGTCAAGAACAGGTTAATTCAGATGTTGCATGACTATGTTGAGATATTTTCTTGGTCATACAAAGAGATGCCAGGTCACGATACTGATATTATGGTCCAACGTCTGCCAATGAAAGAGGGTTGTTCTCCGATTAAGTAGAAGGTCTGTCGCATGCGTCCTGAGATATCAGAGAAGATCAAAGTCGAGGTTATGAAGCAATTCAACGCGAGATTCTTAGCAGTGACATCATATCCTCAATGGGTTTCTAATATTGTTCCGATACCAAAGAAATACAGCAAAGTGCATATGTGTGTAAACTACAAAGATCTAAACAGGGAGAGCCCCAAAGATGACTTCCCACTTCCACATATTGATGTTTTGGTCGACAATACTGCTCAACACAATGTGTTCTCTTTCATGAACGGTTTCTCAGGGTATAATCAGATCAAGATGGAACCCAAAGATATGGATAAAACTACCTTCGTCACACAGTGGGGCACTTTCTGCTACAAGGTTATGCCTTTTGGGTTGAAGAATATCGGTGCAACTTATTAGCTTGCCATGGTAGCTTTATTCCATGACATTATTCATCACGAGATCGAAGTATATGTTGATGACATGATAGCAAGATCACAGACTGAAGAAGAGAAACTTGACCATGTATATAAACTATTTGAAAGACTGAGGAAGTATAAGCTAAGGTTAAATCCGAACAAGTGCACCTTTGGGGTGAGATCCGGTAAACTCCTGGGTTTTGTCGTTAGTGGTAAAGTTATTGAAGTTGATCCCGCTAAGGTTAAATCCATTCAAGAAATGTCGGCTCCTCGTACTGAGAAGGAAGTCATAGGTTTCTTAGGACGACTAAATTACATTTCCCGATTCATTTCTCCTTTGACTGCTACTTGTAAGTCAATCTTCAAGTTGCTGAAGAAAGATCAAGTAGTAAAGTGGAACGATGACTTCCAAATACCCTTTGATATAATTAAGGAGTACCTACAAAAACCCTCGATTCTGATGCCATCAGTTGAAGGAAGACCTCTAATCATGTACCTAACAGTGTTAGAGAACTCAATTGGGTGTGTACTGGGGCAGTATGACGAGTCTTGTCAAAAAGAGCATGCAATATACTGCCTTAGCAAAAAGTTTACCGACTATGAAACGAGATATTCGCTGCTCGATAAAACTTGCCGCGTTTTGGCATGTGTTGCTCGCCGACTAAGACAGTATATGTTGACTCATACTACTCTATTGATTTCTAAAATGAATCCCATCAAGTACATATTCGAGAAGCCAACCCTCTCTGGAAGAATAGCCCGATGGAAAATGGTCTTGACAAAATACGACATTTAGTACACCACTCAAAAGGTAATAAAGGAAAGTGTACTGGCAGATCATTTGGCAAATCAAGCCGTAGACGACTATCAGTATATGAATTTTGAATTTCCGGACGAGAATATTATGCTAGTCACAGATTGCGAAGAACCTGGACCATATGAAGGACCTGAGCCAGGATCCCGATGGACTATGGTTTTTGACGGAGCTTCCAACGCACTTGGAAATGGAATTTATGCTGTAATTATCTCTCCTCAAGGTTTCCATACGACCTTCACCGCTAGATTATGCTTTGATTATACCAACAACATGGTCGAATACGAAGAATGCATCATGGGTGTTAAAGCTGCTATTGTCATGAGGATCAAGTTCCTGAGCGTATATGGGGACTCAGCCTTGGTGATCGGTCAGATCAAGCGAGAATGGGATATAAAGCACCCGAATATCATTCCTTATAAAGGTCATGTGTTAACCTTGATCATGTACTTTAAGGAAAACACTTTTGAGCACATCCCACGAGAAGAGAATCAGTTGGCAGATACATTGTCTATAATGTCATCTATGTTCAAGGTCAGATGGGATAACGAGGTGCCCAGAATATCCATTGAAAGACTGGACGAACCAGCACAATGCTATTAAGTTGACACTGACGGGGTAGAAGAAAAACCTTGGTTTCATGAACTGAAAAGATACCTGGAGACTCAAGAATACCCTGAAGGGGCATCTATCAATGACAATAAATTCCTACGGAGGTTCTCAACTAAATTCTTCTTGAGCAACGGAATCTTGTACAAGCGCAATCATGATTCGAATCTGCTTCGTTGCATGGACAAGAAGGAAGCAGAGAAGATTATGGAAGATATGCACGAAGGTATCTTTGGCACTCATTCTAGTGGACATACTATGGCCAAGAATATTCTGAGAGCGGGTTACTATTGGCCGACTATGGAAACTGACTGTCACCATCATTCAAGAACCTGTCACAAGTGCCAGATCTACGTTGATAAAGTACATGTGACTCCAATACCATGTCTTGACTGCCTTGTGGACATTTGCGATGTGGGGCATTGATATGATTAAAGAGATTAAGCCTACTTCTTATAACAAGCATCACTTCATCCTTGTCGCCATTGATTACTTCACCAAGTGGGTTGAAGCAGCCTCGTTCGTCTCTATTACCAAGAACGTCGTGGCCCAGTTCATTCGTAATAACCTTATCTGTTAGTATGACATCCCCGAAAGGATTATCATAGACAATGGTACTAACCTCAACAACATTATAATCACTTAACTCTGCATGTAGTTCACGATTAAGCACCACAACTCTTCTCCGTATCGACCGAAGATGAATGGCACAGTGGAAGCCACCAATAACAATATTAATAAGATTATACAGAAGATGGTTGTGACCTATAAATACTGGCATAAGATGTTTCCATTTACTCTTCATGGCTATCACACTTCGGCTAGAACATCAACTGGGGAAACCCCATTCTCTCTGGTCTATGGTATGGAAGTTGTACTACCTATCGAAGTTCAGATTCCTTCTCTGAGAATTATGAAAGATGCACACTTAGATGAAGACGAGTGGATTCATACTAGGTTGGATCAGTTGAATTTGATTGACGAGAAAAGGCTCGTGGCTGTCTTTCACAGTCATATGTATCAGAAGCGTATGATCAAGGCATTCAACAAGAAAATCAAGCATCGGGTATATCAGGCTGGTGACTTGGTAATAAAACGCATCATCCTACCGCAGGGTGATCCCAGGGGAAAATCGACTCCCACTTACGAAGGACCATTTGTAGTCAAGAATATATTTTTAGGCGGTTCCATGATACTAATCACCATGGGCGATGAATATTTCCCGCACCCTGTGAACGCGGAAATAGTCAAAAAATACTATGCATGAAAAAGTGACCCACTAGGTTGATTGGCCTAGGAAAAAATAAGGGCATCCTGGCGAACTAAAAGGGTTCGGGCAAAAATTAGGGATATATGTATAAAAAGTACACACGGCAAGTCAAAAACATGAAAAGGCGGTTGGGCAAAAAAGGGTATCCCGGTGGACTGAAAACTCGAAAGGGAGGTCCAGGCAAAAGTTATGGATTAAAGCATACGACTATGTCCCGCTGGATCACTTACATCAAGCTTTATTACCAACGTCAAGTTCAAACGGTACATATTAGTTTAGTCAACTTCTTCCGACAGCAAGGGATGAGATGCTTGAAGACATAGGAGGCGATAGCAGAGTTGAAACCCGACGAGATTATTTCCATATAATCATATGTTTTGTTTTCACTTTGTACTCTTTTCATTTCATGACTATTTCCTCTTACTATGATTTTTGTCTCTTTGTACAAAACCGCCTGTTTATGGGCAAACTATCAATAGAAATACAAATTTCAAAATTCAAACTTTTGATTTACCTTTTTCTGTTTTGTTTTCAAAAACGTCTAATGAATAAATTGAATGAACATGTGCATATGAATACGATTACTATTAACAAGTATATGCATAAAAACAGGAATAAGCATTTGCTCAAGACTCTAGGAGTCAATATAATGTTCAAGTCATCCACGTATCCCCACAGAAAAATCCTCACAAGATTATCCCCACAAAACAACTTCCATGGGATTATCCCTATAGAGTAGTCTTAGCAAGCTCATCTTCAACGAAGATATATTTCACCAGCAAATCCCTATAGAGGATAAGGAAATATGATCTTTTCCCCGACAATATCGCTGACCTACGGAGTCCCAATCTCCATCAGAGACTATGGCATCAGTACAGTTTATGGAAATTCTCTTCCTCAGATGAGTTTATTTCTCCAACACTGTAAAATCTCCTGCAGAATTCCCTTTCTCCAGCAAGGCTCATATTCTCCAGCAGAGCTCATTTCCCCAACAAGGGTATTTCCTCAGCAGAGTATTCCTCCATCAAAGTTTAGGGTTTATTTCCCCAACAGGGTTTATTTCCCGAAGTAGGGTTTATTTCCCCAGCAGAGTTCAGTCTCTCCAGCTTGAGTCTATTTCTCTAACTACTACAGATCACCGATAAAATTTCTTTGTAATAAGGGGCAGTCCAGAACACTAACCCTAGGGAGTTGCTATGGAATCTGAAGAAGGCCCGGATATCGTTTAACCTTATCCTCTCCAGACAAGTCGACATCCATATCAGAAACTTGGTCAGACAGCACTTCGAGAGGTTATCCATCTCTTTTATCCCCAATCAGGGTATATAAGAATTAAATTCCCTAGTAGAGAAATGAACGACCAATGTTCTTGAACCCTTCTCCTCAAACAGAAATCAACGTTCCCCAGTGGAGTTTCCTCAAACAGAAAGCAGGAATCCCTATCAAGATCAAAGACACACATATTCTTCATCCCCAGCAACAATCAGGGATTTATTTTCCCAGTCAAAGATGTTGCGTGAAGTTACTAATACACTTCAACGACATCTCACATTCATACATCATATACAAACATCATAGCATATGCATACAAAATCCATATATCACACTCTTATTTATTTTTAGAATATCATTACGCAATGTATTTCATACATCCTGATATTGCATACAGTTAACTCTTTATCTTTTCAGGCAAGAAAATCTACAAGCAGATTCCTCAGAGGCTGTATCTGAAAAATAGATACTTAAGCACTTTCCCCAGAAGGTCATGATAAAAGAGAACCTCTCCTAGTTGAATTCGGGCGTAGACATCTTCTAGTTCGGATGAAATCATGCGTAGACTTCTTTCTGGTTCTCTTTTTGGAAAAAGTCAGACGTAGACTCTTTCCGTTACCTTTTCTAGTTGAAGTCGGGCGTAGCCATCTTCTAGTTCAGATGAAATCAAGCATAGATTTCTTTCTGATACTCTTTTTAGAAAAAGTCATACGTAGAATCTTTCTGGTACCTTTTTCTAGTTGAAGTCGGGCGTAGACATCTTCTAGTTCGGATGAAATCAGACGTAGATTTCTTTCTGATGCTCTTTTTGGAAAAGTCTGGGGAAGACTCTTTCCAATACCTTTTCTAGTTGAAGTTGGGCGTAGACATCTTCTAGTTTGAATGAAATCAAGCGTAGATTTCTTTCTAATGCTCTTTTTGGAAAAGTCTGGCGTATAGTCTTTTCGGTACCTCTTCTAGTTGAAGTCGGGCGTAGACATCTTCTAGTTTGGATGAAATCAAGCATAGATTTATTTCTGATACTCTTTTTGGAAAAAGTTAGACGTAGACTCTTCCCGGTATCTTTTTAGTTGAAGTCGGGCGTAGACATCTTCTAGTTCGGATGAAATCAGACGTAGATTTCTTTCTGATGTTATTTTTGGAAAAGTTAGGTGTAGACTCTATCCAGTACCTCTCCTAGTTTAAGTCGGGCATAGACATCTTCTGGTTTAGATAAAATCGAGCGTATATTTATTCTGATTATTCTTTTGGACAAAGTTAGGCATATACTCATTCCAAATACATCTTCTAAGACAAAGTCGGGCGTAGACTTAGTCTGATTTTCTTATCAATAAATATCCTGGATGGCATCTATAAGCCCATCTTTGACGACTCTCTATCACCTCTCTAAATGGAATCTTTAAGCCCATTCCCGGTATAATCAACCAACAATGTTACTTGGTGCACGTGCAATTGGAAATTTCTGAGCACTTAAGTGTTCAATCATCTTCTAACTTCAAGTCACGAATGGAGGACATGCCAATCTAACTCTTCAGGTTTAAGAAGATTGAACAGGGGCATTTGTTGTACCCCTAAAATTTTCCTTCCCGTTTTCTTCAAGACATTTTTCTAGGATTCTCAAATACTCAAGGATGCTCAAGAATTGATCAAACAAACTCTCCTCCTAAGAAATGGGTCCATAACTAGGGTTTTGTGTTTCTCAAGGAAGATTTGGTTTAAAAGATCTGAAGTGGTTTCCATGGTTCTCCATAGGTCTTCAATAATGTTCATGTCAAGTTTCAAGTCTTGCATCACAAGTTTGCCCAGTCAATAGCTCAAATGATTGAAAATCAATTGTACTGGGTAAAAAGTTAACTATGGTCAACATACGGTTAAACTTCAATATTTTTGGTCAACATCTACATTTTGAAGTGATATTCATCATTTGATCAAGGGTTGATCATGATTCATCAAGGAAATCCTTCAAATCATCAAAAGTCAAAAAATTTCAAATTAGGGTTTCCTTAAGAGAAGTCAACTGAACTTTGACCAAGCATAACTTTCACATGCTTCATCAATATTTCCCAAACCAAAGCCCATTTTGAAGTAAATTCAATTCTCTATAACTTTGTATCTATACGCTCAAGTCCAGAAAGTGCTTCATTTGAGAGATATGAGCCAATACATTACATGTCATTTCAAAAGTCAACAAAAAGACACTTTTTGTCAAGGCAACTTATATCAAGATAAAGTGTCCAAATGCAAAAATAATTAAAAGAGAAATTAAAGAGGACATCGTCAGATTTCCGAAAAGTCAAAGAACACCTTCAAAAGATAAAAATTGAGAGAGTTATGACCATTTCAAGTTGAGAAATTTTGGTAGAATGAATGAATTCCAAATTAAGCAAACTTGTGATTTTGAGATATTGGGCCTAACTTTTGATGTTCAAACATCTTCACAATGTATTATAGGATCTCTAAATCCATTCACATATTTTTTATGATTTTTAATTTTTTTATTTGAATTTTTATTTATTTAAATGCAAATAACTCAAATAAAATATAAAATCATTGGGCCAAGGCGCGTGATTGGTTTTTTGGATCAGTTGGAAGCCCAAGACAACTCATGAAAACCATGAAAAACTGTGTGAGTTCAAAATGGCAAGAAATATCTCAAAAAGGAAGCTTGAAGACATGTTTGATTCTTGTCTAATCTTGGCCATGATTATATGATTTTGTACCATTTTGGTTAATCATTCCTTCCTCTATAAAAGCACAACAAAACTAGATGCAAAGGACACGCATCCTTGCCTCAAGAATTGCAAAAATTATCCAAACTTTCTCAAAAACCCTTGATTTTCAAAACTCTCGTTACAAGCCTCATCACTGTGAAATCTTCAGTCCAATCATTTCCAGAAATATTGAAGGGTAGGTTTGGATCAATTACCATGATCCTAAGCATGTGAAATTGTATAGCATAGCATAACCGATTTACATTTTTTTCAAATTTGTACCTTTGATTTTGTTTTGTTTTAAATAGATTTGATGCTACTAACGAGTTTCTGAGACATGTTTGAACAAGTTTTGATCAATATTGTGATCTCATGAAGTCAGAACCATGAGATACCATGGTTGCTCTGATCTGTTTCATTTGGTTCGAAACTCATTATACAAGGACCTATATCCAAAACTAAGTCCATATTTGGATT
This sequence comes from Vicia faba, assembly GCA_948472305.1. NCBI lineage: Eukaryota > Viridiplantae > Streptophyta > Magnoliopsida > Fabales > Fabaceae > Vicia > Vicia faba. Next base: position 1,492,901,952 of record OX451737.1, read on the forward strand.
CAAGAGGGTCGAATTAGGGGTACTAGGAAATTTTTGATCACTAACATATTGAATTCGCAGGTTTTGTATCTTACAGGTTGTGAGAGAAGACGACCGGAGCTAGGGTTTCAGCGCCTCTCCGGCCATTAGCATCACGCTTCATATTTATTCTTATGGTTTAATTTATATTAGCGGATGTAAGGCCTCCCCAACGGTAGAAGCGAGTATTGCAAAGGCGTTAGTGTACCAGGGCACGGGTTCGATCCCTGCCCCTGGTATTATACTTTTCATGTTTTTTCTTGTTTGAAGATCCAGTACAAGCCAGTCTAGCGCGCTCATTGTGCTCCTCACTTCATCACCACTTGATCATCATGGAACCATATCCAGCGTCCCATATGTGTCCCCCTCATGGTGAACTTCCTGGAGCCATTCTTACCGGATCCAGCACAGGCGTCCTGGGCCTTGTCTCTTTGGGCCTAATGGATCACTTTGTTACACCCCTTGGTCAACTTTTGTTAAATAAATTAATTTCATTTTTTGTTTAATAAAAATAATTAGGTCGTTTTAGTCATTTTATTTTTAATAATAAAACTTTAATTTTTTAAATCAACTAAAATCAATTAGGTTAGGTTAGTCATCAATTTTTTTATCAAAAGCAATCACAAAAAGAAAACGTTTCTCCGTTTCTCTTTACTTTTACAATCTTCACATGTTCCTTTACTTTCACATTATTTTTTTACAGTAATGTATCTGCTAAAGGTTATAATATTTAATTAGGTTATTTTTACCGTTTTCTTTCTTTCCCCTAATTTTTGGGGTTTTGTACCCCTCCCCTGAAGCATTGTAATAACTTAGGATCTTTCTTTTCTATTTTTTTACTGTTTTTACTTATTATTGTGTAGTAATTAGGCTTGTATGGTAATATCTAAAAAGAAATTCTAGATAACCTTAAATACAAGATAAAATAAATGAACTAAAACACTACTCACACACACACACCTCTAGGGTAATTCTACTTGTTTCCTTCTGATAAAAAACACTCATGTCCCTCGAACGTGGGACGCTTTAGAAAAGTCCCTTGATTAAAAAGATCGTAGTCCCTTGATGACCCTTCAATGTTGCCTCCAGTAAACAATCTTAGTCCCTTACGACAAATTTCTAAAGCGCCCTACGAGTTGCCTTTATGACTGTACGATGACCCGCGCCTGTCCCTCAAACATCCAATGATAGGGCTTTCTACTAACTAATGGTAGGATATCACTATCTAAAGAAAGAGGAAAATAACGCGAAATACTTTTGAGTAGGTAGATAGCTCGTAGTTGCTTGCTCTCAAACAAAAAATATTTTTTACACTAAACACCTCTTTTTTGAAATATTTTCAAAACAAACACTTTGTATGCGTTCTCAATGATACGAGAATCATTACAAAGTTTGCCGCACTTAGGCATTTTTCAAAATATTTTCAAACACATTCACAAAGCATTTTCAAAAGTGAGCTAGCGATTAAGAGCTTGTAGATAACTATGGATGAAAATCGTGCTAACACCTTCCCTTTTCATAACCTACCCCCCGAACTCAGAAAATTCTCAAAGGTCCTTCATGTTCTTTTCACCCTTTCCTATTGGATAAAAGAAAAGTCGGTGGCGACTTTTGATATCCGCAACATTTGCGATAAAACACAAAACCAAGTCAGTTCTCCCACTGTATCACAGAAGGTATCCAATACTTCTTCTCCTTTTGCTTCTAAATGAGCCTTCGTGCAGATTTTCCAAAAATCGAAGTATTCACCATGAAACAGTGGAGGATTGTTATTGCTACCACCGTTTCTAAAAACCGGATTTTGATTTGGGAAAGCCACTATGGATCTTTAGAAACAGGTTACCTATAACCCGCTCTGATGCCAATTGTGAGTATAAGGTTTGCCTAAGAGGGGGTGAATTAGGACTTTGAAAATTATTTCCGGTTTTTAAAATACTTGTTATTATTTTTCTAGTTTGGTGAAGGAGTTTAGAAATGTGATTCTTTTCTTTTCTTATTATGGTTTGTGATGAAAGTGATAAAATGCGGAAAGTAAATGAACACTATATGTATACTGGTTCCCCTCACAATCTTCTTGCCAACACGAAAGAGATTTCACTATAGTTTAGAATGATTGTACAAGCCTAATCACACTAAAGGTGATGCCTTACTATCTAATATATAGGGAGATCAAAGGCCCTTAAAACCTTTAAGATCTTGAACACTAAGTGCAAGAAGAACTATCATTTTTAGTGCACACACTTGCTTTTAACAATCCTGAATAGAAAGGTAACCAATACAAAGTAAAAAAGAGAATAATCCTCCCTTAATACTCTCTTGCTTCCAACAATCCTAGACAACAAGGTTACACCACAATCACTTTGGAAAAATGATTAGAAATAACTTCTTGAAGTAGATATGAAAGTTGATAATCAATGTCAATACAAAGTATTGATCTCTTCTCTTTCAAGACAACAATTCAATGAATATATTACATAAGTGCTCAACGCATATGATGAAACTTTCCTAATGATGTATTTGAAAATTTAAGATTAAAAGTTTCAATGCAAGATCAAAATATTAATCAATACACTTGTTTGAAAATGATAAACAAAATGTTGAATTGTATGTTGTGATTGTTGTTATTTTGTATGTCTGTTTCTACTTCAAAAACATTGGAATTATATACATGTATTGCACCTTTTCAAAAGAGTATGATTCCATAGAAATATGCCATGCTTTATGAACCAAACAACACAACGTTTCTTCATTTTAAAACTATGAAAATTTCATATTGTTTCAATAGTAACTGATTCCCATAAGTGGGTACCCGGTTACCATCTTTCTCAATGTTGCAGAAATTCAAAATTTGTGTTGGGTAACCGATTCCCATAAGTAGGTGACCGGGTTCCCCAAGACATAAGCTATTGTTTTTGCAAACTGGTGCAGGGTGTGATACAGTGGGAAGAGAACTGACTGTTTTTGGAATGTTGGTTCGCGTTTTGCGTTTGTTTTTGCAAAATGTCGCGGTAAGCAAGAGTCGCCACCGTGTTTTATTTTTATCCAACAAGGAAAGGAAAAAAGCACAGAAAAATTCCTTTTTAGAGATATTTCTCGGGTCCGGGGGGTAGATTATAGAAAGGGAAGGTGTTAGCACCCTTTCTATCTGTGGTTATCCATGGGCTCTTAGGTACTTGCTCAAAGTGTTTTCAAAATTTGCTTTTCTTTGTGTTTGTGGGTTTGAAAAAAGTTTTTGTTTAAAAGGAGTGTAAGTGCGAAAAGTTTTGTTTTGTTTTAAAAGGAGCAAGTACTTAAGAACCATCTACCTACTCGAAAAGGGAATTAAATTGTGCTAATGTCTTTTAGACAACGCTATCCCACTATTGATGAGTAGGTAACATCGTCGTTGGAGTTTAAAGGTCAATTCGATTAAGGGACGTGTGGTCACTAAAGCAATGTTAGGACGCCTTAGCGGTAACCCTAATGTCTTAGATCATTTTTCCGAGGCAACCGTTTCGAGGCAACTATGATCTTTGGACAAGAGGGCGACCTCTAAAACTTCCTATACTCAATGACCACGTTCGAAGGCAACCAAGTGAGGTGTACCCTAAGAGTGCGCGTGTGCGAGTGTATTATTTCGGTTAATTTTATCTTTGTACATGTCATGGGTGAGCTATGTTGATTTTAGGTTCATACATTCGATCTTGTCATGAATTCCCTATTACCAAACATCTAACAGTTAATAGTTTGCGGAAATTAAATTGCGGAAATTAAATCTAAACTATTACAAGGCATCGGGTATTTACATTGCCAAAAGCAACCCTTTAATTTAAATTACGGAAAGTAAATAAAGCGATAAAATAATTAAAGTCCTATTTAAAGCTATTACATTCCGGAAGCAAGTACAATAATATGAAAATATGAATCGCGTGCGAGAAATTAAAACAACGCATTTTTTAGGGTTTTGACCCTTTTTTAGAAGAAAGCATTTTTTGTTATTTTTTGAATTAATGGAAGCAATTAAATTATTAAATCAATTAATTAATTGAAAAGTATTTTTTGGATTTTTAGATATTTAAGGAAATAAGATAAAATTGGTCAAAGTTAATAAAACCTAATATTCTACATTAATTTTAAATATTGCAAAAAATATTGAAAGTTAAACCTAATTAAATGCTAAATTGATTAAATTATATTTATTTACAAAAATAAAGTGTGAATTTAATTTTAATAAATAAAAATATATATTTGTGTTTTTGATTTTATGAGAAAAATAATTTAATTGGTTAGTGATTATTTAACAAAAATAATAATATAAAACAATTAAACAAAAGAAAATATAAAAAAGAAAAGAAATAAACCAATGGGGGGTTTGGGCCCAGATTGAAGGTGTACTCAGCATTTTTGAGGCCCATGTACGTTGGCCTGCTTTGACTTCTGTCATTCCACGCGTGTGCATTGACTTGGGAATATGGTGGTCTTTCATTATGGACCTTTAGATTTGGCCTGGAGGTCATCTGGCACCTGATTGGATGATTGCATATGGTAGATCTTAGGCCTTGGCATGTACTGGATTTCCTGGAAAAAATTAACACAAATGTATGGGGGACCTGGGATTCGAACCCAGGTCCCATTGGATTTTCCACTAGTGCCTCCACCACTGGACCACTGTGTTGCTTTTGTAATTATAATAAACAACAATTAATATATGGATAAAACAAATAATATGCTGGAAATTATAAAAACGCGCGAGATTGGTTTGAATGGGCCAATCGGACATGAACACGTCTTCATCTTCTCCAATGGCCCTGGTTATTTTTCCTGCGGATTTGAATCCGCAGCAAAATCCCTAGGTCAATCCTAAAATGAGCTCTAGGCCATGGAAATTAATTCCAAGACCACAACCACGTTCGTCTTCCTCTCCTGAGTCCATCCATGTCCATGCTTGGTCCTGATTTTACCTGAAATTGAAACGCCTAAAAACAAGAAACCCAAACCCTAGTTTCGGGTATGGCTTTACAGGCTACCAAAACAAAATCAAATATTGCAGATAGCTTGGAAATCATGCAAAGATCAAGAATATGTCCATGATTTACAAAAAAATGCAAGAATCCAAGGTTACGATTTCAAATGCAGGGTCGTGTTTAAGGAGACTTATAGCGTGATTGGGTATGTTTCAGAGCTTGTGAATGATTGGTTTTCACTCAGTGGATGTCCAGTAAGAGGATAGCATGGAGATTTTGCTTTGAATCGGCCTCTAGATGTGTTTTCAGTTTCCAACTTTTTTGACAAATTTTCAAGTTTGGTTTTCCAGATTGTGCAGCCTCTAGGTCCTCTATTTCGTGTCCTTGTGTTGTATAAGTATCAAGTAATGTATTAGGTTAAAAATTGGGCTTTGAATCCATGAGCATTGATGATTCAAGATTTGATTTTATTCTCCATTGAAAAAGCTTCCAAATTTGTCAAAAACCAATATTTTGTTCACAACATGGCTTGATTCGGATTTGATTGTGTACATGATGATATTTAAGACCTGTAATGATCAAAAAGATACCAAGTGATTAAGATTTGGATTTTATTTGGATTTAAATTGATTTAAAATGAATTAAATCAATAAAAATCAAATAAAATAGAAAACTTAATAATTGGACACAAGGCTGAAGATAGGACACGTGTGTAGTGTGATAAGATCAAATCAAGTGGAAAAAAGTGGGTCCATTTTACAAAATTTGAAGTTTTGGGGATAGTTGACTTTTGGCAATTTTTGAAAAATGCCCAACTTCAACAATGCATAACTTCTTCAATTTTGAACTTTTGGAAGTTTTATTAGACTTTTTAGAAACCTTGATATGTCTTATAACAAACCCTTTTTGTCTCATCTCATTTTGATATTTCATTCTCAAGTTATAAGCTTTGGCAAAAAAGGTGTTTTTGTTGACTTTCAAAAATGACCTATAATGTCCAAATTTGTAACTTTTTGTGAGTGCATTTCTTTATCTTGGGGTGTGAATATGGATTGTAGGAAATTTCATCCTCTTCAAAATGAGCTTTGGATGGGTCATTTATCATAAATTATGAGAAAGTTATGCATGGTCAAAGTTGAGTTGACTTTTCCTACAAAACCCTAATTCAGCAACTTTTGAATCTTGATGAATCTTGGGCAATCCTTGATGAATCATGATCAACCCTTGATAAAATTATGAATTATCCTTCAAAATTAGAATGTTGACAAAAAATCTTGAGGTTTGACTATTTACAGGTCACAGTTGACTTTCGCCCTAGCACAATCGATTTTTGGGCCTCTTGAGCAATTGGCTGACCAAACTTCCTCTGCAAGGCTTGAAATTTGACATGGATGAACTTGAGAACATATTAGGACATTGGGGAGAATTTGAGGTCATTTGGATGCAAGGACCTTGATGCAACACAAAACCCTAATTTGAGATTGACTGCCTTAGGAGATGATTTGACTGTCCAACTCTTGAGCAATCTTGAGCCATTTGGAGTAATGTCTTTAGAAATATGGGAGGGAAAATTTTGGGGTACAACTGCTTCCCCTGTTCAATTTTCTTAAACCTGAGGATGTAGATTGGCTTTCAGGCCTTTCGTGATCCGAAGGTGGAAGATGATTGAACACTAGATTGCCCAGAAATTTTCACTCGCATGACGTAGTATCAGCATTGTGATATCGGGAATGGGCTTACATATGCCATTTGAAGATTGTTGATAGGTGGTCTGAACTTCGACCGAATAGGCGTCAGAAAAATATTTAGGAATCGATTTAACTGGACCGAGGGGGTTTTGTCTCTTTTGACTGGATTGGCATCAGAAAAATCTTTAGGAATCGATTTAACTGGTTTTGTCTCCATTGGCTGCGTTCGCATCAGAAAAATCTTTAGGAATTGATTTAACTGGTTTTGTCTCCATTGACTACGTTCGCATCAGAAAAATCTTTAGGAATCAATTTAACTGGTTTTGTCTCCATTGACTGCGTTCGCATCAGAAAAATCTTTAGGAATCGATTTAACTGGTTTTGTCTCCATTGACTGCGTTTGCATCAGAAAAATCTTTAGGAATCGATTTAACTGGTTCTGTCTCCATTGAGTGAATTGGCCTCAGAAAAATATTTAGGAATCGATTTAACTGGTTTTGTCTCCATTGACTGAATTGGCCTCAGAAAAATATTTAGGAATCGATTTAACTGATTTTGTCTCCATTGACTGAATTCGCCTCAGAAAAATCTTTGGGAATCGATTTAACTGATTTTGTCTCCATTGACTGAACTGGCCTCAGAAAAATCTTTAGGAATCGATTTAATTGATTTTGTTTCCATTGACTGAATTGGCCTCAGAAAAATCTTTAGTAATCGATTTAACTGATTTTGTCTCCATTGACTGAATTAGCCTCAGAAAAATCTTTAGGAATCGATTTAACTGATTTTGTCTCCTTTGACATAGTTGAGAATTTAACTGCATCTTTCCTGGAAGGTAAAGGTCAGTCACATACAATGCATGATATGGATCAAGCAATGATGTTATCAACATAAATGATATTGTATTATATGATGCATTTATGCATGTATCATGATGTATGGAAATGTGATGTTTTAGCTGGGGAAAATAAATCACGGAGCTGCTGGAGAATAGAGTTGAATTCTTCGTTTCCGCTGGGGATGATGAACGAAGGTGATAAACTTGCAGGATAAGATAACTCCGTTGGGGAATAAACTGATGAGAAGATTACTCCGAGGGGAATTACTCTGTGGGGAAGAGATGCTCTACTGAGGATTTTAACGATAAACTCCGCTGGGGATTTCAACGATAAACTCCGTTGAGGATGGATTACCGTTGCTGGTGATACTGAGTCTGTTGAGGATTGAATTCCTGCTTGTGAAAGGAAAGAACTTCGCTGGGGACGATCTTTCAGTTGCAATTTGCTAGGGATAACCCTTTTAGACTTTTGTGGGGATAACCATCTGAATTTGGCTGGGGAGATTTATTTTTGTACTCCGCTGGGGGTAAACTTCCAGAGTCTACTGGGGATGTTGATTCAACTCTGTTGGGGAAGCTTTTTTCAGACCATGGTGGGGAAATATTGACTCCACTGGGGGTATCTTGTATTCTGCCGGGGAACATTCTTATACTCTGTTGAGGAATATTAAGAATGCCGGGGATACTCTTATACTTGCTGGGGAATATTCTTACACTCCGCTGGGGAATATGAAGACCCTTTTAGTGTTGATGGTAGAATAACTCTGCTTGGGGAGAGTATTGTTGATTTGTTCGTAGTTGCAAGTCTCAGCTGGGAGGAGGAGCTACCATTACTGTCTTACTCTGCGGGAAGTGAAAGTGTCTTAGTCATATTCTTCAGCTGAATCTACTTTTGTACCTGATGGACAAAGCAACTATACGGCTCGGACAATTCTTGTTGCCCCTGTTTCTGTGGGAGAAGGTGCCTGCGGAGGCCTTGTGGATCGAGTATTATCCCAACCTATGAGGTGCTTGGTATCTTTCGATTGAAATGACAAGTCTTCTTCTAGTAGGCAGGTGACGAGATGACGGGACATAGTCGTATGCTTTGATCCCTAATTTTTGCCTGGACTGCCCTTTCGGGTTTTCAGTTCACCGGGATACCCTTTTTTGCCCAAGCCGCCTTTTCAGGTTTTAGACTTGTCGGGTGTACAGATTTTTTCATTTTCATCCCTTATTTTTGCCCGAACCCTTTTGGTTCGCCGGAAAGCCCTTATTTTTGCCTAGGCCAGTCAACCTAGCGGGTCTTTGATTATGCGTAGTACTTTTTGACTATGTCTGCATTGACGGGGTGATGAAGGTCGTCACCATCCATGGTGGTTAGAATCATAGCTCCTCCTGAGAAGATGTTCTTAACCATAAATGGCCCTTCGTAAGTAGGGGTCCGTTTTCCCCTGGGGTCACCTTGAGGTAGTATGATGCGCTTGATAACCAGGTCCCCAACTTGATACTCTTGTCGTCTGACTTTCTTGTTGAATACCTTGATCATCCATTTTTGGTACGTCTGACCATGACAAATAGCAGTAAGTCTCTTTTCGTCAATTAGGTTTAGCTGATCAAGCCGGGTCTGGATCCAGTCCTTTTCACTCAAACCTGCATCCTTCATGATTCGAAGAGAGGGTATCCGAACTTCAATGGGTAAGACTGCTTCCATGCCATATACCAAGGAATAGGGTGTTTCCCCTGCTGACGTCCTTGCTGAGGTACGGTACCCATGAAGAGCAAATGGTAACATCTCATGCAAGTCTTTGTATGTCACTGTCATTTTCTGCACAATCTTCTTAATGTTTTTATTAGCCGCTTCGACAACCCCGTTCATATTCGGCCGGTAGGGAGAAGAGTTGTGATGTTGTATCTTGAATTGCTCGCAGAGTTCAGTGATCATCTTGTTGTTGAGATTGGTACCATTGTCCGTAATGATCATCTCTGGTACACCATATCGACAGATCAGATTATACCGAATGAATCGTGCCACGACGTTCTTGGTTACGGTAGCAAAGGGAGCTGCTTCAACCTACTTCGTAAAGTAATCAATAGCTACCAGGATGAAACGACGCCCGTTGGATGCCGTAGGTCTGATCTCGCTGATCATATCAATGCCCCACATTACAAAAGGCCAAGGTGCCGTCAAGATGTTCAGAGGAACTAGAGGGATGTGCACCTTATCAACATAAACCTGGCACTTGTGACATGTCCGAGAATGCTGATAACAGTCGGCTTCCATTGTGGACCAATAATATCCTGCCCGTAGGATTTTCTTTGCCATAGTATGTCCACTGGAATGAGTTCCGAAAGTACCTTCATGTAAATCTGCCATGATCCTTTCTGCTTCATTCTTGTCTACACAACAGAGTAAGGTCGAATCATGGTTACGCTTGTAAAGAATGCCATTGATGATGAAGAACTTTGCTGCAAACCTCCTTAGAAACTTCTTGTCATTAACAGATGCACCCTCGGGGTATTCCTGAGCCTCAAGATACCTCTTCACCTCATGAAACCAGGGTTTATCTACTACCTCTTCAGTCTCAAGATCACAGTAATGTGCAGATTCATCCAATCTTTCAATGATGATCCGGGGAGCTTCGTTGTCCCAATTGACTTTGAACATAGAAGACATTGTAGCTAATGCGTCCGCCAACTGATTCTCCTCTCTAGGGAAGTGTTCAAAGGTTATTTCCTCAAAGTGGGGAAGCAATGTCAACACATACTCCTTGTAAGGAATAAGATTTGGGTGTTTCGTATCCCACTCGCCTTTGATCTGACTGATCACGAGAGCGGAATCTCCGAAGATACTTAGAAACTTAATCCTTAAGTCAATTGCTGCTCGAAGACCCATGATGCATGCTTCATACTCTGCCATATTATTGGTGCAGTTGAAACATAGTCGGGCGGTATGATCGGTGGATCTGGAACTGACTGTTTAACGCTGGTTCGCGAAATGTCGCGGAAGCAAGAGTCGCCACCGTCTTTTATTTTCTCCAATTGGAAAGGACAAAAGCACAGAAAAATTCCTTTAAAGAGATTGCTCTCGGTTCGGGAGGTAGGTTATAGAAAGGGAAGGTGTTAGCACCCTTTCTATCCATGGTTATCCATGGGCTCTTAGATACTTGCTCAATGTGTTTTCAAAAATGGTTTGTTTGCTTTTCAACTGTGGGTTTAAAAAGTTTCTTTGAAAAATTTCAGTTCGACTCGTACGTCAGAGTGTTTGAAAAATTTGCTTTGAAAGCTTTTGAAAAGTGTTGGTGTGAAAAGATTTCAGTTTGTTTTGAAGAGAGCAAGTATCCGTGAGTCGTCTACCTACCCTAAGGAATTCGTCTGTGTAGACGTCCTTTAAAGTAGTGCCATCCCACCATTGAGAGGTAGGTAGCACCACCGTTGGAGGTATTCTGGTCAATTCGAGTTTGTAGGGACATGGTGATCACCGGAGCAATGGGAAGACACCTTAGAAGCTACCCTCATGCCAGGTTCCCGGATCATGAGGACTTACTAAGACATCCTCTACTCGACGATCACCTTTCGAGGCAAGGCAACAGTGAGGCGTACCCTAGGGGTGGTGTGTGCGAATTGTGTGTCGTTTTCATTTGTATTTGTCTTGTCATGTTAAAGTGATCTACGCTTGATTTTATTATGTCCATTCATTCTTTCATGCTTGGTTAACAGTTAAAATATTTGCGGGAAAATAAATCTAAACTATTACAAATGGCGCGGGTCCACATCACCAAAATTAAACCGGACCCGATTTGACGGAAAATAAATAAAGCAAATAAAGTAAAGAAATTGAAAAGTGCGAGAAGTTTAAGTTACAACGCTTTGGGAGAGATACACAATTATTTAAGCGAAATAAAAATAAATACGTGAAATTAAATAAATTACGAACGAGGGCGTTGGACCCTTTTGCAAAATATTAAAATTAACGAGGAATTAAAATTAAAAATTAAAAGAGAATGTTTTTGGTATTTTTAGTGTTTTTAGGATTTAATAGAAAAAGAATTAATTAAAAACTAAAATAAAATGTTAAACCTAGTTCTAATTATTTTTAAGTTTATTATGAAAGTATTAAAATTTAACCTAAATTAAAACTAAGTTTTTTTTCTTATGTACAATTTAATTATAAAAAATAAATAAAATAAACATTATTATTGTGAAAGAAAAATTAAAAGGAAATAAAAATTACCAATTAAACCTAATTCTACTTTTTGTATTTTTTGTTATTAAAAGAAATTAAAATTATATCCTAATTAAAACTAAATATTTACATGTGAAAATACTTATAAAATAATTAAAATAAATATTATATTTTGCTCTTTTTCTGATTTTTTGTGTATTTTATAATTTGTAAAAATATAATTAATTAAATTAAAACAATTGAATAAAATAAAATAACAATTAACAATAAAATAAAAATAAGTAAAAAAAAAGAAAGAAATTGCAAACCAGGGGGGGGGGGTTCAGGCCCTAAAGTGGAGGTACATCTTGAGAAATTTGGCCCATTAACCCTGGCCCATTTGACTTTTTCCAGGGAGTATGTAGGTGCGTTGACATGGGACTACCATATGCCCTGATTCTTGATCCTTGATTTGATGCAACTGGCGCGTGGACGGATGGATTGTGAAGGTGTACGATGGTCCTTGATATTGGATCTGCACATGAATATCATTTGGAAAAAAATATGTGGAAAGGACGGGGACCTGGGATCGAACCCAGGTCCTGTGGTTTACCAGCATGCGTGCCTGCCAATCGTGCCATTTTGCTCCTTTGTATATCAAATAAACAATGAATATAATATAATGAGACAAGAGTTAGTGGTGCAAAAACGCGCGAAGTTTAAAAGGTCCAATCATTCCCTGCCACCTAGTTGTCTTCCTCGCGTGTTTTGTTTTCCTGAAATAAGGACATTTTAAGCAACGGTTTATGATGCGTTTCAATAGGCCAGCTACAAGAAAATAGCGATTAGGTCTGTGTTGTTTAGAAATTAGGCGCGATGGCTGATTCCTGTTCGTCTCAAAGCGCTGAATTCAATGATGAAACTGTGATGGTCCAATTTTGCTTTGTATGAAAACCCCTAATCCAAAAACCTGCAAACCCTAAATTTTAACAATGGCGAAATCGCCTACAACGCATAATAATCTAATCAAATGCATGGGTTAGCTTCAGAACATCATGAGGAATGAGAATCAATAAACAAAATGTTATGAGGATGCGTAAATTTCAAAACACGATGATGAATTTTTCACTATGTATCTTGCATTCTGTATACCAATCCTTTGCGTTTGGAGGGCTGTTAATGATTGGAACGTGATCAGTGAAGCTTCAGGAAGCCAATGGAATAGGAATTAGGGCTTGAATCGACCTAGAAAGTTGATTTCAGTTTTGAGTTTATGGAGAAAATTTTCAATGTTGCAATGGTGTATTCTGAGCTGCTGCGTCCGTATGGGCATTAGGGTTCTCTTCAGGCATTTGTAGTGAGGCAATTAGGTTAAGAAAATCAATCAAATCTCTTGTAATTCATTGTTTGAATATTTGATTTTTTTCCATTATGTTTCATATCTTTTTCATGTGCATTTGATTCAATTAGCATCCAATCAAGCCAAATCTTTCTATGTTGGGATGTGCACGAATTATTGAGCCTAAAATGTGTACAAAAAGATTGGTTAGGTCATGTTAGATATTTTTCACATATTTATATAATTTAAATGAATTAATATGAATAATAATTCAAATAAATAAATAAAAAATGAGAAAATACTTCCCTTTGGGCCAAGTGGTCGTGCACATGCTTAGAATGATGAATCATGGAAGAAAAATGGGCCCATTAGCAATTTTAGGTCATTTGGATCAAAGTTGACTTTTCAAAATATCCAAAAATTTCCCAACTTCCACAAGGCATAACTTGCTCAATTTTTAATCTTTTATCATGTTCTTGGACATTTTGGAAAGTTATTTGAGTCCTCTAACCAATGGCTTTGGTCCCATGTCATTTTGATTTACCAATCTCAAGTTATGGTCTTTGACGTAAAGTCCCTTTTTGTTGACTTTTGAAAATGACCTATAATGTTGAAATTGATAACTTTTTGTGAGAGCATTTCTTGGACTTGAAGTATGAAGATGAGTTGTAGGAAATTTCTTTCTCTTCAAAATGAGCTTTGGATGGAATTTTTCTGATAATCCATGTGAAAGTTATGCCCTGGTCAATTTCAGTTGACTTTTTCAGCTGTCCAAATAAGGAAACTTTTGCATCTTGATGATTTTCTGAGCCAAATTTTGAGAATCATGATCAAGCATTGATCAGATGATGTTTGTGGCTTCAAAATGATATGTTGACCAAAAATTTGAACTTTTGACTGCCAAATGACCATTTTGCCCCTACAGTTGACTGTAGTGCAATTTAGGGTTTTGACTGTGCAAATTTGAGCTGAATGCCTTGAAACTTGATATGAGGGTACTTGACCATCTTTGTAAGCATATGAGACTTGATTGGGCCTTTGAAATCTTCCTTTTCTTGATCAGAACACAAACCCTAGTTTTGACTGTATAGGAGACAGTTGGACTGTACCACCCTTGGGGAATTTTGTGACTTGGCTTGGCAATTTCTTGAAGAATATGGGAGGGCAAATTTTGGGGTACAACAGTTGCCCCTGTTCAATCTTCTTAGACCTGAGGATGCAGATTGGCTAACGTGCCTTTCGTAATCCGAGGGTAGAAGATGATTGAACACTAAAGTGCCCAGAAATTTGCACTCACATAGTAGCAGTGTGATGATGGGAATGGGCTTGTAGATGCCATTTGGAGATTGCTGGATAGGATGATGGGCTTATAGATGCCATCTGGATGTTGATTGCGTAGGAGATTCCTTAGCGAGAACCTGCATACCTGCAAAAGAACAAATGGGTACCTGACACGTTGCAGGAGCTGGTTTTCAGATGCTTGGTATAGATGTGTCCTGACTGGTTACAGGAGCTGAGTCTGGATCTTCAAACGGTGATGAAGTTGTCTCTACTGACAGGTTGTTTCCAAGGACGGGTGGTCTATAACGACGAGTGTCTATGACGACGAGTGTTTATAACGACGAGTGTCTATACCGACGAGTGTCTATCACGACGAGTGTCTATCACGACGAGTGTCTATCACGACGAGTGTCTATCACGACGAGTGTCTATCACGACGAGTGTCTATTACGACGAGTGTCTATCACGACGAGTGTCTATCACGACGAGTGTCTATCACGACGAGTGTCTATCACGATGAGTGTCTATCACGACGAGTGTCTATCACGACGAGTGTCTATACTGACGAGTGTCTATGACAAGTGTCTATAACGACGAGTGTCTATACTGACGAGTGTCTATACCGACGAGTGTCTATGACAAGTGTCTATAACGACGAGTGTTTATACTGACGAGTGTCTATCACGACGAGTGTCTATCACGACGAGTGTCTATCACGACGAGTGTCTATCACGACGAGTGTCTATCACGACGAGTGTCTATCACGACGAGTGTCTATCACGACGAGTGTCTATCACGACGAGTGTCTATCACGACGAGTGTCTATCACGACGAGTGTCTATCACGACGAGTGTCTATCACGACGAGTGTCTATCACGACGAGTGTCTATTACGACGAGTGTCTATCACGACGAGTGTCTATCACGACGAGTGTCTATCACGACGAGTGTCTATCACGACGAGTGTCTATCACGACGAGTGTCTATCACGACGAGTGTCTATCACGACGAGTGTCTATCACGACGAGTGTCTATCACGACGAGTGTCTATCACGACGAGTGTCTATCACGACCAGTGTCTATCACGACGAGTGTCTATCACGACGAGTGTCTATCACGACGAGTGTCTATCACGACGAGTGTCTATCACGACGAGTGTCTATCACGACGAGTGTCTATCACGACGAGTGTCTATACTGACGAGTGTCTATAACGACGAGTGTCTATACTGACGAGTGGAAGTAATTTTAACTGGACATGTCTTCTTGGACTGGATGGGCATCAGAAAAACCTTTGGGATTTAACTGGGCTTGTCTTCTTTGACTGGATTTGTCTTCTTTGACTGAATTTGTCTTCTTTGACTGAATTCGTCTACTTTGACTGGGTTGGTCTCTTTTGACTGTATTTGTCTACTCTGACATAGCTGATCATTTAACTGTATCCTTCCTGAAATGTCAAGGTCAATCATATGCAGTGCATGATATGGATCAAGCAATGACATAAATTTGTATGATATAACGCGTCTATGCATGCTATAATGATGTACGCGATGTTTTGGAATGTATATTTTCGTCTAGGAAAATAAATCCTTGACGGGTGCCAGGAAGTCACGCCTGGGCTGTTGTTGAAGAGTGAAATTCTTCGTTTCCGTTGGGGATGATGATTGCAAGAATACCGGTAGGAGAAGATGATTCCGCTGGGGGATAAACTTGGCGAATAGATTACTCTGCGGGGAGGTAACCCAGTGGGGAAAGAGAGGTACTTTGTTGAGATGCTGATGATAACTCCGCTGGGGATACCATTGTCGTGTTTGAAGTGTTGATAGACTTCGCTGGGGATAAGAGGATTTCGTCGAGGACGCTCTTTCCGTGGCTTTTGGATGAGGATAACCCAGTTATATCCTGTTAAGGGAATAACTCTTTGAATAAAGCCGGGGACGCGCTCGTGCTCTGTGAGGGATAAGCTTCCAGAATCTACTGGGGATAAGCTTACTGCTTGGGGAGATGATTCCAACTTTCCTGGGGAACTAGATTGGACTCTCTTGGGGAAGTATTGAACTGTATTGGTTATGTTCTTCCACGGAACCTACCTTGATACCTTGGAGGACAGAACAATCGGATCTTTTAGACAACTCATTATTGCCCCAGTTTCAATGGGAGAAGGCACTTGTAGGAGTACTTGACAAGTCTTCTGGTAGGCAGGTGCCGAGATGCTGGGACATAGTCGTACGCTTTGATCCCTAACTTTTGCCTGGACCGCCCTTTCGGGTTTTCAGTCCACCGGGATACCCATTTTTGCCCAAGCCGCCTTTTCAGGTTTTCGACTTGCCGGGTGTACAGATTTTTCATTTCATCCCTTCATTTTGCCCGAACCCTTTTGGTTCGTCGGGAAGCCCTTATTTTTGCCTAGGTATGTCAACCTAGCGGGTCTTTGATTTTGCGTAGTATTCTTTTCGGCTATGCCCATTCTCTTAGAATGTAGGGAGTTGCCCCTGGCTGTTTGGCCTTTACGACCAGAAGATCCTCGTTTGATCGTCCAATGCCCCAAGTGACTTAGACGGAGATTTGCCCCAGGCTATTTGGCCTTTGAGAGATTCTCCGAATCTTGACTTAACTGCCCCAGATGATGGACCATGATCATGTCATGCCCCTTGATTGGAAGTACTTTTGTTCACTAGGTTTTCATCGTGTGAATTTCCCTGTTGTTCCAACAAAAAGTCATATGCAAACAAAGTTATGTTAAAAATGCAAAGCCTATGTCTGTCTTGAAGATTTTGAAAATGCATTTTTTCATAAAACAAGTGATTGTTTGTAAAACGTGATGTCAACCCCGTATTTTACCGTGAGCCTTAAGGAGTCAGGATACCTTTCGTAACAGTATGCTTTCGAACTAACCCATGCTTCAGCTAGGACTTTTGAGGGTTATAACGTGGCCTGGTTCACGGTTTAAGAAACAAAGGATAAAGGCTCAAATTTTATTTGTACCCACCCGCTCTTCGTGATGTTCTCCAAACCTAAACTCAGTTGATCATACGTTGGACCTTGTTTGAGTCTTTGTCCTGATGTTCCAATGATGGTTCAGATATTGATGATTGATTATGAATAGGCAGTCATTTTTGTTTTTGTTGAGGGTTTGTAAGACCTCTTTCCTGTCTGATTTTTTGTTATCCCTTTCTTTTTTTTGCCTGAACTGTTTCCTTTTTTGGAATTACAGTCAGCGGGATGCCCCAGTTTTGTAAGTCTCCTTCGTGGGTTTTGACTTAATGGGTTTTTATTTTGAGAAGTAATGACTTCCTGTCTGTATGATTGTTCGGAACCATCACTGTCTTTCTTTGTTTTGTAAGGACCTCTTTGGTGCCATTCGTTATGCACTTGGATCAACTGAGAGACTACCCTGCCCCAGGTTATGATTAAGGGTTTTAAATTTCGAAAAGAAAAACTCCTACTTCTTTGGCTCAGATGGGTTGACGAGGGATTATCATCCTTATAACTCCAGTGTTTAGGGATTGAAACAATGCCTGTACCTCATCAGCGAGGTCTGTTCAAAAGCATACTGTAATGATCGCGGTATCGTTTTCGTCATCCTCCCTCAAGAGGCTTAGAACTTTAGATCAAGAGTTGACATCAGAAAAAATATGAAAATAGTTTTAGGCATAGTAAACATAATTACTTCAAAACAGACAAATGTAATGCATTAATGAAATAACCAAGTTTGACATAAAACAAAATGTTTGAACAATTGAAAGAAAATTACAACTTGAATAGTCGAATGAACAAAAAACTAATCCTAGCCATGTCTTGGCAAGGGAGCAGTGATCACATTGGGAGCCTCTGGGGAGTCGAGCTGGACTTCCTTTGCGTCAATTAGATCTTGAACCCTGTTTCTCAAAGTCCAACAGTCATCCGTAGCGTGCCCCGGGCTGTCAGAATGATAGGCGCAACGAACATTGGGGTTATACCTTGAGGGTGTCCTGTTAGGATTCTTCGGGGGATCCATGAGGGTTACCAACTTGGTTTCCAGCAATTGTGGCAATATTTGTGTCAAGGTCATGCCGAGGGGAGTAAATTGCCTCTTAGGTCTCTCTTCCCTTTGTTGATGGTGACGCTGAGGAGCACCGTCCGACTTTGCAATAGCTACTGCGTTGACAGCACTAGATTCTCTTTTGGATGGTTTCCTCTCAGTGTTCGAGGAGTCACCATTCTGTATTTTCCCTGACTTGATGCCAGCTTCGATTCTTTATCCGGTCAAGATCAGATCTGTAAACCCAGCAGCAGAATTCCCAATCAAGTGGTTGAAGAATGGACCAGACAGGGTCCCCAAGAACATGTCGACGAGCTCGCGGTCAGTCAAGGGCGGCTGTACCCTTCCAGCAAGGTCTCTCCATTTCTGAGCATATTCTTTGAAACCTTCACCTGCACCCATAGACATTCCTTGAAGTTGAGTGCGCGTGGGAGCAAGGTCGGCATTGTACTGGTAATGCTTGTAGAATGCCGTGGCTAAATCCTCCCAGCTGCGGATGTTGGCTCCACTCAGTTGATAGAACCACTCGAGCTGAGTCCCTGAGAGACTCTCTTGGAAGAAATGGATCCATAAGTTTTTGTCAGCTGTATAGGGCTGGATCCTCCTTGTGTAAGCCCTGAGATGCAATATGGGACAGGATGCCCCGTCGTATTTAGCAAAGGCGGGTGCCTTAAACTTGTGCGGGATCACTACCCCAGAAGACAGACCTAAATCCTCGAAGTCCAGGCCAGGCACTTTTTGTATCTCCATAGCACTTAGCTGGTCTTCCAACTGTTTGTACCTATCCTCAGCCGGAGGGTACTGTTCGTCATTGAAATCTGTCTCATTGTCAGAGACCACTGGGCTGGGAATCCTCCTCTCATGGGGGCTGTCTTTCCTAACTGATGGAGTTGTCCTCTCAGCTTCATCCTGCGGTGTATTCCCAGACCTGCGTCTAGGGCTGAACAAAACAGTCCTCTTCTTCTTTTTTTCCTTCTTCAAGAGCAAATCCTTCAGATCTTGTTGCCCCTGGGTCAAATTCATGATCAGCCCTTGGAACTCGGCGTTCTGAGCCTGGAGGGCCTTGATAGTGTGCTCGGTTGAGGATTCAGGATTCATGACGAGAGTGCTGAAATAAACAGCGAAGAAGGTAAGCAACCTGTCGAAAGGGTACCTGCAATGATGTGTATGATATGCATGCAATGATTTCAAGGACCTCGCGGGGTAAACAAGAAAATCGTTAGCATTGGAAACTGGTGGCTTGATTGAAGGTACTTCATATTGTCGAGAGTCCTTCTCCAAGGGTCAAAAGCTCACCATATCCAGTGGGTCATAGCCCCTGACAACCTTGGCTAGAGGAAAATAAGTCCCCTTTGCCCCTTGCTGGGTAATTGGTTTATCATGACCTGCATCACAAGCCCTTGAGATCCTTGAAACGGGTTAGGATGTATGCAATGGTATGCAATGGTATGATGTCATGCTATGCATGGGGTAACATGGGTAAACCTTGTTATAAGTCCCTATTAAGGACTATAAACAAAACCTGCAAGCAAACTCAGTAAACCCTATTATGAGTCCTAATTAAGGACTAAAACAAAAACCTGCAAGGAATTCAATAAACCCTGTTATAAGTCCTAGTTAAGGACTATAAACAAAACCTGCAGGCAACTCAAGTGTCAGACAACAAGCATGCAAATAGTCAAGTACGAAGGCACACAAGTCACACAAGAGAAACCCTTAGGGTTTAGGCCAGCGTGGGGTTTGGGGTACTACCCTCTTGAAGTTGGTGGGCTCAACCTGTCCTATTAGAAGTAACCGGGTTCTAAGGTTCCCAATATCACGGGGTTGCTTTCATTGTTCATCGTTTCGATTTAGCCACTGAACTGGCGACCGAAATATTCCAGGAAAGCAACCCTCAATTGAGTGTAGTATCGAGTATCAACCAACCTCGGACTGCACCAAAGTCAGTTATCTCACTACCCTAAAGAGGCCAAGATAGTTCAATTAGGATTCCTAAGGTCTGTTGATGCTTCACGACACCACGCGGAGGCCCCGTACTCTCCTTGACTGAACTCAAGGGTTACCGGTACACACCAAAGTGACACATCAACGTAGCAGACTGTTTCAACCATGTCGGTATACCCCGCACAGTTCCCTCACAGCCTTGTTGCTACTTTCTAAGAAGGTATCCCCCAGATCCGGGTTAGGATCTATAGAACTCCCAAGCAACCCACAATTTAAAGCACACAAGGAAAACAATTGAAAACACAGTTATGAACTAGCCCTAAGGTACACCTCACTTTATAAAGGTTCCCCAGCAGAGTCGCCAGTTCTGTGATCGGTGGATCTGGAACTGACTGTTTAACGCTGGTTCGCGAAATGTCGCGGAAGCAAGAGTCGCCACTGTCTTTTATTTTCTCCAATTGGAAAGGACAAAAGCACAGAAAAATTCCTTTAAAGAGATTGCTCTCGGTTCGGGAGGTAGGTTATAGAAAGGGAAGGTGTTAGCACCCTTTCTATCCATGGTTATCCATGGGCTCTTAGATACTTGCTCAATGTGTTTTCAAAAATGGTTTGTTTGCTTTTCAACTGTGGGTTTAAAAAGTTTCTTTGAAAAATTTCAGTTCGACTCGTACGTCAGAGTGTTTGAAAAATTTGCTTTGAAAGCTTTTGAAAAGTGTTGGTGTGAAAAGATTTCAGTTTGTTTTGAAGAGAGCAAGTATCCGTGAGTCGTCTACCTACCCTAAGGAATTCGTCTGTGTAGATGTCCTTTAAAGTAGTGCCATCCCACCATTGAGAGGTAGGTAGCACCACCGTTGGAGGTATTCGGGTCAATTCGAGTTTGTAGGGACATGGTGATCACCGGAGCAATGGGAAGACACCTTAGAAGCTACCCTCATGCCAGGTTCCCGGATCATGAGGACTTACTAAGACATCCTCTACTCGACGATCACCTTTCGAGGCAAGGCAACAGTGAGGCGTACCCTAGGGGTGGTGTGTGCGAATTGTGTGTCGTTTTCATTTGTATTTGTCTTGTCATGTTAAAGTGATCTACGCTTGATTTTATTATGTCCATTCATTCTTTCATGCTTGGTTAACAGTTAAAATATTTGCGGGAAAATAAATCTAAACTATTACAAATGGCGCGGGTCCACATCACCAAAATTAAACCGGACCCGATTTGACGGAAAATAAATAAAGCAAATAAAGTAAAGAAATTGAAAAGTGCGAGAAGTTTAAGTTACAACGCTTTGGGAGAGATACACAATTATTTAAGCGAAATAAAAATAAATACGTGAAATTAAATAAATTACGAACGAGGGCGTTGGACCCTTTTGCAAAATATTAAAATTAACGAGGAATTAAAATTAAAAATTAAAAGAGAATGTTTTTGGTATTTTTAGTGTTTTTAGGATTTAATAGAAAAAGAATTAATTAAAAACTAAAATAAAATGTTAAACCTAGTTCTAATTATTTTAAGTTTATTATGAAAGTATTAAAATTTAACCTAAATTAAAACTAAGTTTTTTTTCTTATGTACAATTTAATTATAAAAAATAAATAAAATAAACATTATTATTGTGAAAGAAAAATTAAAAGGAAATAAAAATTATCAATTAAACCTAATTCTACTTTTTGTATTTTTTGTTATTAAAAGAAATTAAAATTATATCCTAATTAAAACTAAATATTTACATGTGAAAATACTTATAAAATAATTAAAATAAATATTATATTTTGCTCTTTTTCTGATTTTTTGTGTATTTTATAATTTGTAAAAATATAATTAATTAAATTAAAACAATTGAATAAAATAAAATAACAATTAACAATAAAATAAAAATAAGTAAAAAAAAAGAAAGAAATTGCAAACCAGGGGGGGTTCAGGCCCTAAAGTGGAGGTACATCTTGAGAAATTTGGCCCATTAACCCTGGCCCATTCGACTTTTTCCAGGGAGTATGTAGGTGCGTTGACATGGGACTACCATATGCCCTGATTCTTGATCCTTGATTTGATGCAACTGGCGCGTGGACGGATGGATTGTGAAGGTGTACGATGGTCCTTGATATTGGATCTGCACATGAATATCATTTGGAAAAAAATATGTGGAAAGGACGGGGACCTGGGATCGAACCCAGGTCCTGTGGTTTACCAGCATGCGTGCCTGCCAATCGTGCCATTTTGCTCCTTTGTATATCAAATAAACAATGAATATAATATAATGAGACAAGAGTTAGTGGTGCAAAAACGCGCGAAGTTTAAAAGGTCCAATCATTCCCTGCCACCTAGTTGTCTTCCTCGCGTGTTTTGTTTTCCTGAAATAAGGACATTTTAAGCAACGGTTTATGATGCGTTTCAATAGGCCAGCTACAAGAAAATAGCGATTAGGCCTGTGTTGTTTAGAAATTAGGCGCGATGGCTGATTCCTGTTCGTCTCAAAGCGCTGAATTCAATGATGAAACTGTGATGGTCCAATTTTGCTTTGTATGAAAACCCCTAATCCAAAAACCTGCACACCCTAAATTTTAACAATGGCAAAATCGCCTACAACGCATAATAATCTAATCAAATGCATGGGTTAGCTTCAGAACATCATGAGGAATGAGAATCAATAAACAAAATGTTATGAGGATGCGTAAATTTCAAAACACGATGATGAATTTTTCACTATGTATCTTGCATTCTGTATACCAATCCTTTGCGTTTGGAGGGCTGTTAATGATTGGAACGTGATCAGTGAAGCTTCAGGAAGCCAATGGAATATGAATTAGGGCTTGAATCGACCTAGAAAGTTGATTTCAGTTTTGAGTTTATGGAGAAAATTTTCAATGTTGCAATGGTGTATTCTGAGCTGCTGCGTCCGTATGGGCATTAGGGTTCTCTTCAGGCATTTGTAGTGAGGCAATTAGGTTAAGAAAATCAATCAAATCTCTTGTAATTCATTGTTTGAATATTTGATTTTTTTCCATTATGTTTCATATCTTTTTCATGTGCATTTGATTCAATTAGCATCCAATCAAGCCAAATCTTTCTATGTTGGGATGTGCACGAATTATTGAGCCTAAAATGTGTACAAAAAGATTGGTTAGGTCATGTTAGATATTTTTCACATATTTATATAATTTAAATGAATTAATATGAATAATAATTCAAATAAATAAATAAAAAATGAGAAAATACTTCCCTTTGGGCCAAGTGGTCGTGCACATGCTTATAATGATGAATCATGGAAGAAAAATGGGCCCATTAGCAATTTTAGGTCATTTGGATCAAAGTTGACTTTTCAAAATATCCAAAAATTTCCCAACTTCCACAAGGCATAACTTGCTCAATTTTTAATCTTTTATCATGTTCTTGGACATTTTGGAAAGGTCTTTGAGTCCTCTAACCAATGTCTTTGGTCCCATGTCATTTTGATTTACCAATCTCAAGTTATGGTCTTTGACTTAAAGTCCCTTTTTGTTGACTTTTGAAAATGACCTATAATGTTGAAATTGATAACTTTTTGTGAGAGCATTTCTTGGACTTGAAGTATGAAGATGAGTTGTAGGAAATGTCTTTCTCTTAAAAATGAGCTTTGGATGGAATTTTTCTGATAATCCATGTGAAAGTTATGCCCTGGTCAATTTCAGTTGACTTTTTCAGCTGTCCAAATAAGGAAACTTTTGCATCTTGATGATTTTCTGAGCCAAATTTTGAGAATCATGATCAAGCATTGATCAGATGATGTTTGTGGCTTCAAAATGATATGTTGACCAAAAATTTGAACTTTTGACTGCCAAATGACCATTTTGCCCCTACAGTTGACTGTAGTGCAATTTAGGGTTTTGACTGTGCAAATTTGAGCTGAATGCCTTGAAACTTGATATGAGGGTACTTGACCATCTTTGTAAGCATATGAGACTTGATTGGGCCTTTGAAATCTTCCTTTTCTTGATCAGAACACAAACCCTAGTTTTGACTGTATAGGAGACAGTTGGACTGTACCACCCTTGGGGAATTTTGTGACTTGGCTTGGCAATTTCTTGAAGAATATGGGAGGACAAATTTTGGGGTACAACAGGCGGTAAATGGAGTATGAGAGCGTTTAGGAGATATGATCACAGCGCCAATGCCGTTACCCAAAGCGTTCGAAGCTCCATCAAAGTACATATACCATCGGGATCCTTCCTCAGGTCCTTCATCCGGTCCAGGTGTCTCACAATCAGTTACCAACATGATATTCTCGTCCGGGAATTCAAAGTTCATAGACTGGTAATCATCCACTGCCTGATGTGCCAAATGGTCTGCCAACACACTTCCATTGATTTCCTTTTGGGTCGTATACTGGATGTCATACTCAGTCAAGATCATCTTCTGTCTCGCTATTCTTCCGGACAAGGCAGGCTTTTCGAAGATATACTTGATTGGATCCATCTTTGATATCAATAGAGTAGTGAGAGTCAGCATATAGTGTCTCAGTCGGCGAGCATCCCATACCAAAGCACAACAAGTTTTCTCGAGCAACGAGTATCGGGTCTCGCAGTCGGTAAACTTTTTGCTAACGTAATAAATAGCATGCTCTTTTTGGCCAGACTCGTCATGCTGACCCAGCACACACCCCATTGAGTTGTCGAGCACTATCAAGTATAAGATTAAAGGTTTCCCTTCAACTGGTGGCATCAGAATGGGTAGCTCCTGGAGATACTCTTTGATTCTTTTGAAAGCGGTCTGGCATTCATCGTTCCAACATACTACTTGATCTTTCTTCAGTAGCTTGAAGATTGGCTCACAAGTAGCAGTTAGGTGCAAGATGAATCGGGAAATGTAGTTCAGTCGTCCTAGAAAGCATCTGACTTCTTTCTCTGTTCTGGGAGCTGGCATCTCCTGTATAGCTTACACCTTGGCAGGGTCCACTTGAATACCTTTTTCGCTCACGACGAAACCCAATAGCTTACCAGATCTTACCCCGAAGGTGCACTTGTTCGGGTTTAACCTCAGCTTGTACAACTTCAACCTGTCAAATAGTTTCTGCAGATGGTCAAGGTGTTCCTCCTCAGTTTGGGACCTTGCAATCATATCGTCGACGTATACCTCAATATCATGATGGATCATGTCATGAAACAAAGCAACCATGGCACGCTGATACGTTGCCCCAGCATTCTTCAGTCCAAAAGGCATGACCTTGTAGCAAAAGGTACCCCACTTAGTAACAAAAGTGGTCTTCTCCATGTCTTCGGGAGCCATCTTGATCTGATTATAATCGGAGAAACCATCCATAAAAGAGAAGACCTTGTGCTGAGCGGTGTTGTCAACCAGAACGTCGATATGAGGTAGAGGGAAATCATCCTTGGGGCTTGCCCTGTTCAGATCCCTATAGTCAACACACATTCGGACCTTACCATCCTTCTTCGGCACCAGAACCATGTTAGCGACCCACTGAGGGTAAGAAGTAACTGCTAGAAAACCGGCGTCAAACTGTTTCATAACTTCAGCCTTGATTTTCTCAGACATCTCTGGGTGCATTCGGCGGACCTTTTGTTTCACTGGAGGACAGTCTTCCTTGGTAGGCAGGCGATAAACCACATTATCAGTATCCAACCCAGGAATATCTTCATAAGACCAGGCGAATATCTCAACGTAGTCACACAGCATCTGAATCAATCGTTGCTTCACACTAAGCTCCAAATTTGCATCGACCTTAACTTCCTTCTTTTCTATCTCAGTACCCAGATTCACTGATTCCACTGGCTCTTCATGTGGCTGAATAACCCTCTCTTCTTGAAGTAACAGTCTTGCAAGTTCACCAGGCACTTCGTAATCATCTTCACCTTCGTCTTCGGCTAAGTTGATCGGATTTTCGAAGTCATAACTGGCAGTAGCAGAGTCGTTACCAGTGATATCCATAGTGGATGTGGACCTGTATATGTGAGTGTGTGTGAATAGCTGTTTTGCAATATATAATAAAGAAAAACAAGGAGCGCAAAATTTGAAATGCAAGAAACGTCCAATGCTTTTATTAATGATATATGAAAATGACACACAAAAAGCCCTCACAAATGAAGCCACAGTGCCCCGGGTAAGACACTGGGCCATAAAGTTTAACACATGGTCTGTTACAAATTCAAAACAAAAAGTTTCATTACTGGGTGATAACAGAAACGAGCATGGAATCCTTCGCTGTCCAGTTGCTTAATCCATCATTGGAAGTCGGGTAGATCCAACTGTCGATGTCAAACTCTTCATCATCGTCGTCTCTGATAGCATTTACCCCTGCATCTTGTTTAGGCTTCTTTGGTGCTCCAAACTCAATCTCTTTCGCATCGATCAAGTCTTGTACCTTGTTCTTCAAAACCCAACAATCATCCGTATTATGCCCCGGGCTGTCAGAGTGAAAAGCGCAGCGGACATTAGGGTTATACTTCGGCGACGTAGTGTTTGGATTCTTTGGGGATTCCTTTAGAATCACCAGATTGGTCTTCAGTAATTGTGGCAGAATCTGAGATAAGGTCATGTTGAGACAGGTGAATTTCCTCCTAGGTCTCTCGTCCTTTTGTTGATTGTTGTACTAAGGAGCACCAGCAGGTTTTGAAATAACAACCGCATTGACAGCTTGGCGATGTTCAGCTCTATTCTGTCTTCTCATACTGTAGATAGCACCGGACTCTTTCTTAAACGGCTTCTTCTCGGTGCTCGGTGAGGCACCCTTTTGTATCTTACCAGCCTTAATACCAGCCTCAATCCTCTCATCGGTCAAAATAAGCTTTGTAAACCCAAACGAAGAGCTTCCAATCAAGTGGTTGAAAAATGGACCAGACAGGGTCCCTAGAAACATGTCCACAAGCTCCTGATCTGCCAAGGGTGGTTGTACTCTTCCGGAGAGGTCCCTCCACTTCTGAGCATAATCTTTGAATCCTTCACCCATTCCCATTGACATACCCTGAAGTTGGGTACGCGTAGGAGCGAGGTCGGAGTTATATTGATATTGCCTGTAGAAAGCAGTAGCCAAATCCTCCCAACTGCGGATACTGACTCCGTCCAACTGGTAGAACCATTCAAGCTAAGTCCCTGAGAGACTGTCTTGAAAGAAGTGGATCCATAGGTTCTTATCAGCAGTGTATGGATGAATCTTCCTCACATATGACCGGAGGTGCCGCTTTGGACAAGAAACTCCGTCATACTTAGAAAAGGCTGGTGCCTTGAATTTGTGGGGAATCACTACCCCAGATGATAGACCTAGATCACCAAAGTCCAAACCAGGCACCTTCTGAACTTCCATAGCATTCAACCGGTCTTCCAGTTGCTTGTATCTATCCTCAGCAGGAGGATATTGTTCTTCGTCGAAGTCCGTCTCGTTGTCGAAGATCACAGGGCTGGGAGCCCTCCTTTCTTCTTGACTATCTTTCCCTCCAGATGAGGTAGTCAGATCAACTTCATTCCGTATCCTGTTTCCAAACCTGTGCCCAGTGTTGAACAGGATTGTCCTCTTCTTCTTCTTCTTCTTCTCTTTTAGAATCAAGGTCTTCAGGTCTTGCTGACCCTTAGCTAGATTCATGAACATCTCTTGAAATTGGGCATTCTGGGCCTGGAGGGCCTTGATGGCTTGCTCAGTTGAAAGTTTAGCAGACATGATGAGTGCTGAAATAAACAGCGAAGAAGATAAGAGACCTGTAATGGGTACCTGTTATGGAGTGCATGAGATGAAATGCGTATGATTATGATTTCAAAGACAATCGGAAGATTCAAATTTGTAAACAAGAAAGGAAACACACTTTATTAGATAAACTTTGGAATTCAAATTGTTCAACTGATGCCCTCAGGGCGTTACAAGAATGGAAATAGTGAAAAGTAAATAAAAAATGGAAAGGAAAACATCAAAGGTCAATCAACGCTCCCATGGTCTCTTCTTATCAGTGCGGACATAGTCATTGAGAATCCGCTCGTTCTCCAACTGCCTAGTCAATCTCTGGATCTTCTGCTCTTGCTCGTTGAACTTCTCTCGGTAAGAATCTCGTTCTTCCATCAGTTGCATCCAAGATCTTTTCAGTGCCCCAATGTCAGTGGGCATATAAGGATGGAGGATGGTTGGAAGAACCCCTTCTTCATTAGCAACTTCAAGAGTGACAGGCCGGACGGCTTCATATGGCATACCCAGCTTTTGGGCACGGATACGGACCCATCTGAGATATGGCTCCATCAGAAGTGAAGTCTTTGGTCCCAGCTCATGTGGATCAGATCTGTGAACTCTATCCCAGGCCTTTATGAATCTGTGACGTTACTCATCGCTATCCCCTTGAAAATCAAATATGATACTAGGCATTAGCATCTCATGAGGTCCTTCTCTTCTGGAATGCCCAAACTGACATAGAGATAAGCATGGGTTGTAAGAAATTCCTCCATGGGTTCCTAACAGTGGAACATTGGGATACTCCCCACAACGATCAATGATAGCCTCCTCATCCATACCCTTGAGAGTCCAGATAATGTCATTATGCGAGAGAGACATAACCCTATAAGCCCAGCCCATGCCTTCTTTGTTCTTCAGCACTGACTTGGGGAGGTGCGAAATAAACCACCTTGCTAATAAGGGAGCACATCACATCAAGGTTCCCCGCTTTCAGGCGATACGAGCATAAAGCTGATGAAGGATGTCACCCAAGAGAGTGGGTACAGGATTGCGAGAGATGAAGGTTTTTACCGCATTAACATCCACTAAAGAGTCAGAGTTCGGAAACAAAACCAAGCCGTATATCAGAAGAGCCAGAATATCCTTGAAGGCCTTGAAATCTAGACTATCCCAGAAATAGTTAGCCTTACCAACCAAGAACTTAGTCAGAAATCCCTTTGCTTCACTTCTAGTCTCCCAATTAGCCATTACCTCCTCTTTGGTCAAATGAAGGGCTGCAGCAAACTCTTCGGGCCTCAGAATCTTTTCCCAACCAGTAAATGGGGTCTGCTCCAGAACAGAGATACCGAGCAGCTCAGAGAACTCTTCTATGGTGGGAACCAGCTGATAGTCTTGAAAAGTAAAACAATGGTACAGCGGATCATAGAATTGGACTAGGACACTCATCATCTGTTCGTCCAATTTGGAGGTGACCAAACTGATAAGATAACCATGTCTTCTAAGGAAGGAAGTAGTATCAGGCATCTTTGCAACCAACTCTTTAAGCAAGGTGGGAACTTGGACAAAGTTGATCCGGATGGTATTCTTACGCATGGGCATCATGATGACCAACAAAACAGAACAAAGATGAATCCCTCCTGTCTTTGAAATAGGTTAGTCCAATGCAAGATGTATGCAATGTTATGATGTCATGATATCATGATAAAGGCACACCACAAGTATCCACAAATAGCAAACATGGTAAAGGCACACAAGTCACACAGAGAGCCCTTAGATTTCAGGCTGGCAAAGAGCTTAGGTACTACCCTCTTTCAGTTCAGTTGGTTTAAACATGTCCTAAAAATAGTAACCGGGTTATAGAGGATCTCAATATCACTGACTACCCTCAATCGGTCATAATTCCAGTTTAGCAACCTTTTCTTGCGGCCGAAATCATCGCGAGAGTTTAGTCTCAATGAGTGTAGCATATGCTACTGTTATATGGCCAAGTTGGTCAATTTAAAGGTTCTAAGGTCAGTTGGTGCTTAATGACCCCTTAGATGACCCATATTCTCCTCGTTCCAACATAAGGGATACCGGTACAATCTAAAGTGCCACACCAACGTAGCTACTGCTTCAACCGTATCGGTCTACACCGTACAGTTCCCTCACAGTTTATTGCTACTTACCTAAAGGGTATCCCCCAGATCTGGGTTAGGATCTATAGAACTCCGATACAAGCCCACAAAGATAAATCATACAAAGCATAAAATTGAAAACACAATGATCTAATCCTAAGGTACACCTCACTTATTAATAATCCCCAACAGAGTCGCCAGTTCTGTGATACGGTGGGAAGAGAACTGACTGTTTTTGGAATGCTGGTTCGCGTTTTGTGTTTGTTTTTGCAAAATGTCGCGGTAAGCAAGAGTCGCCATCGTCTTTTATTTTTATCCAACAAGGAAAGGAAAAAAGCACAGAAAAATTCCTTTTTCGAGATATTTCTCGGGTCCGGGGGGTAGATTATAGAAAGGGAAGGTGTTAGCACCCTTTCTATCTGTGGTTATCCATGGGCTCTTAGGTACTTGCTCAAAGTGTTTTCAAAATTTTCTTTTCTTTGTGTTTGTGGGTTTGAAAAAAGTTTTTGTTTGAAAGGAGTGTAAGTGCGAAAAGTTTTGTTTTGTTTTAAAAGGAGCAAGTACTTAAGAACCATCTACCTACTCGAAAAGGGAATTAAACTGTGCTAATGTCCTTTAGACAACTCTATCCCACTATTGATGAGTAGGTAACATCGTCGTTGGAGTTTAAGGGTCAATTCTATTAAGGGACGTGTGGTCACTAAAGCAATGTTAGGACGCCTTAGCGGTAACCCTAATGTCTTAGATCATTTTTCTAAGGCAACCGTTTCGAGGCAACTATGATCTTTGGACAAGAGGGAGACCTCTAAAACTTCCTATACTCAATGACCACGTTCGAAGGCAACCAAGTGAGGTGTACCCTAAGAGTGCGCATGTGCGAGTGTATTATTTCGGTTAATTTTATCTTTGTACATGTCATGGGTGAGCTATGTTGATTTTAGGTTCATACATTCGATCTTGTCATGCATTCCCTATTACCAAACATCTAACAGTTAATAGTTTGCGGAAATTAAATTGAGGAAATTAAATCTAAACTATTACAAGGCGTCGGGTATTTACATCGCCAAAAGCAACCCTTTAATTTAAATTGTGGAAAGTAAATAAAGCGATAAAATAATTAAAGTCCTATTTAAAGCTATTACATTCCGGAAGCAAGTACAATAATATGAAAATATGAATCGCGTGCGAGAAATTAAAACGACGCATTTTTTAGGGTTTTGACCCTTTTTGAGAAGAAAGCATTTTTTGTTATTTTTTGAATTAATGGAAGCAATTAAATTATTAAATTAATTAATTAATTGAAAAAGTATTTTTTGGATTTTTGGATATTTAAGGAAATAAGATAAATTTGGTCAAAGTTAATAAAACCTAATATTCTACATTAATTTTAAATATTGCAAAAAATATGGAAAGATAAACCTAATTAAATGCTAAATTGATTAAATTATATTTATTTACAAAAATAAAGTGTGAATTTAATTTTAATAAATAAAAATATATTTTTGTATTTTTGATTTTATGAGAAAAATAATTTAATTGGTTAGTGATTATTTAACAAAAATAATAATATAAAACAATTAAACAAAAGAAAATATAAAAAAGAAAAGAAATAAACCAATGGGGGGTTTGGGCCCAGATTGAAGGTGTACTCAGTATTTTTGAGGCCCATGTACGTTGGCCTGCTTTTACTTCTGCCATTCCACGCGTGTGCATTGACTTGGGAATATGGTGGTCTTTCATTCTGGACCTTTAGATTTGGCCTAGAGGCCATCTGGCGCCTGATTGGATGATTGCATATGGTAGATCTTAGGCCTTGGCATGTACTGGATTTCCTGGAAAAAATTAACACAAATGTATGGGGGACCTGGGATTCGAACCCAGGTCTCATTGGATTTTCCACTAGTGCCTCCACCACTGGACCACTGTGTTGCTTTTGTAATTATAATAAACAACAATTAATATATGGACAAAACAAATAATATGCTGGAAATTATAAAAACGCGTGAGATTGGTTTGAATGGGCCAATCAGACATGAACACGTCTTCATCTTCTCCAATGGCACTGGTTATTTTTCCTGCGGATTTGAATCCGCAGCAAAATCCCTAGGTCAATCCTAAAATGAGCTCTAGGCCATGGAAATTAATTCCAAGACCACAGCCACGTTCGTCTTCCTCTCCTGAGTCCATCCATGTCCATGGTTGGTCCTAATTTTACCTGAAATTGAAACGCCTAAAAACAAGAAACCCAAACCCTAGTTTCGGGTATGGCTTTACAGGCTACCAAAACAAAATCAAATATTGCAGATATCTTGGAAATCATGCAAAGATCAAGAATATGTCCATGATTTACAAAAAAAAAAGCAAGAATCCAAGGTTACGATTTCAAATGCAGGGTCGTGTTTAAGGAGACTTACAGCGTGATTGGGTATGTTTCAGAGCTTGTGAATGATTGGTTTTCACTCAGTGGATGTCCAACAAGAGGATAGTGAGGAGATTTTGCTTTGAATCGGCCTCTAGATGTGTTTTCAGTTTCCAACTTTTTCGAAAAATTTTCAAGTTTGGTTTTCCAGATTGTGCAGCCTCTAGGTCCTCTATTTCGTGTCCTTGTGTTGTATAAGTATCAAGCAATGTATTAGGTTAAAAATTGGGCTTTGAATCCATGAGCATTGATGATTCAAGATTTGATTTTATTCTCCGTTGAAAAAGCTTCCAAATATGTCAAAAACCAATATTTTGTTCACAACATGGCTTGATTCGGATTTGATTGTGTACATGATGATATTTAAGACCTGTAATGATCAAAAAGATACCAAGTTATTAAGATTTGGATTTTATTTGGATTTAAATTGATTTAAAATGAATTAAATCAATAAAAATAAAATAAAATAGAAAAATTAATAATTGGACACAAGGCTGAAGATAGGACACGTGTGTAGTGTGATAAGATCAAATCAAGTGGAAAAAAGTGGGGCCATTTGACAAAATTTGAAGTTTTGGGGATAGTTGACTTTTGGCAATTTTGGATAAATGCCCAACTTCAACAATACATAACTTCTTCAATTTTGAACTTTTGGAAGTGTTCTTGGACTTTTTAGAAACCTTGAGATGTCCTCTAACAAACCATTATGTTTGCATCTCATTTTGATATTCCATTCTCAAGTTATAAGCTTTGGCAAAAAAGGTGTTTTTGTTGACTTTCAAAAATGACCTATAATGTCCAAATTTGTAACTTTTTATGAGTGCATTTCTTGATCTTGGGGTGTGAAGATGGATTGTAGGAAATTGAATCCTCTTCAAAATTAGCTTTGGATGGGTCATTTATCATAAAGTATAAGAAAGTTATGCTTGGTCAAAGTTGAGTTGACTTTTCCTACAAAGCCCTAATTTAGCAACTTTCGAA
Organism: Vicia faba; assembly: GCA_948472305.1. Lineage (NCBI taxonomy): Eukaryota > Viridiplantae > Streptophyta > Magnoliopsida > Fabales > Fabaceae > Vicia > Vicia faba. The sequence continues at coordinate 1,492,935,326 of OX451737.1, forward strand.
TCTTGATGAATCTTGGGCAATCCTTGATGAATCATGATCAAACATTGATCAAATGATGAATTATCCTTCAAAATGAGAATGTTGACAAAAAATATTGAAGTCTGACTATTTATAGGTCACAGTTGACTTTTGCCCTAGCACAGTCGAATTTTGGGCCTCTTGAGCAATTGACTGACCAAACTTCCTCTGCAAGGCTTGAAATTTGACATGGATGAACTTGAGAACATATTAGGACATTGGGGAGCATTTTAGGTCATTTGGATGCAAGGACCTTGATGCAACACAAAACCCTAATTTGAGATTGACTGCCTTAGGAGATGATTTGACTGTCCAACTCTTGAGCAATCTTGAGCCATTTGGAGTAATGTTTTGAGAAATATGGGAGGGATATTTTGGGGTACAACACAGTGTAACCGGTTACCATATCTAGGTAACCGAGTTTCCTAAGATTTTTCAGAAAAATTACTTTTGGGAAAAGATGTGAAACATCAACTTGTGATTTCTAAAACATGTTTGAAGATTTTATGGCATGCATGAAACATGTATTCATAATGTTAGACATATTTTGAGTACTATAGTAACATACTATATTAAATTGGAGTCTTGTACCATAATAAAGATCAAATACCAAAGTCTTCTTTAAGAGTAACTTACCATGTAAGTCAAAAGTCCATTATGAGTAGATACTTTTTCTTCTTCTTTTTGATAATTCCTTTTGCCTTGATCATGATGTTTGTAATTATCAAAACATAAACTTGCTGAAGCATGACTCTACAAAAATTCCTTCTACTCTTGTTACAAAATAGTTTTGATGTGTATTTTATTGTGTTTCATTTTTCACGTCCATATATATATATATATATATATATATATATATATATATATATATATATATATATATATATATATATATATATATATATATATATATATATATATATATATATATATATATATATATATATATATATATATATATATATATATATATATATATATATATATATATATATATATATATATATATATATATATATATATATATATATATATATATATAAGGTGGGGGGAGCCAACTTGTCAGTATGTAGAGTTGAGCAAATTGAAAAAAGAGGCAAAGTGGGAGAGAAGGAGAACAAGAGTTTGAGGGAGAAGAAGAACACCATAATCAAACTTGTTTAGCTGTTAGAAATTAAGGTAGGAGGACTACTTGAATATAAGTGTTAATTGCATGAAGGGTAGATAGGGATCCTCATCCTCCTCTAGGATTTATTCATTTTTGTGTTTTGTGAGTTATTGAATGTGATTATATGTAATCCATGTTAATGGCTATGTTTGATGTGTAAATTCGTGCTATAAATATTGTTGTAATTTAAACACGACACATTGATATGAATTTGAATATTATTGTTGTTGTGAGTGCAACCTCACCATTATATGTTTCGTATGATGTCAACACTAGGAAAACTTAACATTTATGTATATTGGACGATATCTATATGACGTTTGGTGCATCCTTGCATTAGAGGTCTTAGGAAGTATTCAAAACAAGTTAAAAATTGATCCAAATAATGAAAAATAATTTTCTCCACAAAACACACTTGTATGCGTCAGCACATCCACTTTTCAAAGTGACACATAAGCTTTTCGTGCTCGCACATAATCTTTCATGTTGGCACATGATGTATCCTTGCATTTTAAGGCCAACACATATGATTTTCAAGCCGACACATACGATTTTTAGGCTGATACATGTATTGCATTTTTAAAGCTTGTAGCTTCTGTTTTAATGTGCATACAATTTTTGTGCTGGCACGAGACTTTTTCAAGCCGGCACATACTCTTATGTGGGTCAAAACATTCATATTTTTTCAACTCTGAAAGTTCTCTATTTTCCACCAAAGTTCCACAACTATAAATACATCATTCATGCATCATTCTAACTTGATGAACCTATAAACACTTATCACCACTGCTTTTCATCTTCAACCTCCAACCTATGCATACACACTGATAAATCACACATAATTATCTTTTGTCGGGGTGCCATCTTGGCGAGGTTTGATAACATCAAATTAGGTTTTCGTGTAACCGAGAATATTAGGTTGAGAATTATGGGGGAAGGGGGTTCATCAGGAAAAACCTAGGGTTAGTCCTCCAAGATCTTTGGTATATTTTTGGTTTTTTATTCAATACTTTAAAAAAATGATTGCATATAAGTGAAAGCTTTAAATTTTGGTACCCAAGGGAGTAGTGAGAGAACCACGAATCAAATTAGACACGCTTGTGTTTAATAGGTACAATTGATCATGCGCGAAAGAGCTTTAGAGTTTAGTACCCAAAGGAGTAGAAAGATTCAATAAATGAATTGGTAGCAATTATTTCTTGGTATTGTTGAAGATCAAAAGAAGAGAAGGGGTTGAATCAACACGAAACAGTTAGGGTTTGTAGGGTTGCTTTTGGAACACTTCTCTTGTAATTGTCTTTTTACAAACTAAGAAATTTATCTCAATTCCAGAACCGAATTGGGGGATACATAGCCATAGCAAGGATGATTGGTGAAATTCCTAAACAAATCCTGGTCTCTCTCTATCTATTTATCTATCTATCTATCTTTTACTCTCATTTATTTTATATATGCAATTTGTTGAATGTGTTGTTTGATCGATCAATTCAGATATGATTTTTCTTTAATTGTTAAAGTTTAAATTGCTTTATTGATTAGCTTATAATCACTTTTATTGTAAGTGTTTTTTCATATCAACAAAGCTCAAAATAAAATTCTGAAAAATTGGTCGTGTGCTAAGTGTTCGACAAATTGTCAAGCTATGTTTTTAACTTGATTTACTGTAAGATATTATTAGGTTGATTGATTTTATCATTATCTTAATTTCATGCGGCCTATGCATATCCGAGTTTCCAATAACTAGGTTTATTTAGACTACAATTTTGATCTAGACCAAAAACCTTTTGCTCAACATTGTGTTTCAAATAATTTTTTTAATAACTTTTGAAAGGTAATTTTTAATTGGGGATCTATTCACCCTCTCTAGATAATTCATCATAGTCTAACAAATGGTATCAGAGCTCCGGTTAATTATGTGCTTTGAAACTCTTATTAGAAAATATGTACGAACCTAAAGGGGATTACAAAAGAGCCCGAATGTTTTGGGAAGAAAATTATAGTTATTGTAAAACTTGTATACGCATTCATGTTAACTCATATGATAAATGTGTGTGGGATGCTATTTTAAATGGTCCAACACAGGTAACATATGTTGTTGATGGTGGTGTCATGCCTAAGCCGGAAGCACTATAGAATAATGATGATAAGAAAAATACATTAAATCTTATTAATCGTTTTTTACGCACTTGGTAATCTTACTAGGAATTGACAACCAAAAGTCACCGTGATCAAGGAAGCCAATGATCTTACAACACTTGACCTCACTATATTGTTTGGTAAGTTTGAAGAACATGATCAAAAACTTAATTGCTTAGACAAGCATGAGAAAAAGCTTGAGAAGAAGAAAAAAAGTGAAAGTCATGAATAAGGAGGAAGAAACAAAGTCTCAAGCTCTTAGGACTTTTTGTTTAAGGTTCTCAAAAGTTGAGAACATTGATAGTGATTATAGTGATGGTGAAGATTTAAATTGTCACTATAGTTGCAAGAAAGGCAACACTATTAAAAAATTCAAAATTTGGATTTTTTTGGTTCCTAAAGGTATTTGTCAATAGTTTCCCAAAGGCAACCAATTTTTCATTAACCCTCAAGGACCCAATGAAGATTGGGTATCTAGCTTGTCTTATTGATTTTGTAGGAAAATTTTCTTGACTCTATGAAGAGAATATGTGTTCTCATTTATGGTGGCTCAAGGCATATGATAGGTGTATCTTCAAGAGACATACTCAACGACACCAAAGAAGGAATTTGATCAAACCAGATCAGGGAAACATGAGGAGGAGAAAGATAACTATCATGAAAAGGATAAAGATGAAAGATAAATCAAAATGAATGATCATCAAATCAACGACCTTCGTGGTTTTCTAGAGTCTTTGTGGCATACCTTGCATTTGGTTTAACTTTCTTTCGAGAGTTCCTTGTGAAATTCAAGTGCATCATCTGTCATATTATACAGTGAGGTAGTATCGATTCAATTTTCACTTTGTTAGTAAGTTCTCTCTTTTAATTATTTATTTTTCTAAGTACATGACATACTTGATGTATGATATATATATATATATATATATATATATATATATATATATATATATATATATATATATATATATATATATATATATATATATATATATATATATATATATATATATATATATATATATATATATATATATATATATATATATATATATATATATATATATATATATATATATATTATGAGTATTCATTTGAAAAATAATTATTGATTGATAATCACGGTGACTATCAATTTATATACTTATAATGAACACTATTGTATGCATAAGCATGTTTAGCTTCATTAAACATCAAGCATAACACATTTGACGTTATATCATATTTGGTTCTACTAACATACAACTTGTCAATGAGCTCTCTATGCTTATCCGGGAAGAGTTTGAAATTAGTCTTATGGGGAGCTAAATTACCTTTTCAGACTTCAAATAAATAAACTCAAGAAAGGAACATTTGTATGTCAAACCAAGTATCATCTCGAATTAATAAAATGATTCGGCATGGAAAATGCAAAGGAAATTGACACTCATATGGAAACAAATGACAATTTGGATAGAGATGAAAAATGTAAGGATGTCGATGTCAATAAGTATAAAGGTATGATACGTTCTCTTCTATATCTAACGAAATCTAGGCCCGATATTATGTTTAGTGTTTGCATGTGTGCCCGATATCAATGGGCTCCCAAAGAATCGCATTTCAAAGAGGTTAAGCGCATTCTTAGATACCTCATTAGTACTTCTAAATATGGGCTTTGGTATTCCAAGGGAAGCAATTGTAGTTTGGTTGGTTACTCTGATTCTGATTTTGTCAGATGCAAATCAGATAGGAAGAGTAATAGTGGAACTTGTCACATGTTTTCAAATTCCTTGGTTAGTTGGCATAGTAAAAAGCATGTTTTTGTAGTTTTTTCAACGACCGAGGTGGAATATGTAGCCTCTGGTAGTTGTTGTGCTCAAATTTTATGGCTTAAACAACAATTGCTTGATTTTGATATAAAACTCTCATGTATTCCTATCATGTGCGACAAACACTAGTGTCATTAACCTTACCAAGAATCTGGTACTACATTCTCGGACTAAACATATTGAGATACGTTACCATTTCTTTCGCGACCACGTTGGAAAAAGGGATGTCATGTTCAAGCATGTTTATAGTAAAAATCAATTTCCTGTCATTTTCACTAAACCTCTTGTAACTGAACCATTTTTTCAACATACATAGGGAATTTGGGATTATTGATGTCTCTAATGTTGCTTAATATTTATTATGTTGCTTGGACTCTTATACTTTTTCTATAACACTTTATTTGAGAATTTTACATCATGTGAGTGCAACTTCCATTTCATCAAGAGTGAGATAATGTTGTTTCAAATTTCTTCTTGAAAGTAAGACATTTCTTAATGGATGTTTTAGTTGGTTAAAACTGCTTGCTATGTTCTTAAATGATAAAACCCATGAATGTTCATTTTCAAAAATTTCAATTGACAACCATTGTGTGTTTTCAATTTATATGCTTATAATGACTTCATGTATTAATTTTTCTCATTTGTATAAGTTTGTTATTGATTGCACAAACATGCTTTGGTATTATTATTTCTTGCATTGGCACATGAGTTGAATGTGTGGATGTTATTTGAAAATACAGTTCTTATTATAGTTGTGTCACATGTTATGACAACATTTTCATTTGGATTTAATGGTGATATTTTTTGTTGCAAGATAGGCACATGAGTGTGCGGGATCAAGAGTTTCATTGTGATGTGTTACGTAATCGTGACGCTAAAGAAGCAACTAGAAAATTTTGCTCTTGCATTGTATTTGAAATTCTGGTATCAGATATGTGATGTCGAAGGAGATGTCACAACATAAATATATGAGTACAATATAAAATGCAACAATATAAAAGCAGTAAAAACATAAGGGATTGTTAACCCAGTTCGGGGTACAACAACACCTACTCTAGGGGCTACCAAGCCAGGGATAAGTCCACTAAATAGTATCAATTCATAGATCCTCAGTAAACAACCAGTTTACGATCTAACCACTTAATCACTACCCGTGCTATACTTATACCTAAGACACACCTAGGTATGAGGCCCTCCTCAAATCCCTTCAATCATTACAGTGAAAAACAACCGAATTATTAAGTTTGAAAAACCTCAATCATTCAATACTTAAAAGCTTATGAATGATCCATAATTTACAAATCAACAAACAAATTACAACTCAAGTATTGAAACAATACTAGAGTGTATTACAATTAAAAGATTCGGACTTTTAAACACAAAGAATATATTTTTCTTCAATTGTTGCAGTTGTACGAATAATGTTACAAGTCCTTATAAAGGCGCAACAACTTCTTTATGGGTTTGGGCTGGAAAACAGATATTGCAATATATTGAATCCCTTAAATATCTCCATGAAAGTAGGTCAAGATATAATACATAAAGATAAGACAGATCGAAAAATATTCCTCCATATTTTTCGCAAGTTATAAACCACAAAACCTGAATAAGGCGCACTTAAAAACAGGAAACAGAAAATCTGAAAAAGATGTTCAGATCAGAAGGCAGATGTTAAGACATCTGCTTTATCATCATTCAAAATCAGTTAAGATGATTTACTTCAAATGTCAAGATATTAAGCAAAACATTACCAAAGCAGTGTTTTACCAAAATTGCTGCCAACAAACACTTACAAACTCCCCCTTTGGCAAATTTTGGCTAAAACATTAATTGGGCACATTATCAGAGCAGTAACACAAGCAAAAGAAACTCAGTTAGCAGTTAACAGTGGAAGATGTCAGAACATATTCTGAGACATGAAGCTCCCCCTCAACCCCCCCCCCCCCTTAAACTTACCAGTCAATAGACAATCAGTCAGTTTCTCTCCCCCTTTTTAGACATAATATGCCAAATAAATATGCATTCAAGAGAGTAGTATAAAAAGAAGTATAAACCAGAATACCCAAGTGTCAAGCACATACAAGTGCCAAAAATAACATAGGGATCAAAACACAAAAGAAAAACAAAAAAACACCAGCAAAGTCTAATTGTCTTCAAGACCAGTAGACTTGGCAACTTCAGAACTTCCTTCATTATCAGAATCTCCTCCTTCAATACCCACTTTATCATCAAAATTGTTATCCTTCTGCAGCTCCTTGATCAACTTTTCAAATTTTATCTTTCTTGCTGAGCTAACTCTGATTACCTCATCAAGTTCTTTACAGGCTTCCATTAATTCACTAATCATATCATCCTTGCTTAAGGTCTTATTTTCAGAGGATGCATATGTCAAAACAATGTCTAGGACATGTTTACCTGAAAATAACTTGAAGTGAAGGGATATAGCAGACTCCTTTTTGAAAACTACATCAGTGCCACAGAAAATTTCAGGATGTTGGTTTAGAATAATTCCACAAATAAGAGATCGAAAGGCAATAAGCATCTTGATAGCATAGGTTCCTGCATGCTTTAAGGTATGTTCAAAAATGTAAGCACCATAATCAAACAATTTCTTATTTCCAACAGCATAGATAAATTTTCCTAAACAAACTGTAATGGTTGAGGTGTGATTGGTAGGGACCCAGTTAGCAGCTTCAATTCTATGCAGGATAGCATATTTCACACTTAACTTACTAACATGGAGTTTATTCTTCATGGGCCAATCACTCACTTGGTTTGCAGTGATGGCTTTACACACCTAATTATCAATCACTTCCAACTTACAGTAATCATCTTCAGACCTTCCCAAATATCTATTGATGATAGCAGGGGAAATTCAACACATCTACCTCTAACAAACACCTTCCTACATTCCTTACTTATGTGATCAGCACAATCTATAGGAATAATAACAATGAACTCCTTAACAAGAGTCTCATAACATTTTGTAAACCTGGTGACAGTCTTCATCAAGCCAGCAAAGGAAATCAGCTCCATAATCTCTTTGCACCCCAGTGCACCTACTCCCAACTCTCTTTCAAGAGAAATCCTTCTTTGGAAGACATATTTCCATTTTTTAGCATTGCCAACATAATGGAAGGAAATGTTGTCAAGAGGAGCATCAGGCACCCTGATAGAAAGCTTCTTGCTTGAAAAATTCTTCACAAGAGAGATGTCCTTGACATCAACTTCATCATCATTTGAGGAGATATCAGGTCTAACTTTTCTTTTGTTGGAGGGAGGAACCACTTTACTCCAGAGCTTTAGGGGACTGTACATAGTCTTCTTCTTGATACTCTTGGCAAGGGATGTGACATCCACATCCTTCAATTTTCTAGACTTGATCCTTTTAGCAATTCCAGGCACCACATTAGTAATAAGGTCATTATCATACAGCTCATCAACATTCACCACATTCTCAGCATTTGGATTCTTTGCAGTTTTAGAGCCAGCAACATCTTCCTTAGCAGAAGAGTCCTTCTCAGCAGATGATGTCTCAACATCTTGTTCAACATCAGCTTCCACTTCTTCTAGAACAGATGTAGCAAACTTGCCAAGTTCACTTTCAATAACATATTTCTTTAAGATAGATGATTCAGCAGCATTTTGAGGATCAGTAGCTTTGTCAGCCTGAGCAGGCATTCGGCAAGAGAAGTAGAAATCCCATGCACAACAAAGCCCTCATTTAACACCCTACCTATCAGCCTTCTAATAGTCTTATCAATGTTAACAGTGTCTTCTTCTTACCTATCATCAGTAGTATTAGGAGCATTACCTTTAGAAGTGTCAAACTCGTCTTTGGATTTCTTTACATGGGACGATCTGGGTTTCTTGAACTTCTTCTCAAGAGGTGGAACAATTGTTAGAGGAGCGACGACCAAGACTTTATCAAGGGAGAGATCCTCGGGATGGTTGACAAGCTTTGACCTAGAAGCCTTGGCTTCATCAAAAGATCACTTTGAGGGAGACGAAGCATGATGTTGTGACATCTTTGAGTATTTTTAAATAGTGAGATGAAAAATAGCTAGGGTTCTTTTTCTGTAAAGGAGAATGAAGAGGTTGTGAAAATAGAAGGAATTAATGTTGTAGCATGTGGGAGAGTATTTGAGATAATCTTGAAATGATTTCTTAAGATACTTAATTTGTTGGAAACATACTAAATGATATAATATCACTTTAATGATATTCTCGCACGCCCTTAATTTCTACAAACCCTTATATATGCAGATCCCTAGTTTTCCTCTTAAGTTCTCAAATTGGTTTACATCCAAAGCCTTAGTGAAAATGTCAGCCAGTTGTAATTCAATAGCTACATGTTCTAAGGCAATAATCTTTTCTTCAACAAGCTCTCTTATGAAGTGATGACGGATATCAATGTGTTTGGTCCTGCTGTGTTGAATGGGATGTTTTTGATATATTTATGGAACTTAATTTGTCACAAAATAATGTCATGGCATCCTGTTTGACATTATATTCTGTCAACATTTGTTTCATCCAAACCAACTGAGAACAACTGCTTCCTGGAACAATATACTCAGCCTCAGTAGTGGACAGAGACACATAATTTTGCTTCTTACTGAACCAAGATATGAGATTATTTCCCAGAAAGAAACATCCTCCTGGTGTACTTTTTCTTTCATCAGCACTTTCTGCCCAATCAGCATCACAATAACCACTTAAAGCAGAGCCAGATCCATGATAATATAGCATACCTTAGTCACTTGTCCCATTCACATATTTAAGAATTCTCTTTACATGGTTGGCATGGATAACTTTAGGGTCAGCTTTATATCTAGCACACACCCATACAACAAAGGCAATGTCAGGTTTACTAGCTGTGAGATATAGAAGACTGCCTATCATACTTCTATAAAGACTTTGATCCACACTTACTCCTTTTTCATCTTTAGACAACTTCATATGTGTGGGAGCATGTGTCCTCTTGTGACTGGCATTTTCCATCCCAAATTTCTTTACTATATTCTTCGCATATTTGCTCTGAGATGAAAATATGGAATCTTCCATTTGTTTAACTCGCAGACCAAGAAAGTAGGTTAACTCACCAACAAGGCTCATCTCAAATTCTGATTGCATTTGCTTGACAAAATGTTGAACCATCTCATTTGACATCCCACCAAACACAATATCATCAACATAAATTTATGTAATCATGATCTTCCCTTCTTCTTCCTTGACAAAAAGAGTTTTGTCTATGCTGCCTTTCCTATATCCATTCTCACCAAGAAATTCTGTCAATCTCTCATACCAAGCTCTTGGAGCATGCTTTAATCCATACAGAGCTTTCTTCAGTTTGTACACATGGTTAGAAAAGCTTGGATTAATAAATCCCTTAGGTTGTTCCACATAAACTTCCTCATTCAGATAGCCATTTAATAAGGCACTCTTTACATCCATTTGAAACAACTTAAATCTCAGAATACAAGTAACTCCTAAGAGTAGCATTGATTCAAATCTGGCCACAGGGGAAAATGTTTCATCAAAATCAACTCCTTTAATTTGAGTGTATCCTTGTGCAACTAATCTTTCCTTATTCCTAGTAACCACCCCTTTTTCATCAGATTTATTCCTGTACACCCATTTAGTGCCAATCACATTTGTCCCTTCAGGTCTTGGAACCAGATCCCAAACTTCATTTTTTCTAAATTATTCTAGCTCTTCTTGTATAACATTAATCCATAACTCACTAGTTAAAGCTTATTTGACATTCTTAGGCTCGATTTTTGAAACAAAGCAAGAGTTTGACATCCCTTCTCTTGATCTAGTAGTAACTCTTTTATTTAGATCTCCTATAATAAGTTCCTTAGGATGATCTCTCTGAGTTCTGATTGAAGGCCCTTTATTGAGTTGGCTGTGTAGGATCAAGCGCTTACCATTGAGCTAAAAGCAATTACTTGTAGCCAAGGTGCAACTTTATTTCCATATAGTACGATCATTTTCAGGGGCTGCACCTAGTTTACTAAGCGCCCATGGGTGGGATGTTAAGCCCATCAAATCCCTAAGGTTGACGCTGGATATTTTAATCCAACAATCTCCCCCCACCAGTGTCAGCCAGGGGGATTCAAACCCATGACCATGCTCTGATACCACTTGTAGGATCAAACACTTACCACTGAGCTAAAAGCAATTACTTGTAGCCAAGGTGCAACTTTATTTCCATATAGTACGAGCATTTTCAGGGGCTGCACCTAGTTTACTAAGCGCCCATGGGTGGGATGTTAAGCCCTTCGAACCCCTAAGGTTGACGCTAGATATTTTAATCCAACAGACTGGGCTCAGGATCTTCTTGAATTGGATTAGGATCAGTACTTCTGTCATTAGATTCTGTAGGAATGTCTGACAAAGATGTTCCAATATCTTCTAAGACATTTTCTTCATCATTCCATCCTATATCATCAATAATAACATTTATGGATTCCATCATAACCTTAGTTCTGGAGTTAAAGACTCTGTAAGCTCTTCTATTTGTAGAGTAACCCAGGAATATTCCCTCATCACTCTTGGGATCCATCTTTCTTCTCCATTCACGATCAGCTAAGATGTAACATTTACTTCCAAAAACATGAATGTATTTGACAGTAGGTTTTCTTCCCTTCCATATTTCATACAAGGTGGCTGAGGTGCCTTTTCTTAGAGTGACTTTGTTATGGATATAACACGTAATATTCATAGCTTCATCCCAAGAGTGGTAGGGTAACTTCTTAGCATGAATCATAGCTCTGGAAGATTCCTGAAGAGTTCTATTTTTGTGTTCCACAATCCCATTTTGCTGAGGAGTAATGGGAGAGGAAAATTCATGACTATTCCTTCAAAAGAACAAAAATCAGCAAATTTATTGTTCTCAAATTCCTTTCCATGATCACTTCTAATTCTGCTGACATGACTATCCTTTTCTCTTTGAAGTTTTTGATAAAGATATTTAAAGACTTCAAAAGTTTCTGATTTTTCTCTGATAAAACTTATCCATGTGTACCTAGAGAAGTCATCTACAACAACATATGCATACTTCTTTCCACCGAGACTTTCAACCTACATAGGTCCTATCAAGTCCATGTGAAGAAGTTCTAAATTTTTTGATATGGTGAGATGTTGGATCTTTTGATGTGGCATCTTAGTTTTCTTTCCAATCTGGCATTCACCACATACTTTCCCTTCTTCTATAATGAGCTTAGGAATCCCCCTCACGGCTTCTAAAGATATGATTCTTTTCATTCCTTTTAGATGCAAGTGTCCTAGTTTTTGATGCTACAGTTTAACTTATTTTTATTTGGCTAAAGCACATGTCAGGGAGAAGTTCAACTCTTGGGGACCCATAAATAACAATTGTCTTTAGATCTGATTCCTTTCATAATAACTTCATTATTCTCATTGCACACGAGACATTCTGTCTTGGTGAAGTTTACTTTGAACCCTTGATCACACAGTTGACTTATACTTATTAGGTTAGCTGTTAACCCTTTAATAAGTAACACATTATCAAGTTTTGGGACTCCTGAACATTCTAACTTTCCAACTCCTTTCATTTCACCTTTGGCTCCATCACCAAAAGTCACATAACTGGTGGAGTGAGATTTGATATCTACCAACAATTTCTTAACACCTGTTATGTGTCTAGAACAACCACTGTCAAAGTACCAGTCATCTTTCGTTGAGACTCTGAGAGAGGTATGAGCTATGAGACTAGCAACAATAGTCTTGGGAACCCACTGTTTCTTCTTTTTGCTATTTTGAGAGATCTGATTAGTCTTGGGAAGAGGAGCAGTTTTAGGGTACCCATACAACTTGAAACAGAAAGGTCTTATATGACCAAACCTTCCACAGTGGTGACACCGCCAGGGATGGAATTTCTCTCTGGTGTGATTATATTTTTTCTTTCCATGATGTTTGCCATAATGTCTTTTCTTTCCATGATGTTTGTCATGATGTTGAGACATTTGATCCGACATCTTTGGTTTAGACTTGGCACGAGTGAATTTGATGAAGGTTCTTCTGAATAAGGTTACCTTTTCTCATTAAACCATAGACCACTCTTGTCTCCTGTCACTTTTCCCACTTGAAGAATTTCATCTAATGTGTTAGACCCATTATCCAACATCTTGAGTGATTTGACCATTCTGTCAAGATTCGAATTCAGAGAAGTCACTTCACTTTCCAGACTAGAGATAGTTTTCAGATTCTCTTTCCTTTCTACCTTCAGCTGAGTTATGAGAGCTTTATGTTTCTCCCCTTCTTGACAAACTTCTACACTTCTGAGACACAGTTCTCTGTACGAGGCAGCTAACTCATCAAAGGTTAGTTCACCATCACTAGAACCTTCATCAGAAACATATTTTCCTGTCAATGCTTTAACATACTTGGCAGATTCCTCTTCAAGATCACTCTCAGAGTCCTCTTCAGACCAAGTAACAGATATATTCTTCTTTTATTTCTTAAGATATGTAGGACATTCAGCTCTAATGTGACCAAAACCTTCACATCCATGTGTTAGCTGGCTATTTCGAATAAAGAAGAAACCACTATCAAAACAATATTTTGAATAAACACCCAAGGAGGTTGATATCAAAGTTAAATATTGGTGGGAAATATGGAACCATTGTTCTAAAGGACTCTTCGATTTCCAGTGATAGATGATGGATTTCGATTTGGATTTTTTAGTGTTTAAAATATAAAGAGTTCCTTTATGCAAGGGTGCCAGAATTGGAAACGGTCCAGGCAATTGGTTTATTTTGAAACGAAGAAAATTAGTAAAATGCTTCAATTGGCTCAGGTTTCGAATTTCAAATTTCAAATAAGAGTGCCATTCTTAGAAGACGCGTGGAAGTTAGCAAACGAAAGAAACCTGCATGTTTCAAACGTGGCATGATTTTAGAGTAGGACCGTTAGGGTCAGGACACTATAAATAGGTGTTTTCATGTTAGATTTGGGATGTTCATTTTCATGTACTAAAAAATCTCAAACACTCAAATTACCGTGATTCAAGGGAAACGAGTTAGAAGACAAAATGTACGTATTGAACATCATGATTCTTTACAATTTCAATACAAGTCTTTTCATATTTCGTTCACTTTTACAGTACTTCTTCACTTAAATCTTTCGATTTCCTTGTATTTCCTTGTTTTACTTGCTTTCACACACATTTTTATCTCTTTAGAAACTTCATTCTTACTTTATCCTTTTGTTGAAACATTTCATATTTCCAGAAACTATTACATTCTCAGAAACTCCTTGTCTTTACATGCAAGTATTAAATCTTAAGTCTAATTCGAAGCCTTTTCGTTTATACATTCAGTCAGTTTATTTCCATAGACAGTCTTAGAGATATTTCTTAAGAATCTTACATCCAACACTAACATACAATATAAATTCATCAAGATAATGGGTATGAACATAGAAATGAGTTATGACACATGTGTCCTAGGATCAATCTATTCGATCCTGCAAGTAACCAATAACAATCAATAAATTGGAAGACTAGCGGTTGTTTACTAGAAATCACTGTAAACAAATTGGCACACCTGGTGGGACAGTGTCATAACAAAAAGTTTTATCAAACATATTAGAGAATTTTGGGATCTTCTGAGTGTGGAGTGCGTTTCGGTACATGAATCTTTGAAGCGGCAAAATAAAGAGTAATAATCCGCATATACCCAGAAAACAACGTGCCAAAACAATGGTTAACACAACCAACCAAGATGGGGTACAAAATCCCCCACAGGGGGCTGCAACAATTGTTTCAAGTTCGATTAATGCCTCCAATGCCATCCCTGTTGGCAGTTCGAATACTATCCCAGTAAGTACATTAGAAATGCCATCAAACGTGTCCTCAGTGCAAACTGTGCCACGCGTAGGGAATCAACAGTATTCGACCCCCCCTAGGCCTCCAGGTTTCGAACCTTTGAGACCCAGAAACCCTCAGTATGGAATGCCAACTTCGTTTATGGCAGGGTTACATAATGCATCAACTTCGTCCCCACTCTAAGGGTCTGGTTCAGGAATGAACCATTTGGGTACAAATTTCTAGAATATAGGAAACTTCGCCCAGTTGCCTACTCTTATAACTAACAGTCAGGCAGCGCTTAGGCAACAGATGGATGATAGCAATCATTATATGGTAGGAATCCTAGCCCGCGAAATGAATGCTATTTTCAATCCCCTAATCCAGAATATAAATAGAACAAACCAAGAAAATGCAGCCCAGATGGCCAGAATAGCAGATTTTTTTGGTGCCCCTAATGCGCCTGCAAGGCGTAGGCAAAACCCAGTGGTGATTCGAAATAAAGAACCCATAATTGAACAAATTCGTCCCCCTGTACAAGTGGTTGAAGAAAGAAACATAGGGGTAAGATTAAGGAATCAGGAAGTTCAGGAAGTTCAGAATGAACAACCCAG
Organism: Vicia faba; assembly: GCA_948472305.1. Lineage (NCBI taxonomy): Eukaryota > Viridiplantae > Streptophyta > Magnoliopsida > Fabales > Fabaceae > Vicia > Vicia faba. Next base: position 1,492,950,902 of record OX451737.1, read on the forward strand.
ACCAGTAATGATGGTGAATAGGGACCAAAATGCAGACGAAATTGTTCATAGAATTAGAAATGACAATTTAGTGGCAGAAAATAACATCACCACCATGATCGAAAGAATAATGGCCCAGAATGGTTTAAATTCAGGATTTAGGAGGCCAAATTACACATCTCCTATTATAGACTATGTTCTGCAAACAGAATTACCCAGGGGCTTTAAAGTCCCTAAATTCACGAAATTTGCTGGAGACACGAGTGAATCAACAGTGGAACATATAGCGAGATATTTAACCGAAGCAGGGGATATAGAAAATAATGAAAATCTTAGGATAAAATACTTCCCAAGTTCTCTAACGAAGAACGCTTTCACTTGGTTCACCACCTTGCCCCCTAGATCTGTGGACACATGGCCTTATTTAGAAAGACTTTTCCATGAACAATTTTACATGGGTCATTCTAAAATTAGTCTCAAAGAGTTAGCAAGCATTAAGAGAAAATTCACGGAACCAATAGATGAATATTTGAATAGGTTCCGTTTATTAAAATCTAGATGCTTCACAGTGGTCCCTGAACATGAATTGGTCGAAATGGCTGCTGGGGGCCTAGATTATTCCATTTGAAAGAAATTGGATACATAGTATCTTAGAGATATGGCCCAACTAGCAGACAGAGTTCGTCATGTCGAAAGGTTAAAAGCTGAAAAAGCTAGGGCTAGTAAAAATCATAAGAAAGAGAGAATAGCCTACATAGAGGCTGAAGAGGAAAACATAGATGATTCTCAAGACCCTTATGATTTCGATCAGTTCGAAATAGATCTTGCATAACTAAAGGAAGCACCCCCCTTATGCTTGCAAAGTTCTGCTTCCTTCCAATGGAAAGGATTATGTCGAAAGTGAAAGGAATGATAAATTCCCTAAGAAAATCTATACTTTCGATATAACTAAATGTGATGAGATATTTGATCTGCTTGTTAAAGATGGCCAGTTAATAGTTCCTCCTAACCTTAAGGTTCCTCCGTTGGAACAAAGGAAGAAGAGGGGCTTTTGTAAATATCACAACTTTTTAGGCCATAAAACCTCACGGTGTTTTCTTTTCAGGGATCTGATATAAAACACAATCAAAGATGGCAGGCTGAAGTTCTCAGACAAAGGGAAGAATCCAATGAAAGTTGATACAGATCCATTGCTGATGGCGGAGACTAACTATGCTGAACCTCTGGACATCAATGTAGTAGAGATTGCTGAGAGGGAAGTTGAATCGAAATTGGAAGTCGAAGAGGATGGGGACTTCATCTTGATCAAGAATGAAAGAGAGGCTACTAATGGCCTCCCAAAGGTACTCAAAGCAAAGATACTAAGTGACAAACAATTAACTGAGGCCACTGAGGATCTCAGGATGAAATTTGAGGAAGTCAAAATTTCTGATGATCAAATGCTGGGAGTAAATATGGTGGACTTTGAACAACCCAACGCTGAAATGGAAGAAGTCGAATGTTGTTTGGAGAGGGGGAGAGAGAAAAGAAGAGAGAACTTACCCAGAAAAGACGCGGGTTTGCGCGAATACCTCTTCCACTGTCATAAGAAAAACCAGGATAAGCTGTTGTGCCCAAGGTGCAGCATCATCTGCAACCCCAGAATTGCTGCTGAGTTTGAAAGGGCCCAGCGTGAACGAACAGGGGTAAACTGGAGGCAAGATAACCAACTGTACAGAGTCTATCCAAAAGATGATGAAAGTCTGCTCAAATTCTTGGTTCGTTGCCACAAGATTGGAACAGAGTGTTTAATATGTCCCAGATGTGCAGCAGTGTATGATAAAGAGATGGATGAAGCGTTCGAGAGAATTCCGTTTGCATCAGGATGGAGGCACCAAGGCAGAATGCCTTTGAATCCTGTTAACACTGGCAGAAATATGTCAAGGAGGCCAGATAGCCCTTACCCCAGGGGAGAAAAGAGAGTTTCCTTCAAACTACCTGCAGAAATCCCCACTGACAGATGGCTGCAGGTGAACGCTGATAAGGGAAAAGGGAAGTGGCGCAGCTATGACCAAGGAGGCAGGACTGCGATGGCTTACAGGAGGCAATTCAATTCAAATAGGAGGGAAGAAATAAGACTGGAGAATTACAAAGGCAAAAATCCAATGTCTCGCTCTCAGTGGCGCAAACACCAGAGAAATAAAAAAGCAGAAAGGGATTCGAAGCCTATAGGGATAGGAGAATCTAGTACCAATAACCCAACATCAGTGAACCAGACTGGAGGCAAACCCCCAGTGTCCAGGAAACTTTTTTCACCACAGAAAGACACTGAAGAAAATAAGACTCAGAAGGAGGCTGCAAACGAAGAGGACTTGATGACTGATGACTTCGAATCGGAGGGGGAATCCTTCTTTAATGCAAACTGCAATGTAGTTTCAGTGCTGCCTTGTAAGTACAATCAGGATACAGAGGTTTATGCTGGTGAGGAGACTGATGAGGACGAAATGGCCAGACATAGGCCAGTATGTTATTATGTGATGAACAATGGAGCGGTCGAAGAGCAAAACGCTTTCTTCGAAAAGCCCGACGAATGGATGAATAACCATCTAAAACCCTTATTCATCAGGGCAAAGGTGGAGCAATATGGTGTGAACAAGGTTCTGGTGGATGGTGGAGTTATTGTTAATTTGATGCCTCAATTCATGCTAAAAAGGATAGGCATGCAGGATTCAGATGTTAGACCTCACAACATGGTGCTTTCGAATTATGAAGGAAAGGTTGGCAAGACTTTGGGAGTAATACAAGTTAACTTGACAGTTGGTTCCCTCACAAGACCAACAATGTTTATGGTCATTGCTGCAAAGGCAAACTACAATTTGTTGCTTGGCAGGGAATGGATCCATGGAATTGGCGCAGTGCCTTCTTCAATGCATCAAAGGTTGGTGTTGTGGAGAGATGATGGAATTGTCGAAAACATAGAAGCAGACCAAAGTTACTATATGACAGAAATCAACAATGTGGACAAAAGAAACTTCGATCAAAATATGGCCAACATAGGGCCATGTCACCCACCTGAGGAATATTTTGAGCCCAATGAGAACGCTTATTATTCTTTAACCCTTCGTCCCAATGGATTCCAATGGGATAGGGAAATCATGTGGAACGGGCAGGTGATTGAGGAAGATGGAGAGACTTCGACGATACGGCCAACTGGTTGGGCAAGCGAAGGTCATTATGACTGAGTCAAATTACTACCAAAAGATTTCGGCCTATCTGGCTGAGAACAAATGAAGAACGGCTCTCGAAGCCGAAATACAAAACATGGCTGTCGAAGCCATAGATAAAAAAGAAATAGCAAATCCTGAGGGAAATCACTCACCCCCACCATGTGATGGACAAACTTCTGAACTATTGGATCAACGGATAGATGCCATTTATGATCAAGAGCCCTTGGGGTTCGAGAAGGATCTAGATTCAAAAAGCGCTAAGATGCTGGCGCAAGATCCTTTGGAGGAAGTTGATATTGGGGATGGCATCGAAAAAAGAGATACGTACATCAGTGTGAAACTCAGCCCCAGTCTAAAAATCAAGGTGGTTGAAATGCTCAAACAAAACAGAGATTGCTTCGCCTGGGACTACGACGAAATGCCTGGTTTAAAGAGGGAACTGGTAGAACATAGGCTTCCAATCAAGGATGGCAAGAGGCCCATCAAGCAGATGCCTAGATGATTCGCTCCAGTAATCCTCTCAAAAATAAAAGCAGAGGTAGAACGGCTCCTTCAATGCAAGTTTATCAGGACCACAAGGTACGTAGAATGGCTTGCTAATATTGTACATGTTATTAAGAAAAATGGCTCTTTATGAATTTGCATAGATTTTAGGGATTTAAATACTGCTACCCCAAAAGATGAATATTCCATGCCTATAGCAGAAATGCTGATTGATTCTGTTGTGGGTTTTGAATACCTGAGTATGTTAGACGGATACTCTGGATATAATCAGATTTTTATTGCTGAGGATGATGTTCCCAAAACTGCATTCAGATGTCCAGGCGCCTTAGGCACTTATGAATGGGTAGTTATGCCCTTTGGACTAAAAAATGCTGGGGCAACATATCAGAGGGCAATGAACACTATTTTCCATGATTTCATTGAATCATTCATGCAAATTTATATTGATGACATAGTAGTCAAATCTGTTTCTGATGAGGATCATTTGGCTCACCTTTTCCAGTCATTCGAAAGAATGAGAAAACATGGTTTAAAAATGAATCCTCTTAAATGTGCTTTCTTTGTTCAGGCTGGGGATTTCCTAGGCTTTGTGATCCACAAGAAGGGGATCGAAATTAACTTGAACAAGACGAAGGCTATTATGGAGACGAAACCTCCTTCAACAAAGAAAGATTTGCAATCTCTATTGGGTAAAATTAACTTTTTAAGGAGATTCATATCTAATTTGAGTGGGCGAACTCAGGCTTTCTCTCCACTCCTCCGTCTCAACCAAGGGAATTTTAAATGGACGGCGCAGCATCGGGAGGCATTCGAGAAAATAAAAGCCTATTTGATGCATCCTCCTATACTTGCACCCCCTTCTAAAGATAAGCCAATGAGACTGTATATCTCTGCCTCCAATGTAACTATAGGTAGTATGTTGGCCCAAGAAAATGATGATGGCGCCGAAAGAGCCATCTACTATCTTAGTAGGGTCCTAAATAAAGCAGAGACTAAGTATAGTAGCATTGAAAAACTATGCCTATGTCTGTATTTCTCTTGTACAAAACTTAAATATTATATTAAACCAGTTGATGTTTATGTTTCATCTCACTTTGATGTTATTAAACATATGCTTTCAAAACCAATCATGCACAGGAGGATTGGCAAATGGGCTTTAGCGCTCACTGAGTATAATTTGGCCTTCAAGCCTTTAAAGGCTATGAAAGGACAAGTAGTTTCAGATTTCATAGTGGATCACTCTGTGAGTGAGGACTTCGCGTTAGATTATGTTGAGATCCACCCATGGAAATTATCCTTCGATGGGTCAACACATAAACACGGAAGTGGTGTTGGAATCCTTATAATTTCTCCTGAGGGAATTCCAACCAAATTCAAGTACAAGTTAGAAGGCCCTCCCTGTTCGAACAACGAAGCTGAGTATGAAGCATTAATTGCTGGACTTGAAGCTTTTTTGGAATTAGGGGCAACCAGAGTCGAAATTAGTGGAGACTCAGAGCTGGTCATCAAGCAGATAACCAAAGAATACAAGTGTATCAAAGAAAATTTGATCATGTACTTTGTTATTGCTAACAGATTACTCAAGAAATTTGAATATGTGGATATAAAACATATTCCCAGAATTGGTAATCAGGAGGCAAATGACTTGGCTTAAATAGCCTCAGGATATAAGACATCTAAAGAAAAACTCCAATACCTCATAGAAACAAGAGGCAGAATAATGGCTACCAAATTATCACCATTAGACTTGGAAAATTCGAAACTTGGTTATGCAGATCAGAAAGAATTTGAAGTGCTAAATATTGATACTTTGGCAGATACAGACTGGAGAAGTCCTATAATAAATCACTTGAAAGAACCTTCAGTAAGTACAGAGAAAAAAATCAAATATAGGGCTTTGTCTTATGTGCTAATAGGGAATGAACTTTTTCAGAAAACCCCATAGGGAATCTTACTCAAATGTTTAGGAGAAAATGAAGCATATTTAGCATTGTCCAGTATGCACAGTGGGGCATGTGGGGCACATCAAGCAGGTCACAAAATGAAATGGTTGTTGTTTCGATATGGAATGTATTGGCCCACTATGCTCAAAGACTGCATAGAATTTGCTAAAGGATGCGAGGAATGCCAAGTTCATGCAGGTATTCAACATGCTCCTGCAAGTGAGTTACATTCAATTGTTAAGCCTTGGCCTTTCAGAGGATGGGCATTAGATCTAATTGGTGAAATTCGACCAACATCCTCCAAAGGACAGAAATATATCCTTGTGGGTATAGATTATTTTACAAAATGGGTCGAAGCAATTCCTCTAGTGAATGTTGATCAAGAGGCTATTATGGAATTTGTCCAGAAGCAAATAATTTATAGGTTTGGAATACCAGAAAGTATCACAACAGATTAAGGTACAGTTTTAACAGGGCGAAAAATGCAAGAGTTTGCAAGAGAAATGGGATTTAAGTTACTCACATCAACCCCTTATTATACTCAAGCTAATGGACAAGTGGAAGCAGCCAATAAAGTCATAATAGGGTTGATAAAGAAACATGTAGGACGAAAGCCAAAGAATTGGCACAAAACTTTGGACCAAGCTTTGTGGGCATGTCGAACATATCCTAAAGAAGCAACGAATACTACTCTGTTTCGACTTGCATTTGGACACGACGCAGTACTGCCAGTCGAAATACATTTACAGTCAGTGAGAATCCAAAGACAAAATGAGATACCAGCTGATCAATATTTGGAAATGATGATGAATGAATTAGTGGACGTGGATGAAGATAGGCTACATGCTTTAGAAGTTATGATAAGACAGAAAGAAAGAGTAGCCAGAGCATACAACAAAAGAGTTAAAAGTAAGTTGTTCTCAACTAATGATCTGGTATGGAAAGTTATATTACCTATGGATAAAAAGAATAGATTATTAGGTAAATGGTCACCCCATTGGGAGGGCCCCTTTCGTGTTTTGAAAACATTTTCGAATAATGCTTATGAAATAGAAGAATTAGCATAAGATAGAAGAATCTTGAAGGTAAATGGGAAATACTTAAAAAGGTATAAGCCATGCTTGCAAGAGGTTAGAATCACTGCAGAATAAAAAAAATATAAAAAAAATAATAAAGCCAAAATGGTATTGTATAAATGCCAAAATGGTTGTGTTCAATCCTTAACAATAAAAAACATTAACAAAATACATTCGAAAATCAGAAAGGGGCGTTTCGTTTCAGCTTAGCAAACTTGCTCTTGCATAAGTTGATTTTGCATTGGGTGGAATTTCTGACGCTTTTGAGCCCCTTGATCTCTTCGCTTATTCCTTCAGCTACCTCCATCTGTTGAAGACTTTGTGTGACAAGATTTTCAAGTTCTTTGTCATCAACAGGCTTCAAGGCTGCCTGCTCATTTCGAGCACCCTCAATCTTCTTTTTGAGTTCTTCAATCTGGGATTCCCAAAACAAGATTGATCGAGCCAAAACATCATGCTTGTCTTGGGCTTGGATTTTAGCACGCTCCAACTTCTCTGCTTCTTCAGAAAGTCTTGAAGTTTGGTCATAAGATTTAGACAAAGCCTCTTGTTTGGTTCGAATTTTAGCCTCAACATCATTAACCCTAATATATTCACTGCTAACCTCATTGAGCAGGATTTGTAGATCATATATGGTTTCACTTACTTCAAGTGGACAGATGCTGAGATCTATCTGAGAAAGCAACTTCTTCATCGAAAAATAGGCTGCAGTATCTGCTTTTAGAATGGTAAAAATGTCAGCCTCAAGAATAATTTTGTTGACTTGTTGAAGAAGTTGGTCGAGAGAAGTAAGAGGGGCATTATCTTTTGTTTGGCTCGAATCTTCAGATTGATTTTTGCTAGAAGAAGAATCCCGTTGAGCTAGCATTAACTTGATATATTTCAGGGGATTACTCCGTTTTAGCTCTTCTTTTTGTTCCCCAGTCAAGATTGGAAGATCTGGGTTTTTAGTGAAAATAGTCCCAGTAGGAACGGGAACTTCCACCTCCTCTTGCACCATCTCATCTTCTTCACCATTTGCGAAGTAACGACTCACAGTATGTGTTTCGCTTTCCTCTTCATATTGGTCAGCAAAATGCACCCTTCTGGGAGAGGAGTCGCTAGGATTGTCGATGATGGGAGTTTCGAACACTGTGTCTGGTTCGCCAGCTACAGGGACCTCTGTCGAAGGAGGCGAAGTTGCTTGTTGGTCTAAAGCTTCGACCAATGGAGGCGAGGTTTCTTGTTGATCCAAGGCTTCGACGGTCCCTACAGGAGTAGCAGCAGTGGACGAACCTTTCTTTAAAACAGCTTCGTTGAAATCTTCTGGTTGAGGAGAGGCTGTAGGTTTTGAAGCTTGGTCTTGATTGGTAGGAGGATCAGAGGAAGCAAAAAGAACACTCTGCGCAGAAACAAAGGGTCAACATAAAGAAGGTTACATAGTCAATCTAAAAAGCAGTAAGTGAGATTTACCTTTGGTTCATCAGAAGATCCATTGCTACCAATGTGTTCTGAAATTACGTTCTTCGAAGACTGGGACTTTGAAGGTCCTTTGGATTTGAGCTTGGGAGCAGTCATATTCACTTTGCTTTTTGAAGGATTGGCAAGTTGAGAACCTTCGCCAGATTTGTTGGTTTTCTTTTTCTTTTTTCGTTTAAGAGGAGAAGTGTCTTCATCCTTTTCTGATTCATTTTCAGAATGGGCACCATCGTGTCTTCGTTTCTTAGGAGACTTGGGAGGTAATCCACTCGCCTGGAGAAATGAAAAGAATAATTAGTTAGATTAAAAAGTAATTTCGACAATAAGAAAGGAGTGAGAGAAGTGTTACCTTTTTCTTTTTTGAGGAGTCATCTTCTTGTTCAGAAGGAGGATTTTCAGTATTGGTCATTGGCGCTTTCAAAGAAGAAGTTGAGCCTGCCTTGGGTGCAACTTTATCCTTTTTCAAAGATTTTATATCAACAGCTGAAAATAATATGAAATGGTCAAGTTTAAAACAAAGTTTAGAAAGAATAAGGGAACTTCGATTTTCTTCAGTTCCACACCTTCGCCGTGTTGAGATGTGATAGACATGGCTGACAAGTCATAGCGAAGGTGCCCCCTGAAATTGTCTAAATCATGTTTAGCCCACGTTACCCTTTGGGCAGGTTTTTTGGCATCATTTTCATATATACGAAAAATGTTCCCACAAACGAACCACCAGGGATACGGAGGAAAAAAGGCTAAAGCCAGCTCTGAAGTAGGTAGGTTTGGAAATTTTGGTGGTTGATGTTTAAAAGCCCACCAATACCTATCTTCAGGTTTTACATAAGGAGGAAATCGAACTTTTGAAAGTTGTTTTTCAAATTTTTCTTTCAAAGTTTTTGCTGCTTCGCAGACAGTTCGATGTATTTCCATAGGATTATAGACAATTTCGAAATATTTTTGGAAGGCTCGAATTTCCTTGACATGAGTAAATCTACCTTTTTTGACATGCTCCTGCACAAAGGAAAAAGCTATCGTCAGTCGTTGTTGAATTTGGCTGGTGCTGAACATATTCTTCGAATAATAAGCCGTCCACCAAGTATAAAAATCTTTTGTCATATAAAAGGAAGGAGTAAAGAAGACTAATGAAAAGTCAGCAAAGCCAGCATATTTCTTCTGTCAAGTTTCGATTTCTTTGAAGGAGTAAGGTACCCCTGCTAAACATATCTCCCTTTTCTTGTTGAAGAGAGGCTTAGGTAGAATTTGGCATAGTCTGAATTGACGGGCCACGAAATTGGGTTGATAAGCAAGGATACACACTTGGCTCTTCACAGGCGTGATCCTAGAAATAATAAGCCTAGGGTTTAAAAAGGCACACCAAATGTCCCTAATTATTTCTTCTTTGATGGCTTGTTCAAGGGGAATGGTAAACCAAGTTGGACCATAGTTTCGATTGGCAAAAGCGGCCATTGAAGGGTCGAACCTATGTCTTTTAGAGAAAATTATTGTGTAGTTAACAAAACATGTCTTGAAATTTTCTCTTTCATCGTTTGGGGTTAGTTTTAACAACCTAGTGCCTTCAATGCTGCGATTTACAACGTCAGGATGTTCTTCATTAATAACCCCAAAGGTTGATAGAAATGGTTTGAAAGTTGCATTTAACCAAAGCTGCAATAGCCAAAAGGGGCCAGCGAGAAGCAGATTAGTGCCAGCTTCGTAAGTTTTCAGTTTCAAAACTGCAGCACCTATGCTTTCATATAAGCTTGTTAGCAGTAACTCACTGATGCACACCCTTCGACCATGATGAAGTTGATTTGTGAGGGTGATGAATCTGCTAGCAACATGTAGAGACTTGCTGCAGAAGACGTATTTTGATAGCCATAGCGCCAGAAAAGCTATATGCTCGACATCAGAAACCTCCTCTTCAACAGAGTGATAGAAATTAATGTATTTTGAGAAGCTGGCATTCTTGACATCAAAGTCAATAAGGTTATCTGCATCTTCATTTGGATCAAAAGTTTCCCCAATAGGGGAGAGTCCAGTGATAGCAGCAATATCAAAAAACATGGGTGTCGACATTCCACAAGGGAGATGGAAGGTATTATAGGTGCTATCCCAAAAGTATAAGGAGGCTAGCAGGAAGGGTTGGCTATAACTAAAACCTAATTTTGACATTCGAATCAGATTTAGGATGCCTATACTTTCCCATTCTTGGGATTTCTTATTTTCAACTTTCGAAAGCCAGTCTTGGTATAGTTGATCTGAGGAGGGACATGAGTGAAAGGGTTTGAAATTCCCAGTAACATAGTCCATACAAAAAACGTCCCTCATAGGTTTTGACGTTTCTGTTTCACACGTGTTCTCTTTTAGGGTTTTGGACAGCCTAACAACCGATTCATCTTCCTTAAGTGTTAAAGGGGTGGATTTATTAACAATGGGTTTGGTTTTGGAATATGCGGGAAAAAATCCCTTTGTTTTTTCTAAACGATCCATAGAGATTAGGGGACCCATAACTCCTAGGGTTTTTTCAAGAACAGTAGTGGGAATGATTACCTGAGAAGCATAGATGGCCTTTTGTTCTTGAGTGAGTTTGGGGGTTGAGATGAACTCCTGATTATCAAGATTGATAATCTTGCTTGTTGGTTTGAGAATGGAGGGAGAAGCTTTCTTGGACTTTCCATACTTCTTGGATGAAGAAGTTAGCGCTGAAGACATTGTGAGAATCAAAAAAAAATTTCTTCTGAAAATAAGAAATCTGGTTGTTTGAAGGACGAGCAAGTTTGGAAAAGTTGGAGTGAAGAAGATGAAGTATTTTTATATCCTTCCTCAAAGGTTTAAAGGTTGTTGACCTTTGGAAAAAGGTGAGATACATGTAACTCCCTCATTGGAAAGAGAAAAGGTGGATTTTTTGAACTTCCTAGGGAAGTGACGTTTTGCTGCTAATTATTAGCTATAACTGCTGTGATTGCACGTTTTGGTATGATGATTGGACGTTTTGCAGAAAGTTGGACACTTACTCTGTCATCGTGTGCAGTATTGTCATCATGAGTTTTGATACTCTTGAAATAGCATGGATAAATCAAAAACAAGTATTTCTTTATATCTATCGAAATACATGTTCTTGAGGGGCAATTTGTTAGCTGGCTATTTCGAATAAAGAAGAAACCACTATCAAAACAATATTTCGAATAAACACCCAAGGAGGTTGATATCAAAGTTAAATATTGGTGGGAAATATGGAACCATTGTTCTAAAGGACTCTTCGATTTCCAGTGATAGATGATTGATTTCGATTTGGATATTTTAGTGTTTAAAATATAAAGAGTTCCTTTATGCAAGGGTGCCAGAATTGGAAACGGTCCAGGAAATTAGTTTATTTTGAAACGAAGAAAATTAGTAAAATGCTTCGATTGGCACAGGTTTCGAATTTCAAATAAGAGCGTCATTCTTAGAAGACGCGTGGAAGTCAGCAAACGAAAGAAACCTGCATGTTTCGAACGTGGCATGATTTTAGAGTAGGACCGTTAGGGTCAGGACACTATAAATAGGTGTTTTCATGTTAGATTTGGGATGTTCATTTTCATGTACTAAAAAATGTCAAACACTCAAACTACCGTGATTCAAGGGAAACAAGTTAGAAGACAAAATGTACGTATTGAACATCATGATTCTTTACAATTTCAATACAAGTCTTTTCATATTTCGTTCACTTTTACAGTACTTCTGCACTTAAATCTTTCGATTTCCTTGTATTTCCTTGTTTTACTTGCTTTCACACACATTTTTATCTCTTTAGAAACTTCATTCTTACTTTATCCTTTTGTTCAAACATTTCATATTTCCAGAAACTATTACATTCTCAGAAACTCCTTGTCTTTACATGCAAGTATTAAATCTTAAGTCTAATTCGAAGCCTTTTCATTTATACATTCAGTCAGTTTATTTCCATAGACAATCTTAGAGATATTTCTTAAGAATCTTACATCCAACACTAACATACAATATAAATTCATCAAGATAATGGGTATGAACATAGAAATGAGTTATGACACATGTGTCCTAGGATCAATCTAGTCGATCCTGCAAGTAACCAATAACAATCAATAAATTGGAAGACTAGCGGTTGTTTACTAGAAATCACTGTAAACACCATGACACTGTATTCCCTTCCCTTGAGTGGATTTTTCTTCAGCCATTTTTCTTCCAAACTCATTTGACTTATTGATGTTATATGATATGTGCTTGAAATTTGATCTTGGGTTCCTATCCATCTTATTTATCACTTTTTTAAATTGTCTTCCAAGAAGAACTAAAGCATTAGATATTCCTTCATCTGCATCCATATCACAATCCTCCTCTTCATCTTAAGTATTGGTTACAAAAGCTATGCTTTTGTTCTTATTTTTAGAACTTTCATTGATGCTTAATTCAAATGTCTGAAGGGATCTAACAAGTTCATCCACTCTCATCTTGTCAATGTCTTGTGCTTCTTCTCTGGAAGTCACTTTCATATCAAATTTCTTGGGGAGAGACCTAAGCATCTTTCTCACCAATTTGTCTTCGCGTATTTTTTCTCCTAAAGCATTAGATGCATTAGAAATCTCAAGAATATTCATATGAAAGTCATTAATACTTTCATCATCCTTCATTCTCAGATTTTCAAATCTGGTGGTGAGCAACTGAAGTATTGACATCTTAACTTTGGATGTGCCTTCAAGGGTAGATTAAAGAATTCCCCAGGCATCCTTAGTGTTGTACCCCAAAATTTGCCCTCCCATTTCCTTAATATTTTCTCATCACCAAACCTTTGAAAATTAAGGTCCAGTTAGGGTTTCCTCTGCTCAAGATTTCTCCTTGCACTGATTGACCCAAATTAGGGTTTGTGTTTGCACAAAGATATTTTGACCTAAAATTCCTAAGATGACTTTCATGCTTCATGTTGGACTCCCAAGTTTACCCATACCAACTTTCAAGTCTTGATTCCAAGTTTTACCCAGTCAATTGGACAGTTGACCTAGAAATCAGCTGTATTGGGGAAAAAGTCAACTGTGGCCAATTGACAGTCAAATCTCATGGAAATTGACCCACATCAACATTATGAACTCATATGGACCATTTGATCAAGTTTGGATCACAATTCCACAAGAAATTTGATCAGATCACCAAAAGGGCAAAATGGTCATTTTTAGGGTTTTGACTGCACAAAGGCAATTTTTGACTGTTTGACCTAGCCAATGGCAAACCAAGATAACATATGGACTCAAGGACCCCATGGAATTGTCTTGACATTCTCAACAAACTCAAAAGATCCCAAGTACACAAGATTGACAGTTGAATTTCCCAGTCAATTGATCAATTTTGACTATATACTGAAAAGTCAAACTTTGACTTTTTGGTCAAAATCAAGAGTCAAGATTCATTTTTCATCAAAACATACCAAATCATGAAACTTGTTCACCAAGAAACCAAGAAATGCAAATTAGGGTTTGAAATGGAATTTTTCATAACTTAGAATTTTTCTAAGTTATGGAAAACCCTAATTTTTCCCCAACTTTGCCCCACTTTTTCACCATGATTCATTTGGATTCAAACAAAAGTCAAAACATGAAAGTTGTAGCTTGTTGCATAATCTACAACTTTGATTCACAAAGTTTTCCCATTTGAAGCTTGTATCTCAAGTTAAAATTTTTTTAATAAGGGCACTAAACCATTCTTAACTTAGTGAAAATTTGACCTATTTTGACAAGGTTTTCTACCCCACTTCAAGGCCATTTTCCATACACTTCCACTTGGAATTTCAATTTGCATTTCAAAGATGGATTGTAGTACACATTCCAAGCTTTCCAAAATGTCCAAGAACTTCTCAAACAACCTCATGGTTAGGGAGAATCGAATTTCTCAATATGACAAAAACTCAATTTGTTCATGACCAAGTTACATGTCCATAACCTTGCAATTTGAACTCAGCATGCTTTAAGCTAGATTATAGGTCCTTAAACCAAGTTACACTCATAAATTTAATGCATATTCTTTGTGCCAAGACCATGTTCTTTGAGTTCAAGCATTGTCTAAAGGATTAATCCCAAATTGGAAAAAGCATAATATCCATTCTTGAAAAGTTGCACTTTATGTCAAATTGAAAATCCAACAAGTACATTGCAAATCTGATTGGCACAAGATTATGAACAAATCACTCTGATCAAGAGAAGCTTTGCAGTAGGATTAGGGGTCCTCTACATGCCTAGAAACACAAGTTGACATTTGTTGCTTAAAGTTGAAGAAAAGTGCCATAACACATACCAACTACCATATCAGCTCAAGAACACTTAGAAAAAGTTATCAAACACATTCCACACAACACAACCAAGCTAATACACGAGCCCTTAGCCTTCAAAACACCCTCAATCTCAGAATTACTCTCAAACTGCAAAAACAGGGCAGGCCCTGCAGTTTGAGTACCATCTCTCATTTCTCTCAAGCTTTCTTGCCAAAACCAGTTCACACACCTTCCATACCATCTATGCAAGCTAACCAAAAGCAAAAACACGATCTGTAATCCCTCTAACTGGTTCCACCATTTTCAAATTTCTGACTTGCAGGTGAAGTTCTCTAGCTCGATTCAGAAGCTTTCAAGACGAAGTAAACATTGGAATAGCATCCCTGGACCTCAAGGAAGCTTTTCCAATCATCACCTTGCACTGAAAGTTCCTACATTTCCAGATAGAACTTCAACTGAACAGGTAAGTTTTTGAATTCGTATCTCTCTTATTAGGCATCATTAGCTTTAAGTTTGTGAATAATCAATGTTCTACTCATGCCACTGAACATGTACATTCTTTTACTTTTCATTTCTTTTGCCTGAGCTGTGAGAATTTAAGGTTTGAAAATGGTAGAAAACTTAGGTCAGGATTTGGGATTGTTAAAATTCTCTCTCATTTCTGAGAATTAGGAGATGTTCTTTATATATTTGGAATCGTGGTTTCATGATTAACATTTTTTGTGTTGGAAGTTTGTTCAAAAAATCAAAGAATCAGGGTATTCAAATGAAGCTTCTGGCGCGCGTTTTTGAACAAGTTTTTGTTCAGAGGTTGAAGAAGATGTCCATTGGGCTGGGCTTGCCTCATGTTTCTTATTCACACCATGATTTTTGTTTTGCACACCCAGGGCCCATTTGCTTATTTCTTTGACTTTTTGACTTTTTCTTTTTTTGGTTGACTTTGTTTATTTTTTCTCATGACATAAAAAATATAAAAATATTTTTTCTCACTATTTTTGATTTTGTTAGGCATTTATTTAATTTTCTTTTAGTTTATACATAAATAGATATATATATATATTTTGTTTAAAATACTAAAAAATAGTACAAATGCATTTCTATACATTTTTATTGTTGTTTTACTTTCTGAAAATATTTTATAGGAAAATTACTTTTTTTATTAAATATTAAATATTATTATTTTTTATATATATAATACATATTTAGAACTTAATACATAAATATATATATTTATTAATATACTTATAATAAAATACTAAAAATATACATATTTTATTTTATTAATATTAAACACTAAAAAATCATTTTTTACAAATATATTTCTTTTCTTATTTTATTTTTGTGTATAAATGATAAATATTGTATATATTAATAATAATACATTTTATTTAATAGAATTAGGGTTTTTACCCTAAAAATGAAAACTCCAAAAAATAATACCTTTTTATTTTCCTTTTATAAATAATTCTTTTTTTCATACATATAAAAAATTCTTTTTGCATTCTTGCATATTTGTCTTATTTTATCTAATATATGTAAATTAATGGTCTTGTAAATATTCAAAATTGATGTAATAGTTTAGGGTTTATATTACTTGTCAAAATCCCCATTTGAACATTTGTACCCCCCTTCCCATATTTGGTTTTGTAATAGCTTAGTAAATTTATTTTCGCGCTTTATTGCTTTCTAATTATGCCATGTTAGAATTAGGGTTTGTATGCGAAAAACGACAAAATAGTTATGACCTAATCTCAAGACAAACAAGCATGAAAATGGACACACAAATCACACTTGCACCCCCTAGGGTATTCCACTTTGTTGCCTTTCAAAATTGGTCCATATTGCATGTTAAGTCTCTTTGGGCAAAACAAACAAACCAAATGATCATAGTCCCTCGATAACATTTTCAAAATACTTCCAAAACAAATGATCAAGTCCCTTAAAGAAAATGCCCAAAGATACTTGGCACCATTGCAATTATGGTCTAAACGATGACCCGTGCCCGTCCCTTTCACATCCTAACATGAGATTGTCCACCAAATACAATGGTGGAACAAACTTATTAAAAAGGGTTAAAACATAGCAATAAACTTTGAGAAATTTAGGAGTAGATAACCTCTTAGTTACTTGAATTAAAACTTGCAAAAAAAACAAAACACTTGCCTATTTTCTAAAACCACACCTCACAACACTTTCAAAACAACTTTCAAAAACAAATGAAAACCTTTTCAAAAGACATACACCTTTGTATACATCCCAACATGGATCATTACAAAGGTTGCCACCACATTGGCTTCTTTTCAAAACATTTTTCAAACCCACACACACAAGAGCACCATTTAAAACAATTAAAAACAAAAGGCAAGTGATCTAAGCAAGTAACTAAGAGCCCATGGATAACCATGGATAGAAAGGGTGCTAATACCTTCCCTTTCTATAATCTACTCCCCGAACCCAAGAAAACATCTCAAAGGTTTTTGCTGTGCTTTTTAACCTTTCCTTAGGATAAAATAAAAAGTCGGTGGCGACTCTTGCTCAACCGAAACATTTGCGAAAACAAACGCAAAACCATAGTCAGTTCTCCCACCGTATCACAGAACTGGCGACTCTGCTGGGGAATTCTTAAAAATGGAGTAACCTTAGGGTTTAGATCACCTTTGTTTTCAATTGTTTGCTTTGTTTGCTTTTGTATTTGTGGGCTTTGCATCGGAGCTTCATAGATCCTAACCCGGATCTGGGAAATACCTTTTTTAGGTAGCATAATCTGTGAGGGACCTGTCTAGCGTAGACCGACATGGGTGAAGCAGTGGCTACGTTGGTGTGGCATCTTAGTCTGTACCTATATCCCTTTTGTTGCAACGGGGAGAATATAGGTCTTCTAAGGAGTCATTAAACACCAACCAACCTTAGAACCCTAAATTGACCAACTTGGCTATTAGGACAGTAGCAGTATGCTACACTCATTGAGGCTAAACTCTCGAGATGGTTCTGGCCGCGAGAAAAGATTGCGATGCTGGAGTTATGACCGATTGAGGGTAGCCAAAGATTTGAGATCCTCTAGAACCCGGTTACTTTTGATAGGACAGGTTTTCAACCCACAAAACCAAAAGAGGGTAATACCTAAAATTCATGCTGGCCTGAAACCTAAGGGTGTCTTGTGTGACTTGTGTGCCTTATCATGTTTGCCTGTGTGAAAACTTGTGGTGTGCTTCATCATAGCATCATGCCATCATACCATTGCATGCATCTTTTATAAAGGACTAACCCATTTCAAAGACAAAAGAGTTTCATCTTTGCTCTGTTTTGTAGGACATCATGATGCCCGTGCGTAGGAATACTGTCCGGCTCAACTTTGTTCAACCACCAGTTTTACTCAAGGATTTGGTTGGGAGGATTCCAAACACTTCTTCCTTCATCAACAGACATGGTTCTCTCCTTGGCTTGATCACTGCAAAATGGGACCAACAAGTGATAAGTGTTCTGACCCAGTTTTATGACCCTCTGTATCATTGTTTCACCTTTCAAGACTTCCAGCTGGTTCCTACCCTGGAAGAATTCTCTTATCTGCTTGGGATCCCTGTTTTGGAACAAACTCCATTCACTGGTTTGGAAAAGACTCCTAGACCTGAAGAGATTGCTGCAATTCTCCCCTTGACCAAAGAAGAGGTATTGTCCAACTGGGAAACTAGAAATGGGGTCAAGGGCTTTTTGGTCAAATTTCTGGTTGGCAAGGCTAATGACTTCTGGAATAACCTGGACTTCAAGGCGTACGAGGATATTTTGGCTCTTTTGATCTATGGTCTGGTATTGTTTCCCAATCCTGACACCTTTATCAGTACCCATGTCATAAGGATCTTCATGTCTCGGAATCCTGTACCCACTCTTTTGGGTGATATTCTACAACAACTCTATGCTCGTACTGCTCGAAAACGGGGAACTCCGTGGTGTTGTGCTCCTTTGCTAGTGAGGTGGTTTATTTCGCACCTTCCTAAGTTCGTGCTGAAGAATGAAGAAGGAAAAGGTTGGGCTCGGAGGTTAATGTCTCTCACTGATAATGACATCACCTGGACTCTCAGAGGTTTGGATGAGGTAGCTGTTATTGACCGTTGCGGAGAATACCCTAATGTTCCGTTGATTGGTATCCAAGGAGGAATCTCTTACAATCCATGCTTAGCTCTCCGTCAGTTTGGAAGAGCCAGAGGAGATGGGCCTCATGAAATGCTGGTTCCTCACTTCCATTTTGAGTTTCAGGCAGATAGTGACAAACTACGCCATGGATTCATTAGAGCTTGGGACAGAATTCACAAAGCTGACCCACATGAGTTGGGACCGAAGACTTCTCTACCAATGGAGCCCTATTGCAAATGGGTCCGCATCCGTGCTCAGAGGTTAGGTATGCCATACGAAGCTGTCAGACCAATCATTCTTGAATCTCCTGATGAAGATGGGGTTCCTCCGACTGTCCTCCCTCCTCAGATACCTACTGATTTTGACACAATGAAGAGATCTTGGGCGCAGCTAAAGGAAGAACGGGATTGCTATCGGGAGAAGTTCAACGAGCAGGAACGGAAGATCCAGAGGCTAACTAAGCAATTGGAGGAAGAGCGGGTCCTGAACAACTACATCAGCACTGAGAAGAGGAGGCCATGGGAGCATTGATGAGCTTTGGATATTTCCTTTTATAGTTTTTATTTCCTTTCCAGTATTTTTCATTCCTGTAATGCCTAAGGGCAAATTGTTGAACAATTGAAAATTTTAATCTAATGAAGTGTGTTTCCCTTTTTGTCTACAAAGTTGAATCTTGTTTGTCTTTGAAAACATAAAACATACGCATTCCATTGCACCATATGCATAGCAGGTACCCTATTTCACAGGTTGCTTAATCTCCTTCGCTGTTTATTTTGAACAGTCATCATGAATCCAGACTCCTCCAGTGAGCAAGCAATCAAGGCCCTTCAGGCCCAAAGTGCACAGTTTCAAGAAATGGTCCTAAGCCTAGCCCAAGGTCAGCAAGAGTTGAAGACTCTACTCCTGAAGAAGAAGAAGAAAAAGAGGACTGCGTTGTTCAACACCGGACGCAGATTTGGGAACACACTCCATAATGAAGCTGAACCAACTACTTCCTCTGCTGAGAAAAACAGTCCCCAAGGGGGAGGAGCTCCTAGTCCCGCAGTCTCCGACAACGAGACGGACTATAATGACGAACAATACCCACCTGCTGTTGACAGATACAAGCAATTGGAGGACCGCTTGAGCGCCATGGAAATTCAGAATGTGCCGGGACTGGATTTCGGAGATCTGGGGTTATCTTCTGGGGTAGTAATTCCGCACAAGTTTAAGGCGCCTGCCTTCGCCAAGTATGATGGGGTCTCCTGCCCAAAGCTGCATCTGAGGTCGTACGTAAGGAAGATCCAACCTTACACGGCGGATAAGAACCTCTGGATTCACTTCTTCCAAGATAGCCTCTCGGGGTCACAGCTTGAATGGTTCTACCAATTAGATGGAACTAGTATCCGACACTGGGAAGATTTGGCAACCGCATTCTACAGACAATACCAATACAATTCTGATCTCGCTCCTACGCGTACCCAACTTCAGGGTATGTCTCTAGGAACGGGTGAAGGGTTCAAAGAGTACGCACAAAAATGGAGAGATTTGGCTGGCAGGGTGCAGCCTCCATTGACTGATCGTGAGCTGGTTGATATGTTCCTAGGGACTTTGTCTGGTCCATTTTTCAATCATTTGGTTGGTAACTCCTCCGCTGGGTTTACGGATTTAATACTGACAGGAGAAAGAATTGAAGCTGGCATCAGGTCAGGCAAGATACAAAAGGCTGCCTCCACAAGTACTGAGAAGAGGCCGTTTAAGAAAGAAGCAAGTGCCGTCTACGGTCCTAGACGACAAGTCAAGCCCGAAAGTCGCCAAGCCGTCAATGCTTTGGTCATCTCAAAACCTGTTGCTGCTCCTCAGCAGTACAATCAACAAAGAAGTGAAAGGCCCAAGAGGCAGTATACTCGGCTGAGTATGACATTATCTCAAATTTTACCCCAACTTTTATCAACCAACTTGGTGACCCTCAAAGAAGCTCCTAAGGTTGTCAACACTGCGTCTCCTAAGTATAACCCAAATGCCCGGTGTGCTTATCATTATGATAGTCCCGGGCACACTACTGATGATTGCTGGGCCTTGAGAAACAAAGTGCAAGATCTTATCGACGCAAAGGAAATTCAGTTTGAAGCGCCTGAGAGACCAAATGTTGTAACTGCTCCTATGCCCCAGCATAAAGTAAATGCCATTGAGGAAGAATTGTATGCTGTTTCAATGAATGAAGTTGTTACCCCTCTTTTGACTGTTAAGAGGAACTAACTACTAGCCGGTTTATTTTCGGGTTGTAGTAAGGGTTGCCTCCTGTGTGCTGTTATCCCTACCGGTTGTCCACTGCTAAAATCAGGCATCCAAAGCCTGATGGATAGCAAAGAAATTCTGTTCAAGAAAACTGTTGTTCCGTTTGTTTCCATTGAAGAAATATCTGTTGTCACAATCTACCATCCTGCCAAAGCTCCCGTAAAGAAACCAGTCCAAATTATGTCTGTTGCACCCATCACTATTACTGTCCCGGGGCCTCTCCCGTATGAGTCTGATAAAGCTGTTCCATGGCATTATGGAGCCGACGTGTATGTGCTTGGGGTGAAGCAAGAGTTCAACACCAATACCAGTATCAGTAATATCACTGGTCCCGCAAAGATTACCCGCAGTGGCAGGCTCTTCTCGCCTGACATTGCACCGCCTGTTATCCGAAAACCTCTCACCATCACACCCGCAAGTGTGCATGTTCCAATTCAAGTTCCTGTGTCTACTACTGCCGCCGAGTCCTCTGATGCTCGGGGCAAAGAGGTTGCTACCGATTCGCCTGCCAGGACGGAGGCACCAAAAAAGAAGACTGCTGTGGAAGCCTCCCAACAAGAAATGGAGGAAATTCTTAAAATTATCAAAAAGAGTGACTTTAACGTTGTTGAACAGTTGGGGCATACTCCCTCCAAAATCTCTATGTTATCATTGCTGCTATGCTCAGAGGCCCATGCAAAAGCCCTGATTTCATTTTTGAAAACGGCCCATGTGCCACAAGAGACCTCCGCGGATCAATTCACCGACTGTGTGGCTAATTTGACGGCTGACAATGGCTTGGGGTTCTCAGATGCTGACCTCACCGCCAAAGGGAAAAATCACAATGATGCCCTGCACGTCTCTATAGAGTGCAGGGGCACTACTCTCGCACACGTGTTGGTGGATACCGGCTCTTCCCTGAATGTTTTACCCAAGAAGGCATTGGATCGTCTGGATTGTGAGGGTTTGGAGCTGAAACCTAGTAACATCATTGTTAGAGCCTTCGACGGTTCTAAGAGGATGGTGCACGGTGAGGTGGACATCCCTATTCGTGTGGGTTCCCAAGTTTTCGGCTCAACATTCTATGTAATGGATATTCGTCCATCTTACTCCTGCTTGTTGGGTCGACCCTGGATTCACAAAGTTGGGGCAGTAACTTCCACTCTACACCAAAAGCTCAAATACCCTGTCAAAGGGAAGATTGTTACTGTGCAGGGCGAGGAAGAATACATGGTTAGTCACTTGAATTCATTCCGGTATATTGAGATGGACGGGGAGTTTATTGAAACCCCCTTTCAACATTTTGAGGAAGTACCTTCAGTGTTGGCATCAGCTGAGGCAGTGGTGGAAGAAGATTTTCCGTTGAAGATGGCGTCCTTGAAGGATGCCCGGGCTGTAATCGAGAAAGGCAATTGTGCAAACTGGGGTCAGCTTCCTGACTTCACTCAAAAGAACGACAAGTTTGGGCTGGGCTTTACTGCAGAGGCTCAGAAGGCTGTGCGCAAGGACAAGATCAGAAAGGCTCCGGTGTTTATCTCCAACCCAAGCGTGAATGTTATCGAGGAGGATGTAGAGGAAGCAGAGTTTGACAGTTGGATCTACCCGACTACCAGCAACGGACCAAGCAACTGGACGGCAAAGGATTTTACACCTATCACATTTGTCACGCAGTAATTAATTTCTTTTGATTTCCAATTTGTAACAAACAATATGTTAAAACTTTGTTGGCTCGGTGTCCTACCCGGGGCATCGTAGCTCCATTGGTGAGGGCTTTTTTGTATGACATTTCCATATATCATCAATCAAAACATTGGACGTTTGTTGCATTTCAAATCTTGTGCTCTTTTTCTTTCTGTGTTATATATATTGCAAAACAGCTATATTTACACACACTCACTTATACAGGTTTCAATCTACTCTGGATCTCACTAGTAACAGCTCTGCTACCGCCAGTTATGACTTCGAGAATCCGATCAACTTGGCCGAAGACGAAGGTGAAGATGATTGTGAAGTGCCTGGTGAGCTCGCAAGACTGCTACTCCAGGAAGAGAGGGCTATTCAACCACATGAAGAGCCGGTGGAAACAATTAACCTGGGTACTGAGACAGATAGGAAAGAGGTCAAGATTGGCGCCAATCTAGAGCTCAGCGTGAAACAATGATTGACCCAGATGCTACAGGATTACATGGAGATATTTGTTTGGTCCTATGAAGATATGCCTGGTTTGGATGCCGACATTATAGTTCATCACCTGCCAACCAAGGAAGACTGCCCTCCGGTAAAGCAAAAGGTCTGCCGTATGCGCCCAGAGATGTCTGAAAAGATCAAGGCTGAAGTTATGAAGCAATTCGACGCCGGGTTTCTAGCAGTAACTTCTTACCCTCAGTGGGTCTCCAATGTGGTGCCAGTGCCGAAGAAGGACGGTAAAGTCAGAATGTGTGTCGACTACAGGGATTTGAA
This sequence comes from Vicia faba, assembly GCA_948472305.1. Classification (NCBI taxonomy): domain Eukaryota; kingdom Viridiplantae; phylum Streptophyta; class Magnoliopsida; order Fabales; family Fabaceae; genus Vicia; species Vicia faba. The sequence continues at coordinate 1,492,974,171 of OX451737.1, forward strand.
CAGGGCCAGCCCCAAGGATGACTTCCCCTTACCTCACATTGACGTTCTCGTTGACAATACTGCTCAACACAAGGTTTTCTCCTTCATGGATGGTTTTTCAGGGTATAATCAGATCAAGATGGCTCCGGAAGATATGGAAAAGACTACCTTTGTGACTCAGTGGGGCACCTTCTGTTATAAGGTCATGCCATTCGGGTTGAAAAATGCTGGGGCAACCTACCAACGCGCCATGGTTGCTTTATTTCATGATATGATCCATCATGAGATTGAGGTATACGTTGATGACATGATTGCAAGGTCTCAAACTGAGGAAGAGCACCTTGATCATTTGAGGAAGCTGTTTGACCGACTCAAGTTATACAAGCTGAGATTGAATCCCAACAAATGCACCTTTGGGGTAAGATCCGGAAAATTGCTAGGGTTCATTGTAAGTGATAGAGGTATTCAGGTGGACCCTGCCAAGGTAAAAGCCATACAAGAGATGCCAACTCCTAAGACAGAGAAAGAAGTCAGAGGCTTCCTGGGACGACTGAATTACATTGCCCGATTCATCTCACATCTGACTGCTACTTGTGAGCCAATCTTCAAATTACTGAAGCAAGATCAAGTAGTACGTTGGAATGATGAATGTCAGGCTGCTTTTGAAAGGATAAAAGAATATCTCCAAGAGCCACCAATTCTTATGCCACCAGTGGAAGGAAGACCCCTGATACTATACTTGACAGTGCTTGATAATTCAATGGGGTGTGTGCTGGGGCAGCATGACGAGTCTGGCCGAAAAGAGCACGCTATTTATTACTTGAGCAAAAAGTTTACCGACTGTGAGTCTCGTTACTCACTGCTTGAGAAAACTTGCTGCGCTCTAGTATGGGCTGCTCGCCGGCTAAGACAGTATATGCTGACTCATACTACTCTATTGATTTCAAAGATGGATCCCATCAAGTACATATTTGAAAAGCCTGCTCTGTCTGGAAGAATAGCGAGATGGCAAATGATCTTAACAGAATATGACATCCAGTATACAACTCAGAAAGCAATTAAAGGAAGTGTACTGGCAGATCATTTGGCACACCAACCTGTGGACGATTACCAATCATTGAACTTTGATTTTCCGGACGAAGACATCATGGTGGTAACTGACTGTGAAGTACCTGGACCGGATGAAGGACCTGAGGAAGGATCCCGATGGTTTATGCATTTTGACGGAGCCTCCAATGCTTTGGGTAACGGCGCCGGCGCTGTAATCATATCTCCCAAAGGAACTCATACTCCACTCACCGCCCGATTGTGTTTCAACTGCACCAACAACATTGCAGAATATGAGGCATGTATCATGGGTCTACAAGCTGCAATCGACTTAAGGATCAAATTTCTGAGTGTCTTCGGAGATTCTGCTCTCGTGATCAATCAGATCAAAGGCGAGTGGGATACGAAACACCCGAATCTTATTCCTTACAAGGAGTATGTGTCAACCTTGCTTCCCCACTTTGAAGAGATAACTTTTGAGCATTTCCCGAGAGAGGAGAATCAGCTAGCGGACGCACTAGCTACGATGTCTTCAATGTTCAAAGTTAAATGGGACAATGAGGCTCCCCGGATCATTATCTGGAAGTTGGACGAACCGGCATACTGTTGCGAGCTTGAGGCTGAAAAGGTGACTGAAAAACCCTGGTATCATGAGGTGAAGAGGTACTTAGAAGCTCAGGAATACCCTGAAGGTGCATCTGTCAATGACAAGAAATTCATGAGGAGGTTTGCGGCAAAATTCTTCCTCAGCAACGGCATTCTCTACAAACGGAAACATGATTCAACTCTACTACGTTGTGTGGATAAGGCTGAAGCAGAGAAAATCATGATAGAACTGCATGAAGGTACATTCGGAACACATTCCAGTGGACACACCATGGCTAAGAAAATCCTTCGGGCAGGATATTTCTGGTCCACAATGGAAGCCGATTGTTACCAACACTCTCAAACTTGTCACAAATGCCAGATCTATGCTGACAAGGTGCATATTCCTCCAGTTCCTCTGAACGTCCTGACGGCACCTTGGCCTTTCGCAATGTGGGGGATTGATATGATCGGGGAGATCCGACCGACAGCATCCAATGGGCATCGCTTCATCTTGGTGGCGATCGATTATTTCACAAAGTGGGTTGAGGCAGCTTCCTACGCCACGGTAACCAAGAGCGTCGTGGCGCGTTTTATCCGGCATAATTTGATCTGTCGGTACGGCGTCCCGGAAAGAATCATTACGGACAATGGTACCAATCTCAACAACAAGATGATCACTGAGCTCTGCGAACAATTCAAGATACAGCACCACAATTCTTCTCCCTACCGGCCGAAGATGAATGGGGCTGTAGAGGCAGCCAATAAGAATATCAAGAAAATTGTGCAGAAGATGACAGTGACTTATAAAGATTGGCACGAGATGTTGCCGTTCGCTCTTCATGGGTACCGTACCTCAGCAAGGACGTCAACCGGGGCAACTCCTTTCTCTTTGGTCTATGGCATGGAGGCAGTCTTGCCAATTGAAGTCCAGATACCCTCTCTCCGGATAATGAAGGATGCAGACTTGAGTGAAGATGACTGGATCCAGACTCGACTTGATCAATTAAACCTGATTGACGAAAAGAGACTCACCGCTATCTGTCATGGTCAGACGTATCAAAAACGGATGATCAGGGCATTTAACAAGAAAGTCAGACCACAAGAGTATCAAGTTGGGGACCTGGTAATCAAACGCATCATCCTTCCTCAAAGTGATCCCCGGGGCAAATGGACCCCTACATACGAAGGGCCATTTGTGGTTAAACATGTGTTCTCAGGAGGAGCCATGATCCTAACCACCATGGACGGTGACGATCTTCCTCACCCCGCCAATGCAGACATAGTGAAAAAATACTACGCATAAATAAAAGACCCGCTAGGTTGACATACCTAGGCAAAAATTAGGGCTTCCCGGCGAACCAAAAGGGTTCGGGCAAAAATAAGGGATGAAATGAAAAAAATCTGTACACCCGGCAAGTCGAAAACCTGAAAGGGCGGCTTGGGCAAAAATGGGTATCCCGGTGGACTGAAAACCCGAAAGGGCGGTCCAGGCAAAAGTTAGGGATGAAGCGTAACACTATGTCTCATTGGATCACTTCGCATCCGGAATTCGGCATCAACTATCTGGCTCAGACTTCGGCATCGATCAATCAGCTTCATCTTCAACTAGGCAGCAAAGCGATGGGACGCTTGGAGACATAAAGACAATAGCAGAGTTGGAACCCAGTGGGATTGTTCACATAGCTGTTTTGTTTTCTTTTCAAAATTGTAAATTCTGTGTTATTCGGCGGCACCCTCTTACTAGGATGTCAGCCTCTTGTACAAAAACGCCTATTCACAGGCAAAATGCAAATCAATACAAATTCACTTGTCCATACAAATTGCCATTGTTTTTCCTTTTTTCTGTGTTGTCTTGCGAAGAACGTCCAATGTTCATTTTGATATATGCATTTGACATTAAATTGCTGATTCATAAATATTTGCACATAAAACCGAAGATTAATTACAGGTGACATCAGAAACAGGGGCAATGTGGAATTGTCTGATGTAGTCTGGTTGCTTTGTCTGCCAAGGTACCAAGGTAGATTCGACTGAAGAATGTGACCAAATAATCTCAGCTCCCCGCAGAGTAAGGCAAGATTCAGCAATACTTTCCCCAGTGAAGTCGCCAACTTTCCCCGGCAGGTCTAAAAGCTTATCCCCAGTAGATTCTGGAAGCTTGTTCCCTGCAGAATACGGACGTCTCTCCCGAGCTTTATTCAGAGTTATTCCTCACAAGGGCTTATAACTGGGTTATCCTCAGCTAATTGCCATGGAAGATCGCCCTCGGCAAGGTTCTTTCAGTCCCCGGCAGGAGTTTGTCTTTGGTATTCCCCAAGCAGAGTTTATCATCATTATCCCCAGCGGAATCCATCATTGAAGTCCTCAGTAGGCCCCTCGTCAAACTTCAGCCAAGTATCTCTGCCACAGAGCAACTCCCCAGCCAGTCGTCAAGGATTTATTATCCTAAGACGAAGTTACACTCATAAACATTTCACATTTCATACATCTTGCTTACGTACATGATAAAGTGCATACAACACTATCTCATGTTGAACATCATAACATCATGCATATCATACATCATGACATTGCATACAACTTATGTTTTTTCCTTTTCAGGGAAAAAGATAATCCCAAAGACAACTACCTTCAACTGTCACGATTCCAGATTCGATACCTGTATCTAGCCAGGGCATATCTGAGAGTGATCATTTCCGGACTCGATTCCTGTATCTAGCCAGGGCACGTCTGAAGAGTTCGAAGATTCGATTCCTGTATCCAGCCAGGGCACATCTGTCAACTACAACATTTCCAGATTCGACTCCTGTATCTAGCCAGGGCATATCTGTTGACCACATTTCCAGACTCGATTCCTGTATCTAGCCAGGGCACGTCTGAAGAGTTCGAAGATTCGATTCCTGTATCCAGCCAGGGCATATCTGTTGACAACTAGTTCGAAGATTCGATTCCTGTATCCAGCCAGGGCACATCTGTGAACAACCGATTGTAGATTCGATACCTGTATCCAGCCAGGGCATGTCTGCATAAAGAAATTGAAGATCAAACACCTGTAACAAGCCAGGAAAACATCTGTCTTTCTCAAATACACAAGTTCTCGCTAAGGAATCTCTTATGCGATCAACACTTCCAAATGGCATCTGTAAGCCCATTCCCGACATCACATTATTGATACTCCAACATGCGAGTGCAAATTTCCGGGCACTCTAGTGTCCAATCTTCTTTTACCCTCGAGTCACGAAAGACAAACCTGCCAATCTAACTCTTCAGGTTCAAGAAGATTGAACAGGGGCAACTGTTGTACCCCAAAATTTGCCCTCCCATTTCCTCAATATTTTCTCATCACCAAACCTTTGAAGATTAAGATCCAGTTAGGGTTTCCTCTGCTCAAGATTTCTCCTTGCACTGATTGACCCAAATTAGGGTTTGTGTTTGCACAAAGATATTTTGACCTAAAATGCCTAAGATGACTTTCATGCTTCATGTTGGACTCCCAAGTTTACCCATACCAAGTTTCAAGTCTTGATTCCAAGTTTTACCCAGTCAATTGGACAGTTGACCTAGAAATCAGCTGTATTGGGGAAAAAGTCAATTGTGGCCAATTGACAGTCAAATCTCATGGAAATTGACCCACATCAACATTATGAACTCATATGGACCATTTGATCAAGTTTGGATCACAATTCCACAAGAAATTTGATCAGATCACCAAAAGGGCAAAATGGTCATTTTTAGGGTTTTGACTGCACAAAGGCAATTTTTGACTGTTTGACCTAGCCAATGGCAAACCAAGATCACATATGGACTCAAGGACCCCATGGAATTGTCTTGACATGCTCAACAAACTCAAAAGATCCCAAGTACACAAGATTGACAGTTGAATTTCCCAGTCAATTGATCAATTTTGACTGTATACTGAAAAGTCAAACTTTGACTTTTTGGTCAAAATCAAGAGTCAAGATTCATTTTTCATCAAAACATACCAAATCATGAAACTTGTTCACCAAGAAACCAAGAAATGCAAATTAAGGTTTGAAATGGAATTTTTCATAACTTAGAATTTTTCTAAGTTATGGAAAACCCTAATTTTTTCCCAACTTTGCCCCACTTTTTCACCATGATTCATTTGGATTCAAACAAAAGTCAAAACATGAAAGTTGTAGCTTGTTGCATAATCTACAACTTTAATTCACAAAGTTTTCCCATTTGAAGCTTGTATCTCAAGTTACAAATTTTTGAATAAGGGCACTAAACCATTCTTAACTTAGTGAAAATTTGACCTATTTTGACAAGGTTTTCTACCCCACTTCAAGGCCATTTTCCATACACTTCCACTTGTAATTTCAATTTGCATTTTAAAGATGGATTGTATTACACATTCCAAGCTTTCCAAAATGTCCAAGAACTTCTCAAACAACCTCATGGTTAGGGAGAATCGAATTTCTCAATATGACAAAAACTCACTTTGTTCATGACCAAGTTACATGTCCATAACCTTGCAATTTGAACTCAGCATGCTTTAAGCTAGATTACAGGTCCTTAAACCAAGTTACACTCATAAATTTAATGCATATTCTTTGTGCCAAGACCATGTTCTTTGAGTTCAAGCATTGTCTAAAGGATTAATCCCAAATTGGAAAAAGCATAATATCCATTCTTGAAAAGTTGCACTTTATGTCAAATTGAAAATCCAACAAGTACATTGCAAATCTGATTGGCACAAGATTATGAACAAATCACTCTGATCAAGAGAAGCTTTGCAGCAGGATTAGGGGTCCTCTACATGCCTAGAAACACAAGTTGACATTTGTTGCTTAAAGTTGAAGAAAAGTGCCATAACACATACCAACTACCATATCAGCTCAAGAACACTTAGAAAAAGTTATCAAACACATTCCACATAACACAACCAAGCTAATACACGAGCCCTTAGCCTTCAAAACACCCTCAATCTCAGAATTACTCTCAAACTGCAAAAACAGGGCAGGCCCTGCAGTTTGAGTATCATCTCTCATTTCTCTCAAGCTTTCTTGCCAAAACCAGTTCACACACCTTCCATACCATCTATGCAAGCTAACCAAAAGCAAAAACACGATCTGTAATCCCTCTAACTGGTTCCACCATTTTCACATTTCTGACTTGCAGGTGAAGTTCTCTAGCTCGATTCAGAAGCTTTCAAGACGAAGTAAACATTGGAATAGCATCCCTGGACCTCAAGGAAGCTTTTCCAATCATCACCTTGCACTGAAAGTTCCTACATTTCCAGATAGAACTTCAACTGAACAGGTAAGTTTTTGAATTCGTATCTCTCTTATTAGGCATCATTAGCTTTAAGTTTGTGAATAAACAATGTTCTACTCATGCCACTGAACATGTACATTCTTTTACTTTTCATTTCTTTTGCCTGAGCTATGAGAATTTAAGGTTTGAAAATGGTAGAAAACTTAGGTCAGGATTTGGGATTGTTAAAATTCTCTCTCATTTCTGAGAATTAGGAGATGTTCTTTATATATTTGGAATCGTGGTTTCATGATTAACATTTTTTGTGTTGGAAGTTTGTTCAAAAAATCAAAGAATCAGGGTATTCAAATGAAGCTTCTGGCGCGCGTTTTTGAACAAGTTTTTGTTCAGAGGTTGAAGAAGATGTCCATTGGGCTGGGCTTGCCTCATGTTTCTTATTCACACCATGATTTTTGTTTTGCACCCCAGGGCCCATTTGCTTATTTCTTTGACTTTTTGACTTTTTCTTTTTTTGGTTGACTTTGTTTATTTTTTCTCATGACATAAAAAATATAAAAATATTTTTTCTCACTATTTTTGATTTTGTTAGGCATTTAATTAATTTTCTTTTAGTTTATACATAAATAGATATATATATTTTGTTTAAAATACTAAAAAATAGTACAAATGCATTTCTATACATTTTTATTGTTGTTTTACTTTCTGAAAATATTTTATAGGAAAATTACTTTTTTTTATTAAATATTAAATATTATTATTTTTTATATATATAATACATATTTAGAACTTAATACATAAATATATATATTTATTAATATACTTAGAATAAAATACTAAAAATATACATATTTTATTTTATTAATATTAAACACTAAAAAATCATTTTTTACAAATATATTTCTTTTCTTATTTTATTTTTGTGTATAAATGATAAATATTGTATATATTAATAATAATACATTTTATTTAATAGAATTAGGGTTTTTACCCTAAAAATGAAAACTCCAAAAAATAATACCTTTTTATTTTCCTTTTATAAATAATTCTTTTTTTCATACATATAAAAAATTCTTTTTGCATTCTTGCATATTTGTCTTATTTTATCTAATATATGTAAATTAATGGTCTTGTAAATATTCAACATTGATGTAATAGTTTAGGGTTTATATTACTTGTCAAAATCCCCATTTGAACATTTGTACCCCCCTTCCCATATTTGGTTTTGTAATAGCTTAGTAAATTTATTTTCGCGCTTTATTGCTTTCTAATTATGCCATGTTAGAATTAGGGTTTGTATGCGAAAAGCGACAAAATAGTTATGACCTAATCTCAAGACAAACAAGCATGAAAATGGACACACAAATCACACTTGCACCCCCTAGGGTATTCCACTTTGTTGCCTTTCAAAATTGGGCCATATTGCATGTTAAGTCTCTTTGGGCAAAACAAACAAACCAAATGATCATAGTCCCTCGATAACATTTTCAAAATACTTTCAAAACAAATGATCAAGTCCCTTAAAGAAAATGCCCAAAGATACTTGGCACCATTGCAATTATGGTCTAAACGATGACCCGTGCCCGTCCCTTTCACATCCTAACATGAGATTGTCCACCAAATACAATGGTGGAACAAACTTATTAAAAAGGGTTAAAACATAGAAATAAACTTTGAGAAATTTAGGAGTAGATAACCTCTTAGTTACTTGAATCAAAACTTGCAAAAAAAACAAAACACTTGCCTATTTTCTAAAACCACACCTCACAACACTTTCAAAACAACTTTCAAAAACAAATGAAAACCTTTTCAAAAGACATACACCTTTGTATACATCCCAACATGGATCATTACAAAGGTTGCCACCACATTGGCTTCTTTTCAAAACATTTTTCAAGCCCACACACACAAGAGCACCATTTAAAACAATTGAAAACAAAAGGCAAGTGATCTAAGCAAGTAACTAAGAGCCCATGGATAACCATGGATAGAAAGGGTGCTAATACCTTCCCTTTCTATAATCTACTCCCCGAACCCAAGAAAACATCTCAAAGGTTTTTGCTGTGCTTTTTAACCTTTCCTTAGGATAAAATAAAAATTCGGTGGCGACTCTTGCTCAACCGAAACATTTGCGAAAACAAACGCAAAACCATAGTCAGTTCTCCCACCGTATCACACTTAGCTACTTCACATGTGTTTACTAATTTGAAAATGTTCTTGTCAATTCTATTGAATATAGCATTCAAGGCTTTAGAATTTCCAAGTGCAATTCCATCCTCTTCTTTAGACCAATCTTCTTCATGCTTTAACTCAGAAGTAGGTTCTCCATCTTCTCCCAATTTGATAGGGTGTTTCCATCCTTTTAAGACAGCTTTCAAAGCACTGATGTCCAGAGATTTTAGAAAGACCACCATATGTGGTTTCCAATAGTCATGATTGCTTCCATCTAGAATGGATGGTCTGTTCATAAATCCTCCTTCCTTGTCCATATAACTAGAAAGTATATTCCCTAGATCTCACCCAGATATAGAGCAGGATGCCTGCTCTGATACCAATTGAAATTATGGTATCAGATATGTGATGTCGAAGGAGATGTCACGACACAAATTCTGAGGACAATATAATATGCAACAATATAAAATAAGTAAAAACACAAAGGATTATTAACCCAGTTCGATGTACAACAACACCTACTTTAGGGGCTACCAAGCCAGAGATAAGTCCAATAAATAGTATCAATTTATAGACCCTCGGTAAACAACCAGTTTATGATCTAACCACTAAATCACTACCTGTGCTATACTTCTATCTATGACACGGCTAGGTATGAGGCCCTCCTCAAATCCCTTCAATCACTAACAGTGAAAAACAACAGAATTATTAAGTTTGAAAAACCTTAATATTCAATACTTAAAAGCTTATGAATGATCCACAATTTACAACTCAACTAACAAATTACAACTCAAGTATTAAAACAATACTAGAGTGTATTACAATTAAAAGATTCGGACTTTTAAACACAAATAATATATTTTTCTTCAATTGTTGCAGTTGTACGAATAAGGTTGCGAGTCCTTATAAAGACGCAACAACTTCTTTATGGGCTTGGGCTGAAAAAAACATATTGCAATATATTGAATCCCTTGAATATCTCCATGAAAGTAGGCCAATATATAATCCATAAAGATAAGACAGATCAAAAAATATTCCTCCATATTTTTCACAAGTTATAAACCACAAAACCAGAATAAGGCGCACTTAAAAATAGGAAACAGAAAATATGAAAAAACACGTTCAGATCAGAAGGCGGATGTTAAGACATTTGCTTTGACATCATTCAAAATCAGTTGAGATGATTTGCTTCAAATGTCAAGATATTAAGCAAAACATTACCAAAGCAGTGATTTACCAAAATTTATGCCAACAAACATTTACAGTATTCATGCATTATATTACATGTTTGGTAATATTTTGTGCGGACTATTTATCAATTTTGCATCATTACATATATATGGGTGTCGCGGTGAAAAATCGAGGAGACCAAGCTATTGAGGAACTTGACTCACAAAGACTTAAAGAAGTCACCACCGAACTTTATTGTTTCCAAGGAAAAGGGAAAAGATCAAAACCCTATTGTTTAATATGCAATTCAAGAAGTAAAGACTAAAAGTAAAGCATAAGGAAGAGATCCAAGGTACGGGGGTTGGTTATACAAAGGGAAGGTATTAGAACCTTATGTATCTATAGTACTCTATAGGAACTACTTATAATATCTGGTTTTTTTTGTTTAAAATTGTTTGTTTCATAAATGGATATCGAGATGGGAAAATAAAGATATTTTTATTTATATTTTTGTTTGGAAAGACATAGTCTTATACCTACATACCAATTAAGGATCAAAACCTCGTAGTTCATGGTAAAATAACAAAAGGGTTTGTTTTGGTTGATTTTAGGAGAAAAAGATATTTAATCATCTTTAAGGGAGAAAGTTCAACTAATACCACCACAAGTATGAGAAGATGGATCTTGCATCATCATGAAGGAAGGTCTACTAAGTTGGATATAAAGATCAACAAGTTTCCAACTAACATCTTCATGTGGAAAGAATCACATTTACTTCAACAATTACTATGGATATAGGAGAATTATATCTCAATTATGAAGAAACTTTATATCTAATCTCTTTGAGAAAAAGTTTTAAAATGAAAATCCAAGTGGAAAAAAATATTTTGGTTAGGTTAAGTCACTTTTAGTCTTTTAAAATTATTTTGATATCTTTAAGTATATTGAAGTATTTGATTAAAAAAGAAAGTTTGAAAATGCAATGATATAAAGTCAAGGTTCTTTAAAGTATATGATAATGCATAGGGTAATTATTCACAAGGGTTTTATACAAAGGGGAATGCATATGCTTATGACTATAAAGTCAACAATACTATTTGTTTTCCTTAGACTTTTGGGGCACAAGTATAACAAAATATTAAATGACTAACATGGTAGCAAACATACACATCACAAGTGTTAATCAAAAGGAGAAAAAGTTAACATGCTTATCAAGTAAAAGTTGTGACAAAGAAGTCGTGGATCATGAATTAGGTTTTTGAACAAGTTAGAATCAAGTTTTAAACCTAATTAAAAATCAAGTTTTTCATGGCACAAGAACACACATGGGATGTGGTTTTAAACAACATCTATTAGAGACTTGGTGTGGTTAGTATAAAAGAGTTTTAATTGAAAGATCAACAAAGAAACCAAAGAAAACGTCTTTTAAAACTACAAATAGGACTAGTTTTGAATTAAATTAAAAGGGTTAAATAAATAATATTTTTGGTTTTTTTTCTTATATTCATAAAACATGATAGAAAAATAAATAGTGTGCAAATAATCAACTCAAAATGGGTTGTTTTGATAGGTGGAAAAATTTTGGTGAAGTTTGATAAAAAACAAAAGAAACAAGTATAAAAAATTTGTTTTATTGCTAACAAGGGTTGAACTCAAGACCCTAGGGTGACAAGCTAAAAGATTCACCACTAGGCTTCGCACCTATGGTGTTCAAAATGTGCCTTCAGTTAAAAATATTTGAAACAAGTTTCAGTAAATCACAAAACATAAAAAATGGCAAAAGGGGGATTCACACTGGTCCTCACCCTCACCATTAAGCTTGACAAGACTTTAACACGCGCGCTCTTACCATTAGGGTGGTTGTTTCATCTGGTTAAAACAAAATTTCAACTAAATATAAAATAAACTCAACTTTCAAAAATGGGATTTCCTCTTCTTCTTCTTCCTCGTGCGGAGAACAACAACATCACCATTTTCAAACTTCTAACTTCTATTCTTAACCATTTTAAAAATTATAAACACCAAATCGTGCTTGAAATTTAATCAAGAATTCAACCATGCCATTTATTTTAACTAACACTCAAATATTAACAAGAATTTCTATCAGTACCAAAATGAAACCCTAACTGGTCAAATAGCTTCAGGACAATCATATATAAATTTTTCATTTAGAATCAAACACAAATGATGCATGTATTAGGATATCACTATTTGAATTGTTTACTTCTTTGGACAAAAGTCCAAAGCTTCTTCTATGTATTTTTAGTGCAATGTGATGATATGGTTAGCTTGTTGGGACCTCCCTAAAACTATTCTAATGCTTACTTTGTGCTGAAAGTGTCTGGAACTTTCTAACCAAGTTAAGTTGCAATGGTAAAAAAGTGGAGATGGGGAGTGATGATGGAGCGGTTACAGAAGTTATTTTGGTGTTTGGATAACTTCTATATGATGTGTATGAGGTGTGTGGATGATTAGTTTTCAATGATATGGCAAGAGTTGTAAGATTCGAAGAAATGGTGCTTTGGAGCTTTAATGGACTTTTTTGAGCCAATTCTGATTTGAGAGAGTTTGAGGGTAATTTGGAGCTGTGAATTGGTATCAATTAAGTGAAAATGGGCTCTCTATTTGTAGAGTAAACTCATAGGTAATGAGATGGACAAGTTCTAAAGTTATGGAGTTATGGTTTTGGTTCCAAAGCAAATATCAAGTTATGTGAACTTCCATGGTTCCAAGGCATAGTACAAGGAGTGTCTGGGTGAAGAGACTTTGCTTCCTTGATTTAGGGTGAAGTGTGATCAGAAGAAATTCGAGGTATGGGATCAAGGCATTCTTTGTACAAAAAGCTTGCTTTTCAAGACTAGCAATGGTGACTTTCTTCCTTAAATGGCAAGTTATTTGGATAATAGCTTGTATCATTTAGATAAAGGCTCAAAGGCTTATGTACTCTTCTGATCTTGGATAGATTTAGAGGTACTATAGGCTGAAAAGCAAGATTTTATAGCATGAATCGGAGATTTTGTCTTTTGGTCATCACAAAAATGACTTGTAATGCAACCTTGGAACCCCAACTTCATAAATTCCAAACTCCTTGCTCAAGTATGATAAATTCATGCTCCTGGACATTTTGTAAATCTTGAGACTTTATCTACAACTTTCATGTTGAACACTTTTCTTGAATCAATCTGGATATTAGTGAAAATTGGCCAAAAAGTTGGTCACTTTTAAGGTCAAAATTGTTTGATAAATTTCTCTAAGTGTTGGCAGAACTTCTCATGCATATATCTCTTGATTTAAGTATTTTTTGGAAATTAAACCTTAAAGATAAAGTTGTACAAATTTCCATTCCCTACAACGTTCATGTCGAAATTTTTCCTTGAATCATCTTGGATCTTTGTGAAACTTGTCCATGAAGGTAGGGCTTTTTAAGTGTAAAACACTTGAATTTTCTGTGTCCAAAATCTTCAACCTTTGACTTTTGTTGACTTTTATTGATTCTATTGATTCATGATGTACAAATTTGATAAATTGAGTGCTTTTATGATCCTTGATCTTTGAAGTTCAATGTTTACCAAAAAGTTCAAGTTTGACTTTTGTGTGACAATTGACTTTTCATCAATTGATTCAAATTCTTTCACTACCAATCAATTGTATCTTTGGAAATGTCTTGAGCCATATAATTATGTCAATATTCTGCACTAGAGTTATTTGAATCATTCCTCAAGCCATTAGGTCGTGCACTGAGCCAAAAGTCAATGATCCACTTCTTTCAAGCTATTTTTGTATTTTTTTTAGAGATGCAATGATGCATATGAAGTGGGATTTTAGGTCAAAAATTTGGGTACAACAATGGGGATATGTGACTGTTTCTCTTCTTTGCAAAAACGCCTCTGAGTGATATATTGGTATTTTGCGGTGAATTATGATACTTATCACGATTTGCTATTAAATGATTAATTTAGATATTATTATGTTTATTTAGATATTATTATGTTGATTAATTTCATTATTATCTTAATTTCATATGGCTTGTGCATATCCAAGTTTCTAATAACTAGGTTTATTTAGACTATCATTTTGATCTAGGCCAAAAACCTTCCGCTCAACATTGTGTTTCAAATAAGTTTTTAAATAAATATTTTTGAAAGGTAATTTTTAATTGGGTGTTGTTGTACCCTAAAATTTACCCTCTTTTCATACACGCATATTATTGGTTTTATGGTTATGGAATAAAGGTATATTTATCAAGCTTCGTCAGGTTACAAGTGACGTTTATTTCGCCAATGGATGTTCTCAGAGTATTTTCCGTGCTGAAGATCGGTTCGTCGTTTTGCAATTATTCGGGATTCAAAGATTCACAAGTCCAACCCGGCGCGTCATATTCAGGTGTTCTTTCTCCAAGATATCTCTGATAACGTATTCTCAAATCCAGGTTCGGCTCAAGAGTCAATTCTTTAAAGAAGGTCTCCGAATGTGTGAGTTTTCTCGAAGAAATATGGTGAAAAAGTGTGCGGAAAGTACAGTTTTTACGCACAAAAAAATTCATAACTTGAAGATCGTGGCTTATTTTGAACCCGTTCTGGTGGCCAAAATTCCTTCTTGACGTTATCTACGTATTCATCTCTCACGGCTGGAAGCCAATTTCGATCAGAAGATCTTCAAAAATGCGGATTTATCAAGTATTTTCGTACAGAAAATTTGTGACAGAAGTTTATTTGTGTCATGTTCAGAAAATCATAACTTGGTCGATTTTCATCGTATCGAGCTGGTTCCGGCGCCAAAATTTCACAAATTGAGTTAGCTACGTTTTCACGGGAGGTACTGAGTTCAAACGATATACAAAAGGCCTTCGTTTTTAACCTAGAGTGCTCGTGACGCGCCGAAAATCCTGAATGCTGAATATTATTTCATCTGGGTCGAAACTTCGAAAATTCATAACTCGGTCAATTTTTATCGGATCGGGCCCATATTTTTACACAAGGTCACTGATTCAGAGATCTACAACTTTTCTTCCAAAGTCGAGACCGAGTTATGCTCCAATCAATACCAGTTTTTTATTGAAGAACGTGTCAGAGTTGACACTGGAGCCCAAAATAAGTTTGTCTGAGCCAAAACTTCAAAAATTTATAACCAATTCACCGTTTATCTGATTGAGCTCATTTTCAGACAGGAGTTAGTTCTCGATGTCGGCTACATTTTGTTTTCATATTTCAACTTCAAAAATTGCACTTAAGCCCTTGCGATTTAGCCTGGAACGTGACGGATTCAAGTGAATATTGGAGGCCCAATTGCACATTTAAAGTCCATATCTTTGCTCTAATTTCCATTATATAATCTCATTCTTTTCACATAAAGAACGAAGAGGAAAAAAAACCTTTGCCACAATCCTGTCAAAATATCAAATTTTTTCAAGAACCCTAAAACCTTAAAATCCTTATTACAAACCCCTCATCTCACTACAAACAAGTCATCCTTGTTACAAATCCACATCTCACTACTTCTCCAGTAAGGGTAAGGCTGGTTTGATCTCCATAATAAAAAGGGTATAATCATTCATACATGCCATATCGGTTTTAATATTACAAAATTTCATATATGTGTTTTATTTGTATTTTATGATATAGTAATTTATTTAATGTGTTCATAAGATTCAACACTGCAGATTTAGACATAATCTCATGCAGGGTTATTACAAAACACTGAGGCCAAAATGGAACAACCACCAATACATGACTCATGGCAAGGCAGGCATCCTGAGGAGACTAAGGGCGTGGGTTCAACAACCACCCCTATTGGTTTTGGTTTTCTTCCTTTCTATTTACCCTTTTACTTATTTTTATTCTTTCTGTTTAAATTTTTTTTTCATAAAACTTAACATTTTTCAGAAACCTTTGATTTTTAATAATAAACTCGAATAATTAATTTTAAGTTTTTTTAATTTTAGGTTTTAAATTAATTTTTGGGTCAACACCCACCCCTGACAATATGTATAATTTTGCTTATTTTAACCTTTTGTACATCATTTCTTTCTCTTTAATATCTTCCTTAAAAACTATAAATTCATATAAACTCTAATTTTATTTAAATCAAAAACTCTATTAATTGGCAAACTTAACCTTTTTTACAAACCATAATTAATTTAGGTTTTAAATTTTTTTTATATTATTATTAACTTTTTATTTATTAACTCTTTAATTTAATTAATTAACTTTTTTCTGTAAATTAGGAAAACAATTAAGTTTTAGTTTTTTCTTTGTAATTAACCATTTAATTAACCATTTTTTTTAACAAATTAGGATTAGGTTTTTATTTTAGTTAGTAACTGAATTTTTGGCTTTTTTTCATTTATTAATAAATTAAGTTAATTAACTTTTTTTTATTCAAATTAGTAAGAATTAGGTTTTTTAACTAACTTAAAATTATTTTCTACAAAAAACACCAAAAATATTAACTTAGAATTTTAGGTTTTAATTTTTCCTTAATTTCTTTTTATTTATTCTTTTACATTTTAATTTCTAAGAAAATTGTATAGGTCGCATTATCAATGTAATAGCGTAGATTTATCTTTTATCGTATTTTTTTCTAATTATGTAATTGCTTCTGGGATGTAATAGTAATTAGGGTTTTAAATTCCGCATCTTTATTTTCAGTCCAAAATAATTATGTATCTGCAAAAGCCTTGTAATAGCTAGGACTTTACTTTTCCGCTTTTAATTTCCGCAATCTTTAACTGTCTAGATGTATGGCTAATAGGATTGTATGGAAAGACAAACTGAAAATTAAAACGGTAGATCACCTTAATTGTGCAAAGATTAAATAACTGAAATCAAACACATGCACATGCTCACTCATAGGGTTTTCCCCACTTGGTTGCCTCGGAAAATAATGGTCATGTCCCTCGAACGTAGGGATACCCTTAGCAAAGATCCTCAGTTAAAGTCATCATAAAGATCATAGTCCCTTAGCGTCCCTCGAGTTGCCTACGAGAAATGATCTTGTCCCTCGATGTTTCCTACGAATATATGATGACAGTCCCTTCGAAATGCTAAGGTATCCTTACTTGTTGCCTTCAGAGACCATTTCGTCCCTTCGAACGCCCCTAAAACTCCAACGATGGTACTACCTACTCCTTAATAGTGGGTTAACGTTGTCTAAAGGAAATAGAACAAAAACAACTTTTTTTTGAGTAGGTAGATGCTAGTAGGTACTTGCTCAAGTAAAAAAATTTCACATTATAAACACCTTTCAAAACAATTTTCAAAACAAATTCGTCACACCCTTGAGGACTGATACAAGGGTTATCATGAAGTAAAACATTTTCAAGACAAATGCACGCAATCAGTTTTCAAAATGAGCAAGTATCTAAGAGCCCATGAAAAACTATGGATAGAAAGGGTGCTAACACCTTCCCTTTCTATAATCTACCCCCCGTACTCAGAAACATCTCGAAAAAGGTTTTTTCTGTTCTTTTTCCTTTTCATGATTGGATAAAATAAAAGTCGGTGGTGAATCTTGCTTACCGCAACATTTTGCAAATAAAAAACGCAAACCAGCGTGAAACAGTCGGTTCTGCCACCATATCACAGGTATCTATTCACCCCCTCTAGATAAGTCGCTGTAGTCTAATAGTTGCCATTTGTAAGTTTTAGGCTCATGAATATAACCTTGAATTTATGATTAATAGATGAAATTGAGTGTTAATCGATGCATGTATGATGCTTTAATGGTTGAATAATATGTACCTTTTATTTTCTGTGTGATTTAGGGTGCTGGGGTCAAGAACAGAGCTTCGAATGAACTCATATGGCTGAAACACAATTTTTGCCTTCTACGATAGCGTGACGCTCTTCCAGAATTGATACTAAAATAACTTCTTTAAGTCTTGATACATCTTAGTAGCTTATGGATGGATACTCAGATTACTTATATGAATTTCTTCCAGAATCATCTTTTTTAACTCAGAGTCATCAGGAATACAAATGTTGTCACAGAATCTCAACACACCTTACACATCCACTTTAAAATCACTTTCCTCGGACTGATTACTCCCAACCATCAAGTCTACTAACTTTACATACAACTTCTTAGCTTCTTTAATATTATTTAGAAAATCATTGTTAATCTTTAGCATACCCAACCTTACACTATACGGTGTTAACTCACAATCTAAACTCAGATCTCTGAACTTCTCAATCAATTCTAGCTCTCTAACCATCATAGCAGACATATGAAAAGATTTCCAACTTAAAGCATCCACCACAACATTAACTTTACCCAGATGGTAATTTAAACCAAATTCATAATCCTTTAAAAGCTCTAACCACCTTCGTTGCCTCATATTCAATTCCTTCTAGTCAAACAAGTACTTAAAGCTCTTTGATCACTAAACACTTCAAATCTGGAGCCATAGAGGTAACGCCTCTAAATCTTTAACACAAACGCTATTACAACATTTGGGAGGGGGGTGTGTTGTACCCCAAAATTTTCCCTCCCATATTCTTCAAGATTTGTCAAGATCAAACTCCAGATGGTCCAAAATCTCTCAAGGGTTGCACAGTCCAATTGCCTCTTAACACAGTCAAAATTAGGGTTTTGGTTCTGGCAAAGAAATTGAAGTTTCCAAGGGTCCAATCAAGTCCCATATGCCCATACACATTGTCAAGCATTCATATGCAAAGTTTCAAGACTCACAGCATCAAATTGCACAGTCAAAAACCCTAATTGCTCCACAGTCAACTGTAGGGGCAAAATGGTCATTTGACAGTCAAAAGTTAAAATTTTTGGTCAACATCTTATTTTGAAGCCACAAACATCATTTGATCAATTCTTGATCATGATTCTCAAAGCATGGCTCAAAAAGTCTCAAGATGCAAAAGTTTCTATTTTTGGACAGTTGAAAAAGTCAACTACAAATTGACCAGGGCATAACTTCTTCATGGTTTATCAGAAAAATCCCATTCAAAGCTCATTTTGAAGAGGATGACATTTCCTACAACTCATCTTCAAACTTCAAGTCCAAGAAATGCTCTCACAAAAAGTTATCAATTTCAATATTATAGGTCATTTTCAAAAGTCAACAAAAGGGCACTTTAAGTCAAAGACCATAACTTGAGATTGGTAAATCAAAATGACATGGGACCGAAGGCATTGGTTAGAGGACTTCAAGACCTTTCCAAAATGTCCAAGAACATGTTCATAGCTTCAAAATTGAGCAAGATATGCCTTGGAGAAGTTGGGAAATTTTTGGGAATTTTGAAAAGTCAACTTTGCACAAAAGGCTTCAAAAATGCTAATGGGCCACAAATACTTCCATGAATCATTACCCAAAGGCTATGCACGACCCATTAACCTCAAAGGGAGTTATTTTCTTATTTTTGATTAATTATTTGAATTTTTATTATTATTAATTCACTTAATTAAATTTAAATATGAAAAAATATCAAATAACACTTATCAAATCTTTTTGTGCAGCAAGTTCACTCATTATGAGCTAAATATCTCGTGCATCAATCAACAAGGACAAAATCATCCAAATTTGGCATAATTGGCATGGAAAAAGATTGGAAAAGATATGAACAAAATCAAATATTGGAATCATCAATACATGGACTTTGGGCTTGGTTTTTTAACCTAATTCCATTCACTTACATATGCATAACCTAACCCTATTCCATTGGACACGAAAAACTGCACACAGGCTGCATAACCAATTTGCAATTTTTGCCAAAAACATTGAAACTGATTTCGTACCTAGAGCACAATTCAAAGCTTCAAAAGCATTCCAACACATTGCCAAGACATCCAGGAAGCATTTGCAATCAAAACCAAGTCTCCAGACCTCCAGAATTGGTAGAACGACATCACACTTTTCTTGAACTTTTCCATAATCGTGTTTCAATTTACATGCATTATTCATGAGTTTTAATTATTGATTCTTGCTAATATTGATGCTTTGAAGCTAATGGTACCATTTAATTGTCCTAACAATGCCTGTATCGAGATTTGCCATTAACGTTTTCTAGGGTTTCAGAAGCTTTGAATTAGGGGTTTACACATATGGAAAAATTGGACAACTAAACCTATGCCAATGGATTCGTGACCTCAAGACGAAATCAATCCACACCTCGCGCCCTTTTTATATTTGCCCAGGCTCTAATCGCTATTTTCATGGTTTGCACTTAGTGGGGGTTTAAAACCCCCGCTATTTGGTTATATTTGCAGGTATAAAACGAAGAAGACGCATATGTGTCATCTGATGGTTGGACGATTCAAATACTGGCGCGCTTTTCTTTGTTCAGACCACTAACCATTGTTTTTATATATTATATTTTCCATTCACTATATTAACAAATACGCTCAATAGCTCAGTTGGTGGCTGAGGTGGCTTGCAGGTATTGGGACCTGGGTTCGATTCCCAGGTCCCCTCTCATATTTCACAATTTTTTCCTTAACACGTTCCCATGCAGTTCCCTTCAAATATTCCACCATGCATCCCAACGCTTAGGCTTGCCAAGTGTATCTGATGATCAATCCAATGGCCATAACGTGCAGTCCATGGTACACGCTAGTCAACCACTCCACATGCAAGCACAGAAAGTCAAAAGGCCTTGGATTCTGATGGGCCAAAAATATTCCAATTCACCTCCTAAAAGGGCCAGACACCCCCATGGTTTGCATCATGTTTATTTTTTTATTTTGATTTTTCAACTTTAATTCTTTTACTTATTTTTTTTAATTAATTGTTTCTTTAATTCCCAAAATAATTTTCATAATAATAAAACCAGAAAATCAAAAACTAAAAATATGTTTAATTATATTTAATTTCTATTAATTTATTTTGTAAATAAATGTTAAATAATTAATTTAGTTAAATTAGGTTTTAAAACTTAAATCTTTTTCTTAATAAATAAAATATGTAGAAATTAGGGTTTTTTAACTTTTCATCATTTTTTAATAAATAATTTTCTCATCATTATTATTATTATTATTAATTACTAATTTATTTTGTAAATAAACATGTACATAAATTATTTAGTAAATTAGGTTAAACTTGAATGTTTTTTCATTAACAATTAAAAACAACTTAGAATTAGGGTTTCCTTCTAACTTAAAATTTTTTTTTCTTATTCCATTAAATACCAAAAACCTAAAAAACAGTTCTTTCCTTTTATTAAATAATTAATTAGCTTTTTAATTTCTTTAAAGGGTCCAACGCCCTCGAATGTTCTATTTTTATTCTTTTCGCACGTTATTTTATTTTCCTTTGTGAATATTATGTAATTGCTCAAGCCTTGTAATAGTAATTAGGAATTTATTTATTTTCCGCATTTTTTTACCAAACGGGTCTTTGTTAATTTGGCGATGTATAGACCCGCGCCTTGTAATAGCGTAGAATTTTACTTTCCGCATTTTAATTTCCGCACTTTTAAATTCTAATGGCATGAAAGAATGAATGGATGATTAAAAACAATGCGTAGCTCATCATGATACATGATCAAAGATAAACTTAACTGAAAATAACACACAAATTCACACACCACTCTTAGGGTACGCCTCACTGTTGCCTTGCCTTCGAAACGTGGTCGTCGAGTATAGGACGTCTTAGTAAGTCCTTATGTCCATTGATCTGGTTTCCTCGGAATAGTTGCCTCGAAACGGTTGCCTCGGAATAAAAAAAGATCAATGGCATAAGGGTAGCTTCTAAGGTGTCCTACTGTTGCTCTGGTGACCACACTGTCCCTACAAACGAATTGACCCGAACACCTCCAACGGTGGTGCTACCTATCTCTCAATGGTGGGATGGCACTACCTTAAGGACATTTACACAGCCTAATTCCTTAGGGTAGGTAGATGACTCGTAGATACTTGCTCTATTCAAAAAACAAATCAAACTCTTTTCACACCGACACTTTTCAAAAAGCTTTCAAAACAATTTTTCAAACACTCTTGAGGACTGATACAAGAGTCGATCTGAAATCTTTAAACGAAACTTTTTTCAAACCCACTCACAATTGAAAAGCAAACACTTTTGAAAACACAATGAGCAAGTATCTAAGAGCCCATGGATAACCATGGATAGAAAGGGTGATAACACCTTCCCTTTCTATAAATCTACCTCCCGAACCGAGAAACTATCTCATAAGGAATTTTGCTGTGCTTTTGTCCTGTCCATGTTGGAGAAAATAAAAGACGGTGGTGACTCTTGCTTCCTCGACATTTCGCGATCCAGCGTTAAACAGTCAGTTCCAGATCCACCGATCACAGGGTGCACAAATTACAAATGGGGATTGCAAGAATGTAAGTCTAATTAATCTATTACAACCATATTGAATTGATATCAATGTACAAGGAAATGAATAAATATAAAGTACAAATGCAAATGGAAAGAAACATGATTTTTGTTTGGATTTTTTTATGAAAGGGGTTTTAACCTAAACCTAATTAGAGAAAATTAATTAATCAAAATTAAATTAACTTAAACTAATTAAGAAAAGAAATTAATTAAGAAAATATTTTTAGGGTTTTTTTTAAGAAAGGGTTTTAAATTAAAAATAATATAAAACTAATTAAAATAAACCTAAGTTCTAAATTAATTTTAATTTACAAGAGGATAATATAGTAATTAAACCTAATTATCTAAAAATATTATTTAATTAAGAAAAGAAATTAATTGTTAAAAAAATGTTTTTTATCTTTTGTTTTTATGAAGAAAATAAAATGAATATATTATTGCCTTAATAATAAATAAATTACTTTTGGGATTTTTTTATTAATAATAATAATAATGAAATAAATAATAATAATAATAATAAAAATAAAATATGAAATGAAATGAAAATAAAAGAAAAAAAATGAAATAATAAAAACAAAGAGCCAGGGGGTGCTGAAGCAAGGCTTGGAATTAGTTAGTAAAAATATAAAAAAAACAAGTCAGGCTCAAAGGGCCCAGCGCCTGCAAAAACAAAACAAACAGAAAAGTGAAAAAATATGAAAAATGAAAAGGGTACCACTGGGGCTCGAACCCAAGTCCCATAGGTTAACAGGCACGCGCTTTACCACTAGGGTGGCTATACATCCGTTAACTTGTATGAAATAATAAATACATAACACAAAATGCGCCCTGATGATAACACGAAAATGTATAGTATATTTGGCTTGATTAATATAAATCATGTCTCTATTTTATTTTAATTATGTTGCTTTATGTTGGTATTACGCTGGTATTTAATTGTATTGCAGGTATTTAATTAAATGAAGCTTTTGTGAGAAAAGGAAGAAAAAGAGGGGTACAAATGAAGAAAAATAGGAAATATCCAAAAAGAAAAAAGGATACAAAAAGTAAAGAGCCAAAGATAAGCCCAAGCCCAAAAATGAAGCACGACGACCGTCACATGAAGCACGACGACCGTCACGTAAAGCACGACGACCGTCACGTAAAGCGCGACGACCGTCACGTAAAGCACGACGGTCGTCACGTAAAGCACGACAACCGTCACGTAAAGCATGACGACCAACACTCCTATTATTTTGCCCACGTCCCTTAAAGCTTGCAACGAAAGTGTGTTAGTTGCTATATGCACGTTCCACCAAGTCAACTACGGAGAGATTCAACAGCCCTACAAACTCTCCTACAAATTCTCACCTGCAGTTATTCAAGAAAGATATAAATAGGAGGCTTCTGCCATTTAACCGGGGGTCTCTCTTTTTCTCTCTCTGGGGGGTCCAGGATTCCAACATTTTGTTTTGGTTCTTCTTTTTGGCAAGAAAGTTTAGAGATTTTATTGAGCGAATATTCTTTTCAGCATCATTCTTTTCAGCATTATTTTATTTCCCAGTTATTTCTATATTCCTTTCCAGCATTATTCTTTTCAGTTTTATTTTCTTCTGTACGGTTAAATATATCCTTCGATCGAAGCAAAGCCTACAATTTATACAGGAGTGCTTCTGTCTTCAGAGTTATTACCAGGTTTATGTTTACAAATTCTTATTGCTTTTTAATCGATATAATTATGTTTATTTGTGTTAGTCCTTTAAATTATTCTGCGATTTGGTTTAATATTATGTCAGGCTAGAAATCCTATATCGGTATGTAAAGTCACTCAACCGAGGGAACGAGTAACTTAGTCGGGATTATTTTTACTACGAAACTTTCTTTTCTGGCCTAAGTTACTATTTTTCAATCATTAAATTGTTTTGTTACGGAAGTAAAAAACAGATAGAGGTTAGGGTCAACAAAGCGGAAGTTTGAGATCTTTTAACTAGACAGTAGTAATTAGGCATTGGCTTAAAATACAGCGGAAGCACTTTAAAGTTAATTAAGATTTTGTTTAGTTTCCAAAAAGTGTTTTTAACTCCTGCGGGATGGCGGAAGCGTACGTTAGGACTTAACTGCATAGCCTAGATCAACAAAACGACAGTGTGAGACGAGGGTTTTTAAACTAGATAAGTTTTACTGAAAGCTGTTTTGAAAATATAAAGACGCCCGACAGGTCGCTAGTTCCCGAGGTACGACTGTTGCATACTGGTAATTAAGCTCATTGATTATTAAAATCCAACTTAATTTAGTATTTAGTTTTCCCTACAACCCAAATCAAACATTCATTAGCTTTAGATTTGCGAAGTAACAATAGAAGACGGTAGATCGATTCATCAGTCTCTGTGGTTCGATATCTTTTAAAACTACTCGACAAGGTTGTTCACTTGCAGTCTGAATCATTGGATACATAAGTACAAATTCCACGATCAAGTTTTTGGCGCCGTTGTCGGGGACTGATTGAAGTCGATATCGCTACTCTTTTGTTACGCAGTAGAGACTAGAGCAAAAATTTCCCTTTTTATTTTCTATTTCTTTTCTTATTTGTATGCCAAACACTCGTTCACAAGGTGAGCCGTTATACATACAAATCAACGATATCGAGCGGTATCTCAGACTTAGACGCCGCATTCAAGAGTATCATCTAAAATTTTTGTCCTAATTACTATGTATCACCCAACTTTTTTCTACAACTCCCACTCCGAGTATTTCGAGGAATCACAAGAATCCTATAAATCCGACCTCGAAATATTAATGGAAAATGAAATATCTATGATGACAGAGCGCTCTGTGGAAACACAAAATGTGACTCTAACTCACTTTGAAGAATCAGAAGAATCGCATTATTTCAACTTCGAAACATCAATGGAGGATTCTGATGCGACACTAATTCACTCTAGGTTAGAATCTATGATGGAGCACTTTGTAGAGACACAAATTGTCCAGAACGAAGAGTTTAGAAAACAAAGTCTTCAAAATAGTGAAAACCTTAGGCAACTGACCACTGTGGTTGAGTCGCTCGTGACTCACAACATAGCCTTAGAGACTCAAATCTCCCAGCTTGAACAAAACCCTCTAGGACCATTCCCTGAGGAGAAATTGGATGTTGTAACAACCAGTAGTGAAAAACAAATTGAAAATCCTAAGGAGGGCGATAATAAGGTTAAGGAGAGTGATAATGTGGTTGAGGAGAGTTCAGACGGGAAAGTGTAAAGATTGAGAAAAATCCTCCAACACCATCTAAAAGGGAGGTTGTAGAAGAGGTAGAGAAGGAAGCACCTAGTGTTTTTCCTCATCCCTATACCCCACCGATTCCTTTCCTGCAAAGTTTTATGGAAGCTCAGGTAGACTCTCAATCTAAAACATATGTAGAGGTATTGGAAAATATCCACACCAACGCATCCTTGTTTGAAGTCTTGCATAGAAAGAGAAAATTAGAGGACCATGAAACTGGGGATATTATTAGCGTTAAGAGGGTAAGGTTAACATTTCAGGTGGTGGATGAAATCACTAAGCCCAAACTTGAAAAGTTGATACTTAGGATAGATCCAGAACAACCACCACAAGTTCAGAAGAATGAACCACCCCACAGAAGAAAGAAAAGAAAATGTGAGGGATATGTGAGATGGCTTGATAAGTGGCCATGGAAAATGACAACTACTAAAACTTCAACCGAGGAGTCATCCTCGAAAGAACCACCATGAGTGATTGCACTCCTGAGCCGTCAAGCTAACGACATTAAACAAGCGCTGTGTGGGAGGCAACCCACAAGTTTTTCATTTAATTTTTATCTTTAATTAAATTATATCTTATTTATTTCTTATTTTTTATTTCGATTAACATTCCTCCGATTCTACTATGTGCCACTAACTATTCACATAGATATATATCCCTTGTAACACTACTCAAACTATATGAATTAGTTAATTAATAAACTTTTGCTCAGACACTCGCTGCCCAACACCCTGCCGACCCTGACGGACGTCAGGAAGCATGTGACGAGCGTCAGAAGCCTGTCTCCCACGATTCTCTTCCTGTGACCTTTGAATCATTGAAACTTGAACTTGCTTTAAAACCCCCACTACCCCATTACTCATATTCACCCTTAACTTCCATAACCTCTCATATTCATAATTATCCCATAAACCTCATTCAATTTCCTACTCAATAAAATCCATCTATTTAAACCCTTCTCCCATCCCTTAGTTTTCATCACTACCACCCACCTTCCATCTCTTCATCACAAATACATTTTCCTTCTCTATCAAGTTCAAAATCATGGCCGCCCAAAGGAATCCACCAAACCAACTCGAACCCGACATGCGACATCTCGTACTCCGACAAGGAGAAGTAGGTGAACTTCAAAAGGAAAGGTATATAAAATTCCATCATCGAGGGCTAACATCCACGAGGTTTGTCGACAACAACTTCTTGCAAGAATTGGGGTTGCAAACCCATATGCAAGGCTTGATGAACAAAGTTGGCCTGAGCTTTATTAGCACGATGAACACACCAACCTACGAAGCTCTAACGTTGGAATTCTTAAGTTCCTACGCCTATCACACTCGCGATGATGCCGACGCACACCTAACGGGAGCCGCTCAATTTCGGATGTTCAACCGAGAGTACACACTTAGCCATGAAAATTTAAGCGACATATTTCATTTTCCCCGTGGAAATAATGTGCAATATCGCATTCCCCCAGAATTGGATTGGAATGGAAGTGCATACGCACTATGGGAGAGAATAACCGGTGAACCAAATGTTAATCCCGAAGCACGTTACGCCTCTCACATCCACAACCCGAACATTCGCTTCTTACACCGTGTTATGGCAAACACAGTATTTGGAAGGGCAAACAACAACAAAGTCAACACTAAAGAGTTGTATGCTCTTCACTTTACCTTTTCACAAAACCTCCGTCGTAATCCCGTTACTTTAATGATGGCCCACATTCAAAACCTCGTTACAAGAGACGGGACTACGCCTTTTTGTATCGGAGGCATTGTCACCACCATCGCAGTTCACCTGAACTGGGGGGGAAAGGATCCAACGCCTACCTCCGCTGCCAGCAGTTTATATGGACATTGATAACTGTAGAGCTGGCCGCCTGATCAAAGTACGAGAAGCTGGAGGGTACTATCTAATGGTTAAGAATGCAAGAGTTCATAGTGTGATCATGCCAAATCATAATCGTACTTACTTGGGTAATCCGGATAACTGGCTTTACAACCTGAACGCCCCAGAACCCGGAGAAAATGAGCAAGGAAATCAAGGTGAGGCCAACAACGCTGCCGCTGACGAAATCGAAGAAGAATTAGAGCAGTAAGAGCCCCAACCACAACAAGCCAACAATCCTGCCACCATCGACGCAATCTATGCCGCAATAATGCAGCAAAACCAGTTGTCCACTCAACGCTACCAGAGCCTCACGACGCGCCAAATTCAAATGATGAATCTCATGCAACAAATGCAGAGAGACCAAAACGACTACACATGCAGGCATGATTAAAGTATGCTGGAATTCACCGCAGGAATGACGGAAGATATGAGAGCCTTAACACTTCGTGTTGACGACTTGCATAACATCATTTCCCAGAGGAATGAAGGCGAATCTTCCAGACACGGTGGGCAAGCACGTCGAAGAGCGAGGACACGTGGCCGATTCCAAAGACAAGAGGAGGAAGAATGATTATCCAGTTTCCATTTCCCCTTTCCATCTTCTGTCAATACATTGAGGACAATGTATGATTCAAGTATGTGGGAGGAAGTATTTCCCTTTCCTAGTAATTTTTTTGTAAAAAAAAAATTATCAAGTTATCTATTGAAGCAATTTGTGTTGTTATTTTAGAATCCCCTTTCTTTTTTGAGCCCTATAAAAAAAATTTGACTCACTCGACAAGTACATAGACTACAAGATCTTTAATTGCCAGGAATTGTGGCAAGATTAAGCGAAATTTCTACCGTCTAGACATTCTACAACCCCAGAGTATGATAGATCAGTTCAAGTACCTGTTATTCCAACACCCTGAGTTTAGTCTATGTAGTATCCCTGAGTAGTTTATATTAGCAGTCAGCACCGTCTTAAACACAAACTACATAGGAAGTCGATGAATATAAGTGGATGATATAATATTTCAGCAAAATGTTGCAAGGAAACACACCAATTAAATTGGACGATCCTTACCCGATCGCCTAATCCAAAGGATGTAAACCTTACAAAGTAACATGAAAAATCATTTGGTAGATGGTTCAGGAGCATCTGGTACTGAACTCGGTAGGGCAGATTACGGTCTGATCCCCCACATCCAACCATTGAATTGGAAAAGGTTGCCACATTACTGTGCCAGAAACCTCTAAAAGTTTATAAGGATCATAAACCACTAACCGACTGTTCTGCTATGTGCGTGTAAAGATAAAGGGCTTAATGTGATTGCGCTAGAATGAAAAGGGCAAAACAAGACAAATACTCGAGGTAGGCTATGATAGGACCTGTAACTAGTTTACGTAAAATGGGACTGTCTAGTGTCATTGACATAGTAATAGAGCATGAATCGAGCCACAGATTTTCTGACAACGCAGCTATATATTAGTTTGATCTAAGTCATAACCGTGCATCTGACCACGTTTAGAAAAACATACTTAGCATTTGCTTGAGGACAAGCAAAGTTTAAGTATGGGGAGTTTGATAATACGAAAATGTATAGTATATTTGGCTTGATTAATATAAATTATGTCTCTATTTTATTTTAATTATGTTGCTTTATGTTGGTATTACGCTGGTATTTAATTGTATTGCAGGTATTTAATTAAATGAAGCTTTTGTGAGAAAAGGAAGAAAAAGGGGGGTACAAATGAAGAAAAATAGGAAATATCCAAAAAGAAAAAAGGATACAAAAAGTAAAGAGCCAAAGATAAGCCCAAGCCCAAAAATGAAGCACGACGACCGTCACATGAAGCACGACGACCGTCACGTAAAGCACGACGACCATCACGTAAAGCGCGACGACCGTCACGTAAAGCATGACGACCGTCACGTAAAGCACGACGACCGTCACGTAAAGCATGACGACCATCACTCCTATTATTTTGCCCACGTCCCTTAAAGCTTACAACGAAAGTGTGTTAGTTGCTATATGCACGTTCCACCAAGTCAACTACAGAGAGATTCAACATCCCTACAAACTCTCCTACAAATTCTCACCTGCAGTTATTCAAGAAAGATATAAATAGGAGGCTTCGGACATTTAACCGGGGGTCTCTCTTTTTCTCTCTCTGGGGGGTCCAGGATTCCAACATTTTGTTTTGGTTCTTCTTTTTGGCAAGAAAGTTTAGAGATTTTATTGAGCGAATATTCTTTTCAGCATCATTCTTTTCAGCATTATTTTATTTCCCAGTTATTTCTATATTCCTTTCCAGCATTATTCTTTTCAGTTTTATTTTCTTCTGTACGGTTAAATATATCCTCCGATCGAAGCAAAGCCTACAATTTGTGCAGGAGTGCTTCTGTCTTCAGAGTTATTACCAGGTTTATGTTTACAAATTCTTATTGATTTTTAATCGATATAATTATGTTTATTTGTGTTTGTCCTTTAAATTATTCTGCGATTTGGTTTAATATTATGTCAGGCTAGAAATTCTATATCGGTATGTAAAGTCACTCAACCGAGGGAACGAGTAACTTAGTTGGGATTATTTTTACTACGAAACTTTCTTTTCTGGCCTAAGTTACTATTTTTCAATCATTAAATTGTTTTGTTACGGAAGTAAAAAACAGATAGAGGTTAGGGTCAACAAAGCGGAAGTTTGAGATCTTTTAACTAGACAGTAGTAATTAGGCATTGGCTTAAAATACAGCGGAAGCACTTTAAAGTTAATTAAGATTTTGTTTAGTTTCCAAAAAGTGTTTTTAACTCCTGCGGGATGGCGGAAGCGTACGTTAGGACTTAACTGCATAGCCTAGATCAACAAAATGACAGTGTGAGACGAGGGTTTTTAAACTAGATAAGTTTTACTGAAAGCTGTTTTGAAAATATAAAGACGCCCGACAGGTCGCTAGTTCCTGAGGTACGACTGTTGCATACTGGTAATTAAGCTCATTGATTATTAAAATCCAACTTAATTTAGTATTTAGTTTTCCCTACAACCCAAATCAAAAATTCATTAGCTTTATATTTGCGAAGTAACAATAGAAGACGGTAGATCGATTCATCAGTCTCTGTGGTTCGATATCTTTTAAAACTACTCGACAAGACTGTGCACTTGCAGTCCAAATCATTGGATACATAAGTACAAATTCCACGATCACCTGACTATACTTCATCTTCAACCTCCAGCCAAAGGATCTGTAACTTTCTCATTTCTCAACAATTTGCAAAAATGTAAACATGAAAATTGCTCCATTTTGTCACATGAATCCAAATATATAAATATCATAAACTATAAATTAAAGATGAATGAGAATTTTTAACAGTACCAAATTCTGACCTAAATATTTCTGAAAGTTCAAACTCAAAATTCTCATAGCTCAATCAAAATAAATGAAATCTATGGACATGTACAGCTTCAGGGCAATGATGTCTACATTTTATCTTCACAAATGCAAGCCTAACAATGCCTAAGTAATGAGATAAAAGTTTAAGAAAAATACCTCAAAACTGGAAATCATGAAATGGATTTGAGCTTGTTTCAAGCAGTGTTGATGATCAGGTTAGCTTCCTTGGACCTCTATGAAGCTAATGCAATGGTTGGCTTGAGCTGAGAGTGGCTGAGGAGCTCTGGAGAAGTCAAGTTGCAGACCCTTATTTTTGAAAATGGAACCTGATGATGGAGGTGTTACAGTTGAGCAAATGGACTTTGGATGGTTTGTATTTGATGTTTAGAAGCTTTTGGAAGTGAAAGACCAAAGAACGCACGAGGGGATTTGGAGTTTGGTATGTAAAGTCATAACTTGCACAACAATGGTGTTTTGAGACAGGTTCTGGCTAGAGGGAGTTTGAGTGAGTTTAAGGGTCTTCAAGCTCGTGTCCTAGCTCATAAATAGTGACTCTATTTATAAGCAACAAGTTTGGGATGCTCTAGTTGATCAGAATTCAAATTTGCATCCTTAAGCTAAACATGTGATTTTTTTGCAAAACAAGTTTCAAAGTCTTGTGTACTTGCTAAGATAGAGTGGTTATGCTTTAAACAAGCTTGCTTCTGACTTTGTGGATGGAGTGTGATCAGAGGGAACAAGTTAGAGGCTCAATGTGAACTTTATGCAAAAAGGTTGCTTTACAAGAATGGTATTGTTAACTTTCTTCCCAAAATGGCAATGTGAATTAGATAAAGCTTAAATCATTTGGATTACAGCTCAAAAGTTTGTGTAATCTATTAATTATGGAGTTACAAACAAGTTTGAGGCCTGCAAAGCAAAGATTATGCAGCCTAACATTGAAATTGCATTTGTGTTCATCTTGAAAATGACCTATAATTCAAGTGACAAAACACCAACTTCATCTCTTCAATTCTCCCTACTCAAGAATGATCTCAAGGAGTTCTTTGATATTTTGGAAAGCTTGAAATGTACTATACAACCCATCTTTGAAATGCTTTTGAAGTTTCCCCTTTGAACTATGTGAAAAATTGCGATGAAGTTAGATCAAAAATCTGCCTAACTAGGGCAAAATTTGACTAAGTCTTTTTTTAGTTCATGAGCATGTATTCATAAAATTATAACTTGGGATCAAATCCCTTTTGGAAGAAGTTTTATGAAGTAAAGTTGTAGATTTAATGGAGATCTACAACTTTCATGTTGGAAGTTTCCTTTGAATCATCTTGCATCATAATGAAAAAATTGCTCAAAGTTATGAAAAAATAAGAAATTTTTGACACTTAGAAAAATTTCTACGTTTAGAAATTTTGACTTTTCAAAATGAAATCTTGATTTATTGATTTCTTGATGAATAAGTTTCCTATTTTGACATGTTTTAATGAATTGTGATATTTGGTGCTTAAATTTGACCAAAAAGTCAAAGTTTGACTTTTCAGTATATAGTTGACTTTTGATCAGTTGACTGCAAAATTCATCTGTCAATCCAATGGATTTGCATGTTTTGAATCATGTCATTAGGTCAAAATGATTCAATTGGACTCTTGAGATCATTCCTTAAACCAATTGACCATTTGCGAGGTCAAAAATCAGAACTTGCCCTTTCCTAGTCAAAACCCTAATTTTAACCATTTTGCCCTTTTGGAGATTTGATCAATTTCTTGAGGAATTATGGTCCAAACATGATCAAATGATAAATATGAGTTTAAAATGTTGATGTGGATAAAAAATTTATGAAGTTTGACTGTAAATTGGCCATGGTTGACTTTTTCCCCAATACAGCTGATTTTTAGATCAATTGTTCAATTGACTGATCAAAAGTGTGATCCAAGGCTTGAAACATGACATGAGTAATATTGGGGGTCCACAATGATCCATGAAATTCATATGAATAATTGAAAGTTCAAAAATCCTTGTGCAATCTCAAACCCTAATTTTTGGTCATCAGTGCATAAGGAGGTGCCTGAGTTGATCAAACCCTAGTGCAGTTTTGAGTCCAAGGAGATCTTGTGAGCATATTCTTGATAAGTGAGAGGGAAAATTTTGGGGTACAATAGCTGCCCGTGTTCAATCGTCTTAAGCCTGAGGAGTTAGATTGGCAAGTTTTTCCATTCGTGACTCGAAGGTGGAAGATGATTGGACACTAGAGTGCCCAGAAATTTGCACTCGGTGATGTGATGGTTGAGGGAATAGGCTTAAAGATGCCATTTGGAGAGGTGATATAGATCTGTAGGAGATGGACTTAAATATGCCATCCAAAAGCGATTGTTTGTATTGTAATTTGTAAGCTGAAAGAATGAGTATCAGAATGGCGTCCGTGTCTAGAGCATATCTGAACTGTATCTGGAAGCTAATTTTAAATGATTATCAGAATGGCATCCTTGTTTGGAGTATATCTGAACTGTATCTGAAAGCTGAATCTGAATGAGTATCAGAATGGCATCCGTATTTGGAGCGTATTTGAACTGTATCTGAAAGTTGAATCTGAATGAGTATTAGAAAGGCGTCAGTGTCTGGAGCGTATCTGAATTGTATATGGGGGCTGATTTTGAATGAGTATCAGAATGGAATCCATGTCTAAAGCGTATCTGAACTGTATCTTAGAACTGAAACTGAGTGAGTATCAAAATGGCATCAGTTTCTGGAGCGTATCTGAACTGTATCTGAGAGTTAAATCTGAATGAGTATCAGAATGGCATTTGTGTCTGGAGTGTATCTGAATTGTATCTGAGAGCTTGAATTTGAATGAGTATCAGAATGACATTCGTATCTGGAGCATATCTGAAAGTTGGATCTGAATGAGTATCAGAATGACATCCGTGTCTGGAGTGTATATGTACTATATCTGAAAACTTTGAACATTGTTAATGGTAACTGTTAACCTTATCCTGAAAAGGGAAAAATGTTAGCTAAAATTCCAAGTCATGATACATGAAATGTATGCATAATGGGATTATGTTGTATGCATTCGTGTTATCAATGTTTATGATATATGAATGCGATGTATGCGTGTGTGAGTTGATCTGCCACACTACTGTTGGATTGGGGAAAATAAATCCCTGACCGTTGCTGAGGATATGTAGTGTAAGTCTTCATGTTGTGAAGTTGAAGTGTTGATGAATTTCCTCTTAGAGAAATAAACTCTATTGTAAGGGAAATGTCGTGTACTGTTTGTAAAATCCTGTTGTGAAATCCTGAGAAATTGGACGACTTCTACTGGGGATTGATAATTGGAAGCTTGTTCCGCTGGGAATTAAACTTCAAATTGTAGGGGATTTATGGAAATAGCTTAGAGAAATTTCCCTACCTCTTAAAGCCATTAGTAATTGTCTTTTATTTTGTTTATTTGTAAACAATAATTATGTTCAAATGCATATGTTCAACAATGAATCATTGGACGTTTTTGTAAACAAAACACAAGCGTAAAGAAAAACAGATAGTTTTTGCACTTTCAAAGGGATATCTTTGTATTGACTTTGAGTAAGTATTTTTGTACAATGAAACAAACATTCTAGTAAGATAATATCGTCGTAAGAATTAAAAATTTTAATTTAAAGAAAAGATAGCTATGTGTAATAATCCCATGGGGTTCCCATTCTGCTATAGCCTCTGTATCTCTGAGCATCTTGTCTATTTGTTGCCTCGTCCGAAGATGATTGAATTGATCAGAACCTTTGAGTTTGCAGGTTGTCCATAAAGTGATCCAACGGGACATAGTCATACGCTTTAATTCCCTAAATTTTTCCTGGACCGCCCTTTCGCGTTTTCAGTCCACCGGGATACCCTTTTTTGCCCAAGTCGCCCTTTCGGGTTTTCAACTTGTCGGGTGTACAGATTTTTTTGTTTTGTTTTATCCCTAATTTTTGCCCGAACTTTTTTTGGTTCGCCGGGATGCCCTTGTTTTGCCTAGGTGTGTCAACCTAGCGGGTTTCTTATGCGTAGTATCTTTTGACTATGTCCGTGTTTGCAGGATGCGGTAGGTTGTCACCATCCATGGTGGTCAAGATCATTGCCCCACCAGAGAAAATGTTTTTGATTACAAATGGTCCTTCATAGGTAGGAGTCCATTTTCCCCTAGGATCACCTTATGGTAGTATGATACGTTTGATTACCAAATCCCCAACTTGAAACACTTGCCGTCTGACCTTCTTGTTGAAAGCTTTGATCATCCGTTTTTGATACATTTGACCATGGCAAATAGCAGTAAGTCTTTTCTCATCAATAAAGTTCAATTGATCAAGTCGAGTATGGATCCAATCGTCTTCGTTCAGCCATGCATCCTTCATAATCCTCAGAGAGGGTATCTGGACCTCGATAGGCAAGACAACCTCCATGCCGTAAACCAGAGAATAGGGTGTTGCCCCGGTTGATGTGCAAGTTGTGGTACGATACCCGTGGAGAGCGAATGGTAGCATCTTACGCCAGTCTTTGTATGTGACTGTCATTTTCTGTATGATCTTTTTAATGTTCTTATTTGCAGCTTCGACAGCACCATTCATCTTTGGCCGGTAAGGGGAAGAATTGTGATGCTGGATCTTGAATTGTTCGCACAAGGCGGTAATCATAGTGTTGTTGAGATGTGTACCATTGTCAGTGATGATCCTCTCCAGGATACCGTACCGGCAAATGAGATTTTGCTTGATGAAACGGGCAACAACATTATTGGTAACGGAAGCGAAGGAGGTTGCCTCAACCCACTTTGTAAAATAGTCAATGGCCACTAGGATGAAGCGGTGTCCATTAGAGGTCGTTGGCTTGATTTTCCCAATCATATCAATCCCCCATATAGCAAAGGGCCAAGGAGTCGTCAAGACATTCAGAGGAACCGGAGGTACGTGCACCTTGTCAGCATAAATCTGACACTTATGGCAGGTCCGAGAGTGTTGATAGCAATCTGCTTCCATGGTAGACCAGTAATAGCCTGCCCGTAGGATTTTCTTTGCCATCGTATGCCCACTGGAATGGGTGCCAAAAGTGCCTCCATGTAATTCAGCCATGATCCTTTCAGCTTCAACCTTATCTACGCATCGAAGTAACATATAGTCATGGTTACGTTTGTAAAGAATGCCATTACTAAGGAAGAACTTAGCAGAGAATCTCCTTAAGAACTTCTTATCATTGATTGAAGCTCCTTCTGGGTATTCTTGAGCCTCGAGATACTTCTTGACTTCATGAAACCAAGGCTGGTCCACTACTTCTTCAGTATTAATCTCGTGATAGTGCACTGGTTCCTCCATTTGTTCGATGGTGATCTGGGGAGCCTCGTTATTCCAATAAAGTTTAAACATAGATGAAATTGTGCCTAGAGCGTCTGCTAGCTAATTTTCTTCTCGCGGGAAATGCTCGAAGGTAATCTTCTCAAAATGTGGTAGCAATGTCAAAACATGTTCTTTATAAGGGATAAGGTTTGGGTGTTTGGTGTCCCATTACCCTTTGATCTGGCTGATAACCAAAGTTGAATCTCCGAATACATCCAAGGATTTGATCCCCAAGTCTATGGCAGCTCTGAGACCAAAGATGCATGCTTCGTATTCCACCATGTTGTTTGTACAATTGAAACAGAGTCTTGCGGTAAAGGGAGTATGACACCCTTCCGGAGATATGAGTACAACACCGATACCATTGCCAAGTGCATTGGATGCCCCATCAAAGAATAGGGTCCATCGGGATCCTTGTTCAGGTCCGTCATATGGCCTGAATTCTTCACAGTTATTTACCATCATGATGTCTTCATCTAGGAATTCAAACTTCATGGGCTGGTAGTCTTCCACAGCTTGGTGAGCAAGGTGATCTGATAGTACACTTCCCTTTATAGCTTTCTGGGTAGTATACTGTATGTCATATTCCATCAGGATCATCTGCCATCTTTCTATTCTCCCGGAGAGAGCAGGTTTCTCAAAGATGTATTTTATCGGATCCATTTTAGATATCAACAAAGTAGTATGAGTCAGCATATATTGTCTTAGCCTGCGAGCAGCCCATGCCAGAGTGAAACAAGTTTTCTCAAGTAGTGAATATCTGGTTTCACAATCGGTAAACTTTTTGCTCAGGTAGTAAATAGCATGCTCTTTTCGGCCAGACTCGTCATGCTGCCCCAATACACACCCCATTGAGTTTTCTAAAACAGTCAGATACATGATCAATGGTCTTCCCTCGACTGGTGGCACATAGGAGGCTCTTGCAGGTATTCTTTGATCTTGTCAAAAGCAGTTTGGAAATCATCATTACATTTGACTACCTGATCATTCTTCAGTAGTTTGAAGATTGGTTCACAAGTAGCTATCAGGTGAGAAATGAATCTGGCAATGTAGTTCAAACGTCCCAAGAATCCTATGACTTCCTTCTCAGTATGAGGAGCAAGCATCTCTTGTATCGCTTTCACTTTGGCAGGATCTACTTCAATACCTTTAATGCTGACGACAAATCCTAGGAGTTTACCAGACCGTACCCCAAATGTGCATTTGTTTGGATTCAACCTCAGCTTGTACTTCTTTAGTCTCTCAAACAGTTTTTGTAAGTGATCAAGATGCTCTTCTTTTTTTTTGAGATCTGGCTATCATGTCGTCCACGTAGACCTCTATTTCATGATGTATCATGTCATTAAATAAAGCTACCATGGCACGTTGATAGGTTTCCCCAACATTCTTTAGTCTGAATGGCATCACCTTATAGCAGAAAGTCCCCCACTGTATTACAAACGTTGTTTTCTCCATGTCCTCAGGCACCATTTTGATTTGGTTGTAACCTGAGAATCCGTCCATGAAGGAAAAAACTTTGTGTTGTGTCGTATTATCAACTAGAATATCAATGTGGGGGTGGAAAATCATCCTTAGGGCTTTCCCTATTCAAATCTCTGTAGTCCACACACATTCGCACTTTGCCGTCTTTTTTTGGAACGGGAACAACATTGGAAACCCATTGGGGATAAGAGGTGACAGCCAAGAATCCAGTGTTGAATTGCTTCATGACTTCTGCTTTAATCTTTTCTAACATATCAGGCCTCATGCGGCAAACCTTTTTCTTTACTGGCGGACAATCCTCTTTTATAGGCAGACGATGTACCACAATATATGCATCAAGTCCTGGCATGTCTTCATAAGACCAGGAAAAGACTTCAACATACTCGTGTAACAACTGAATCAAACGCTCCTTGACACCGGGTTCCAGATTGGCACCCATCTTGACCTTTTTTTTGTCTTCTTCGGTACCTAGGTTGATTGTATCCACGGGTTCCTCGTGAGGCTGAATGGTTCTCTCTTCTTGTTGTAGTAGTCTGGCAAGTTCCCCTGGTACTTCATAATATTCCTCACCTTCGTCTTTGGCTTGGTAGATTAGATTCTCAGAGTCACAAAAGGCCATAGCAGTATCATTACCCACGGGATCCCGAATGGATGTATACATGTATTGTGAGTGTGAGTGTGTGTAAGGGTATAACTATCCTTGAAAGAAATAAAAAATGTAAAAAGAAGAACAATGAGCACAAAAGTTTGTATGCGAAAATGTCCATGATTCATTGATGTCATATGAAAATGAGATAATAACCCTTAAAAATGGACCATTGTGCCTCGAGTAAGACACAAGGTTTTAAGAGTGCGAATCTTTTTAATATTACAGATCGAATAAAATGTAAAGACAGATTACTGTGGGATAAAAGTTATCGGGACAAAATCTCTAGCCTCCCAGTTGCTGAGCCCTCCACTGACGATTGGGAATATCCAATCCTCCAAGTCACAGCTATCTTCATCATCTTCTACGGTGTTGACCTCGCGGTTTCTGATCTTCAGGGGTGGTCCTCTGGCACGAGCGCGACGCACAACCTTCTGGGCACCTGAAGTTAAACCTAGGCCAAATTTGTCAGACTTATATGGGATATCTGGGAGTTGTCCCCAAATAGTTCACCCACCTTCTTCTACCACTGCTTTGGCATCCTTCAGAGATGACATCTGGAGTGGAGGCCTTATGATCTTGGGAACAGCCTTGGTTACT
The DNA here is from genome assembly GCA_948472305.1 of Vicia faba. Taxonomy (NCBI): domain Eukaryota; kingdom Viridiplantae; phylum Streptophyta; class Magnoliopsida; order Fabales; family Fabaceae; genus Vicia; species Vicia faba. The sequence continues at coordinate 1,493,013,251 of OX451737.1, forward strand.
GCCACATCTTGCGGGACCTCTTCAAAGTGTTGGAATGGAGTTTCAATAAATTCACCATCTAATTCCATATATCTGAAGGAATTGAGATGGATGATCATATACTCTTCTTCTCCATGAACGGTGATAATCTTCCCTTGAATCGGATATTTCAACATTTGGTGCAACGTAGAAGTAACAACGCCAGCATTGTGAATCCACGGTCGGCCTAGCAAGCAGGAATATGAGGGACGGATATCCATTACATAAAAAGTTGAATCAAATGTCTGTGTTCCAACTTTTATGGGAATGTCTACCTCCCCATGTACCATCCTTTTCGAGCCGTCAAAAGCCCTTACTACTATGTTACTTGGCTTCAATGTCAATCCCTCACAGACAAGCCTATCAAGAGCTTTTTTAGGTAATACATTCAGAGATGAGCCAATGTCCACCAAAACATGAGCCAGGGTTGTGCCCCTACATTCAACTGAGACATGCAATGCCTCATTATGCTTCCTTCCTCTTGGTGTTAAATCAGCATCCGAAAAACCTAGACCATTATCTATAGTCAGGCTGGCTACGCAGTCTTGAAACTGATTGGCAGATGTCTCTTGGGGTACATGAGCAGTTTTCAGAAATTTTACCAAGACTTTTGCATGCGCCTCAGAACATAGTAGTAATGCTAGCATGGAAATTTTAGAGGGAGTTTTCCCCAGTTGTTCAACTACATCATAGTCGCTTCTTTTTATGATCTTCAGAATCTCCTCCATCTCTTTTCGGGAGGTCTCAGTGATAGCCAATGACTGAGCCTTCATCTGGACAGGCTTAATTATAATACTTTTACCTCGAGTCTTGGTTAACTCGGCATCAAGAGTGTCAGTAGGAATGATAACAGGGGTTGTAACAGCTTTTTCAGTTGGAGTATTGGTGGAGATGATTGTAGGACTGGGAATAGCCTTCGGAGGAGCAACAATAACAGGAATGATTACAGGTCCAGAAACTGCTTTTGGGGGAGCAATTTCTGGAGATAATATCATTCCTCTTCGGGTAATCTTGATAGTTCCTACAATATTACTGATGTCGAAGTTTACTTTCTCGGAGCTCGAATCTTCGACGGCTGGCCAATCCTGCTTGATACCGTGGTAGTAGATATCCCCTCCATAATTCCATGGTATGGTTTTGTCTGACGAATATGGGATTGGTCCAGGCATTGTAATTATTAAAGGAGTTACTTTCGGAACTGATGTAATTCTAACGGGTCTTTTGGTGGAGACCCTAGAAGAATTGGTGGAAATGGTAATGATAGAAACATCTTTAAGAGGAACAGGTGGAACAAAAGTCTTTTCAAACAAAATTTATTTGTTATCCATTAGGCATTGAACGCCTGTTTTTAACAAAGGGAAACTGGTTGGTGAAGACAAACAGAAATGACAGCCTTCATCACAGCCCGGGAACACACGGCATTCAACAAGTTCACTTTAATAGTTAGGAGTGGGGTCATAAGTTCATCAACTGAAGTAAAAAATATTTCTTCTTCAATGGCATTGGTATTATGGCCATGTTTGGGCATAGGGGCAGAAATGACATTTGACTTTTCGGGCGCATCGAATTCAATCTCTTTGGCTTCAATGAGGTCTTGTATTTTGTTCTTTAGAGCCCAACAGTTATTAGTGTCATGGCCAGGACTTTCAGAGTGATATGCACAACGGGCATTGGGATGATAGTGAGGAGATGTTGTGTTAGGGTTCTTCAGAGCTTCTTTTAAGGTCACCAAATTGGATCTTAGTAGATGCGGTAATACCTGAGATTGGGTCATATTAATTCTGGTGAACTGCTTGACCGGTCTTTCCATCCTTGGTTGGTTGTTTCTTTGCTGATCAGGAATAGGCTTAGGAATCATAACATCCCCCACCATTGGACGGCGTTCGGACCTATCTTGATTTCTCTGAGGATAAATGGCAACCACTTCTTTCTTTCTGATAACTGGCTTCCTTATAGCAGCAGAGGATGTATCTTTCTGAATCTTTCCACTCTTTATCCCGGCTTCTACCCTTTCTCCGGTCAATATCAGTTCAGTAAAACCTGCCGATGAACTTCCAATTAAATGATTGAAGAAGGGACCAGACAAGGTGCCCAAGAAAATGTCTACCAACTCTCTCTCAGATAGAGGGGGTTGAACTCTTCCAGTTAAATCTCTCCATTTTTGCGCATAGTCCTTGAAACCTTCATTGGAAACCATGGCCATACTCTGGAGTTGAGTACGGGTAGGCGCAAGATCAGCATTGTATTGGTATTATTTGTAGAAGACTGCAGCAAGATCTTCCCAATTGTGAACATTGGCTCTTTCTAACTGGTAAAACCAATCAAGTTGAGTTCCAGACAGGCTGTCTTGGAAGAAGTGTACCCATAAGTCTTTGTCAGCGGTATGGGGCTGGATTTTCCTCACATAGGACCGAAGATGCATTTTAGGGCATGAGACTCCGTCATACTTGGAAAACACAGGTGCTTTGAATTTGGGAGGAATGACAATCCCCGATACTAACCCCAATTCCTCAAAGTCCAAGCCAGGCACTTTTTGGATTTCCATCGCACTCAACCGCTCTTCGAGTTGTTTATACTTGTCATCGGTTGGAGGGTGTTGTTCTTAAGAATAGTCTTCTTCTTCCTCTTCCTCTTCTGATTCTGACAGGACAATTGTTTCCTTGCCTTTCCCATCTTGATTGTCTCTCTCACCGAATGTCGTTGCAAAGTCTAAGGTCCTTCTTGTCTTCCCATGAAATCTTCTTCCCATGTTTAGGACTCCGGTTACCTTCTTTGTCTTCTTTTTCTTCTCCTCAGCCAGCAAAGTCTTCAACTCTTCTTGTTCTTTGGCTAGGGTCAAGAGCAACTGTTGAAACTGTGTATTCTAAGCTTGGAGGTCCTTCACTGTTTGCTCGAGATCCATCTTACTGAAATAAATAGTAGAGAGATGAGGACACTTGTTGCAAAAGACCTGCTTATGTTATGATGAATGGTATATGCATATGTAATGATTTCAAGGATTTTAAATATTCAAATTTGTTTTAGCCAAAAAGGAAACACACATTATATTAATAAGTTAAAGCTTGAGTACATCAATGCCTCTTGGGCTTATAAGGAAATACAAAAGCTCTAAGATAAAAAGGTAGTGCACATCCTCTTTGGCGCGATGTAGGCATTGAGAGTCTGCTCCTCATGAAGTAGCCTAGTGAGTTCCAAAACCTTCTTCTCGCTTGCGTAGAATTTAGCTTCGAAAGTATATCGCTCCCCCTTGAGTTGTATCTAATCTCTTTGTAGGTATTCAAGAGAGGTGGGCATATTAGGATGTAGGATAGTGTATGGAACATCTCCCTCCATGACAGGCTCGATGATTACCGGGAGAATGGAGGGGTAAGGCATCATAAGACTCTGAGCACGATTTCGTACCCATTTGAGGTAAGGCTCAAGAGGGATGGAATTTTTATGCCCCAAATTCTTGCTATCCACCTTGTTTAACATCCTCCAAGATCGGATAAATCTCTGGCGAAGACCTTGATCGTCGTTGTCGTAGTCAAATACCAAACCTTGAATGAGAATCTCGTGCGGGTCATCCCTTCGGGTGTAACCAAATTATCTTAAGGCTAAGCAGGGGTTGTAGGTGATACCTCCCTTAATGCCAAATAAAGGGACATTAGGGAATTCTCCACAATGGTCGACAATGATAACATTCTCTTTGGATCGGGAGCACCAATGAATGTCTGAATGTTTGAGCGTCATCAACCTTTGTGACCACCTTGAACCTTGCTCATTTTTTAATACAGATTGGGGAAGATACGAAATAAACCATCTTGCTAAGATAGGAGTGCAACACATAAGGACATCTCTTTTCCTCATTGTGCGGGTGTGAAAAGAGTGTAGGATATCTCCTAGCAATGTAGGCACCGGGTTGCGGGATATGGAGATTTTGACGGTGTTGATATCTATGAGTTGGTCAGGATTTGGAAACAAAACCATCCCATAGATGAGGAGAGCCACAATTTCCTCAAAGGCTTGCAAGTCCAAGGAATTCCAACAGATTTGGGCTTTCTCAAACAAGAACTTTGCTAAGAAACCTTTGACACCACTCTTTGTTTCCCAATGAGTTGTGACATCAGATTAGTGCAAGTGTAGAGCTTGAGCAATTTCTTCTGGCTTGGGGTCTCTTTCCGTACCGTTGAAAGGTAGTTGATTGAGAATGGGAATCCTCGAGAGTTGGGAGAATTCTTCCAAAGTAGGCACAAGTTGATAGTCGGGAAATGTGAAGCAATGGTGTAAAGGATCAAAGAATTGAAAGAGCACCTTCATCATATCCTCATTTGTGTTAGAGGTGACCAAGTTGAGTAGGCGACCATGTCTCTCGATAAATGGAGAGTTTTCAGGAATCCTTGAAGCTAGCTCCTTGAGTTGTGGAGGGATCCTTACAAGATTGACTTGAATAGTTTTCCTGTGAAGTGAATCCATATCCAACAAAACAAGAACAAAGATGAATCCCAAAATCCTTGAAATGGTTAGTGAACGTATATGATGTTCATGGTGTTCATGATGTTATGTGCAAGTATGCATATACAAACAAAACAAACAAATCCTTAGGTTTAGGCTTGCATGAAGTTTTATAGGTAAGTACCCTCTTGAAGTTTAGTTGGCTTAAACCTGTCCTAGTAATAGTAACCGGGTTCTAAGAAGCTCAATAACACTGGTTTGTTTCCTTGGTCATTATTTCAGCACAAGCCTCTTTAATGGCGACCGAAATATCCCAAGAAACCAAACCTCAATGAGTGTAGTATCGAGTATCTACCAACTTCGGATTGTACCAAATCCGGTCATCTCACTACATCCTAAAGGCCAAGTTGGTCAAGTAAAGGTTCTAAAAGTTCATTAGTGCTTCATGACATCACTCAGCGGTCCCATATTCTCTTTGATTAACTCAAAGGCTACCGGTACCCACAAATATGTTGCACTAACGTAGCTATTGCTTAGACCATATCGGTATACCCCGCACAGTTTCCACAATGTATTGCTACTTACCTATAATGTATCCTAAATTAGGGTAGAGGATTCAAACCCAAACAAAGAACCATAATGTAAAGAATACAAGTCAAACAATGTAAGCAAATAAATGTGATATGTCCCTAAGGTAACCCTACTTTTAGAATTTTCCCCAACAGAGTCGCCAGTTCTGTGATACGGTGGGAGAACTGGCTTGAGGGTTTTGCATTTGATTGCAAATGTTGCGGTTAGCAAGAGTCGTTACCGACTTTTCTTTTATAAAAAGGAAAGGTGAAAAAGCACAGGAAAGACCTTTGAGATTATTTCTTGAGTTTGGGGGGTAGATTATGAAAAGGGAAGGTATTAACACCCTTTTCATCCATGGTTTTCCATGGGCTCTTAGTTACTTACTAGATCACTTGCTTTTGTTTGAAATTGTGCTTTGCATGGTTTTTGAAAGTATTTTGTAAAGAGGCCATTGTTTAGGCAATCTTTGTAATAATTCTTGTTTGTAAGAATGTATACAAAGATGTTTAATCTTTTGAATTTTTTTTCAATTTTGTAAGATGTTTGGAAGTGTATGTGATTGTTTTGAAAATAGCAAGGATGTTTGTTTTGAAATGGAGCAAGTAATTAGGAGCAATCTACCTACTCAAATGTCTTTGCTGTTCATTTCCTTTTCCTTTGACATTATTGTCTTACCATTGATTTAGTAAGCAACCCTATCTTTGGATGTAAACGGGACGGGCGTGGGTCATCGTATAGCCATGATTAGCAATGTTGCAAGGTATATTAGCATTCTTTTTTAGGGACTAAGATCATTTGTAAGGCAACTTAAATAGCGTCATCGAGGGACTATGATCTTGTATTTGCTTGTTTTTGCTAAGATACCTTACATGCATAATATGGCCATTTTTATAAGGCAACAAAGTGGATTTACCCTAAGGGTGTATGTGTGCAAATGTGTTGATTTACATGCTTTGATTTGTCTTAATTAGGGTTTTCTATTTGTTGGTTTTAGTCTTTCCATACAAACCCTAATTTACTAACATGTATATATGAAATCGATAAATTGTGGAATTTTAAAGTTACTACGTTATTACAACATTTGGGAGGGGGTGTACAAATTACAAATGGGGATTGCAAGAATGTAAGCCTAATTAATCTATTACAACCATATTGAATTGATATCAATGTACAAGGAAATGAATAAATATAAAGTACAAATGCAAATGGAAAGAAACATGATTTTTGTTTGGATTTTTTTTATGAAAGGGGTTTTAACCTAAACCTAATTAGAGAAAAATCATTAATCAAAATTAAATTAACTAAAACTAATTAAGAAAAGAAATTAATTAAGAAAATATTGTTAGGGTTTTTTTTAAGAAAGGGTTTTAAATTAAAAATAATATAAAACTAATTAAAATAAACCTAAGTTCTAAATTAATTTTAATTTACAAGAGGATAATATAGTAATTAAACCTAATTATCTAAATATTATTTAATTAAGAAAAGAAATTAATTGTTAAAAAAAATGTTTTTTATCTTTTGTTTTTATTAAGAAAATAAAATTAATATATTATTGCCTAAGTAATAAATAAATTATTTTTGGGATTTTTTTATTAATAATAATAATAATGAAATAAATAATAATAAAAATAAAAATAAAATATGAAATGAAATGAAAATAAAAGAAAAAAAATGAAATGATAAAAACAAAGAGCCAGGGGGGTGCTGAAGCAAGGCCTGGAGTTACTTAGTAAAAAAAAAAAACAAGCCAGGCCCAAAGGGCCCAGCGCCTGCAAAAACAAAACAAACAGAAAAGTGAAAAATATATGGAAAATGAAAAGGGTACAACTGGGGCTCGAACCCAGGTCCCATAGGTTAACAGGCGCGCGCTTTACCACTAGGGTGGCTATACATCCGTTAACTTGTATGAAATAATAAATACATAACACAAAACGCGCCCTGACTGTACTTCATCTTCAACCTCCAGCCAAAGGATCTGTAACTTTCTCATTTCTCAACCATTTGCAAAAATGTAAACATGAAAATTGCTCCATTTTGTCACACGAATCCAAACATATAAATATCATAAACTATAAATCAAAGATGAATGAGAATTTTTAACAGTACTAAATTCTGACCTAAATATTTCAGAAAGTTCAAACTCAAAATTCTCCTAGCTCAATCAAAATAAATGAAATCTATGGACATGTACAGCTTCAGGGTAATGATGTCTATATTTTATCTTCACAAATGCAAGCCTAACAATGCCTAAGTAATGAGATAGAAGTTTAAGAAAAATACCTCAAAACTGGAAATCGTGAAATGGATTTGAGCTTGTTTCAAGCAGTGCTGATGATCAGGTTAGCTTCCTTGGACCTCTAGGAAGCTAATGCAATGGTTGGCTTGAGCTGAGAGTGGCTGAGGAGATCTGGAGAAGTCAAGTTGTAGACCCCTGTTTTTGAAAATGGAACTTGATGATGAAGGTGATACAGTTGAGCAAATGGACTTTGGATAGTTTTTATTTGATGTTTAGAAGCTTTTGGAAGTGAAAGGCCAAAGAACGCACGAGGGGATTTGGAGTTTGGTATGTAAAGTCAGAACTTACACAACAATGGTATTTTGAGACAATTTCTGGATAGAGGGAGTTTGAGTGAGTTTAAGGGTCTTCGAGCTCGTGTCCTAGCTCACAAAAAGTGACTCTATTTATAAGCAACAAGTTTGGGATGCTCTAGTTGATCAGAATTCAAATTTGCATCCTTAAGATAAACATGTGATTTTTTTGACAAAACAAGTTTCAAAGTCTTGTGTACTTGCTAAGATAGAGTGGTTATGATTTAAACAAGCTTGCTTCTGACTTTGTGGATGGAGTGTGATCAGAGGGAACAAGTTAGAGGTTCAATGTGAACTTGATGCAAAAAACTTGCTTTACAAGAATGGTATTGTTAACTTTCTTCCCAAAATAGCAATGTGAATTGGATAAAGCTTAAATCATTTGGATTATAGCTCAAAAGTTTGTGTAATCCATTAATTATAGAGTGAAAAACAATTTTGAGGCCTGCAAAGCAAAGATTATGCAGCCTAACATTGAAATTGCATTTGTGTTCATCATGAAAATGACCTATAATTCAAGTGACAAAACACCAACTTCATCTCTTCGATTCTCCCTACTCAAGAATGATCTCAAGGAGTTCTTAAACAATTTGGAAAGCTTGTAATGTTCTATACAACCCATCTTTGAATTGATTTCGAAGATTCCCCTTGGAACTATGTGAAAAATTGCGATGAAGTTAGGTCAAAAATCTGCCTAACTAGGGCAAAATTTCACTAAGTCTTTTTTTAGTTCATGAGCATGTATTCATAAAATTATAACTTGGGATCCAAGCACTTTTAGAAGAAGTTTTGTGAAGTAAAGTTGTATATTTCATGGAGATCTACAACTTTCATGTTGGAAGTTTCCTTTGAATCATCTTGCATCATAATGAAAAAATTGCTCAAAGTTATGAAAAAATAAGAAATTTTGACACTTAGAAAAATTTCTAAGTTTAGAAATTTTGACTTTTCAAAATGAAATCTTGATTTATTGATTTCTTGATGAATAATTTTCCTATTTTGACATGTTTTGATGAATTGTGATCTTTGGTGCTTAAATTTGACCAAAAAGTCAAGTTTGACTTTTCAGTATACAGTTGACTTTTGATCAGTTGACTGCAAAATTCATCTGTCAATCTAATGGATTTGCAATGTTTTGAATCATGTCATTAGGTCAAAATGATGCAATTGGACTCCTGAGATCATGCCTTAAATCAATTGACCATTTTCTAGGTCAAAAATCAGAAATTACCCTTTCCTAGTCAAAACCCTAATTTTAACCATTTTGCCCTTTTGGAGATTTGATCAAATTTCTTGAGGAATTATGGTCCAAACTTGATCAAATGATACATATGAGTTTAAAATGTTTATCTGGATCAAAAATTATGAAGTTTGACTGTAAATTGGCCATGGTTGACTTTTTCCCCAATGCAGTTGATTTTTAGATCAACTGTTCAATTGACTGATCAAAAGTGTGATCTAAGGCTTGAAACTTGACATGAGTAATCTTGGGGGTCCATAATGATCCATGAAAGTCATATGAAGCATTTAAAGTTCAAAAATACTTGTGCAGTCTCAAACCCTAATTTTTGGTCATCAGTGCATAAGGAGGTGCCTTGAGCTGATCAAACCCTAGTGCAGTTTTGAGTCCAAGGAGATATTGTGGGAAAATACTTGATAAGTGAGAGGTCAAATTTTTGTGTACAACAAAATGAAATGTTGGTTTTTCTTGTTTGTTACTTATGTAAGTAAAGGCAATGAGATTTAGTAAGTTTCTCCATGGGTTCATGAGTTTATTTCCATGCCCTAGTCAATAAAGCTTCAGAAGTTCAAACTTCACCATTGGATTTGTTTTGAAAGAAATGGAATGACAAGGTTATTTTGGTTCACCACATTTCAAGATTATCAAATTTGGTTCAAAAGTACAAGGTATTGATTGGAGAAGTTATCATGCTTGGACAAGGCTTTGTTCCCATTGGTCACAAATGCATATTTCTCTCAATTTCCAAGATATGGAAGTGGTTTTGGTGACTAAGAGTTATCATTTTTATCCTCAACAACTTATATTTACAAAACATTTGTGTTGGTACAAGAAGTTTGTTCAAAATTGTCAAAGTTCCTCAAGGCATATTTCTTGATCTAGGAGCTAGGGTTTTAAACTTCAAAGAAGCATATCTTGCTCATCTTTTGGTATTTTTAACTGAATCCAAAGACATCCTTCTCTTTAAAGGGTTATCAACAAATCATTTCAAAAGTTCCAAGGAGTTTTCATGTGGAAGAAGCTTGATGATGAAGAAAGATTACAAGTCCTCCAGATGAACCCCCATTTTCTCATGTGTGACTTCAAATGATCATAACTTAGTCAATTTTTATCACCTTGATCCCACTCTTTTTCCATAATGATCTTGAAGATGTTAACTGTATGCCTTATTTTATGTGCAAAGTGAGATAGTGGATGGAAGATTCTCTAAGGATACAAAAGATTATAGTTCATTTCATGATTTTTTGTCAACTTCAACAATTCATAACTCTCTCAATTTTTGGATATTTTGAATGGTTCAAGTTTCAAAATGTCATTCAAGAGGTCCATTTCATGCCATCTTTTTTGGTCAAGAGCAAATTCCAAGTGGAAGGCCATGTTTGGATGCAAAACATTATAGGTCACTTTTGAAGAAAAACTTGAAATATTTCTAAGTATGGAAAGTCAACCTTTTTCCCCCAACTTTGACTCAATGCAACTTTCATCTCAAGCATCCATTTGATTCCATTATTTTTCCATTGTAAAGCTTGTAACCTCATCTTTCTAAAGCATCAAGAATCATGCGTTAAGACCCCTTGAGCTGAGAATGCCATTGGATTGAACTTGGTAACTTGAAACTGAAGTTTCTTCATAAGTCAGAATTTGAAATTCATGTTTTGGCCTATAAACATCAAATTAGCACGCGTTTGTGATCTAAACATGTTTAACCAAGTTCTCAAAGTGGATTAGAGCCTTAAAACGCAAGGATTGTATAAGTTTTGATGGAAATTAGATTAAACTTTGCTCGTGCATCAGGTTCACACGATTTCCCTTCAAACTTCATCATTTCACACGCTTGAACATTCCATTTGATTCCCTATAAATAGAGGGTCATCCCCCATTCATTTCCTCAAGCTTTGAGAGCCAAAAACACTCTGTCAAAACCTCACACGAGCTTGAAATTTTTGAAATCAGTTCCTGAGATTCCAGCCTTTTCCTCCAAAATTCTTTGCACATTCATCTTCCTTAATCATCATACAAACTCTCCAGCACTTAAACCAAGAAAAACGAGCCATAATCCAAGCTACAGAAGTCCAGTTTCAGAGCTTCTTTCTTGAACTTCGAAAAGGTAGAATTCCCCATCATTTGGATCCAAATAAAGCACTAACTTGTTCTACTCCTTCTCCTGATTCTAGTGCTTCTTACAATTTTTAAATCCATTGAGATATGAGACAGAAATCTCAACTTGAAGGTGCTCTCTATTTTCTGGGCTTTTGATTCATATCACTTTGTATACTTTATACAAATTTGGCGCAATGGTGATGTTAGGATCATCTTGAAGAGACGAATCCAATGATACTGGTCTGGGACCCTAATTTTATCGTTTGAAGGATCTCACAAAATCTCCATTGCAGGGTGGCTGGAGGTTGAAGATGATGACATGTCTCGTCTCAGCCAATGATAGCATGCCAAGCGTTTTAATTTCATTGGTTGCCTTTTTACTGATTCCCTGTGCATCCCACTAAGGTCCATATCAAGCACAGCACGTCTGATCCATTGGATTAGCTTACTAACGCATTTTGACTATGATCTGATGGCCCATATATTTTTGGTTTTATTTTATTTTCTGATTTTTATATTTTAATTGATTTAATTTTCAAAAATTCATAACTCTTTTATTTTTTATCTAAAAATTATGAAAAAATTCACAAAAATACTTTGAATTATTTCTAATCTCATGACTATTTTTTCACATTTTTATTTTGACATTTGATTTTTTTTTATATTTTTTGCATTATTGGCTTCCTTTTAATTACTTAAAAAATGCTTTCTGATATTTTTTAATTCTGAAAATTTTCCTAAATATCATTTTGCATATTTCTGACTTCTTGGAAATTTTATGGAATTTTTTATTGTTGTTTACTATTTTTGACCTGTTTTCTTTTTGTTTGAACAATTTTAATTAGTTTTAAATAATTTCTGACTTTTAAAAATTGCCAAAAATTTTATAAAAATATTTGAGCCTTTTTCTGATTTTTCTATGGCCTTACTTAATTTTTCTTGATTAATTTGAATATAGTTGATATTTTTCTTTTTTATTTCTATTTTAAAACATTTTAAAAACCTTTTTTAATGTATATATTAAATGCAATATTACTTTGTGATTATCTTCTGGCTGGACTTGGGTTGAATTTTGATCATGAACCTTATTAACATCATTGGATCTATGGTGTTGAGTCTAACTCCACAAAAATGGATGAATGATTTTAATAATAGTTTCATTAAAATTTAATTCAAATGTGGTTTGTATATTCTTCCCCACCCCTCTCTATCTCATCCCTTTCTTATTGCACTAAGTGTTATTGGAGCATGATCTCTATATCATGTCTCAAAACAAATGGTATATAAATTGCTATTGACCGACCTCAAAATAGGTGCAACTTCTATATAAATCCACTTACGATTGCTTAACATAGCGCTAAATTTTGTCCCGATTCGAATAAATGATCATTCGTGGCCCAAACCTATGTTTGCAAGCCCAAGTATGCTAATTTGATCCCTTTGATCCAATAACCTTGAGATTCACTGTGTGGAGGCTTTGGTTCTACCAATCCTCTAATGGAAATTTCCTAAATATCATTTTGCATATTTCAACGCGAATCACTTAAACATCGTTGATCATTAAATGGTACTTTTGAGGATCCCAAATGGATGATATACTTGACAAAAAGAAAATGCAACTTGTTGTGTGGAGGCTTTGGTTCTACCAATCCTCTAATGAGTTCCAAATGCAAGTTTCAAGATGATCATCCAACTAACCACTAATCACTAATAATTGATTTGACCTTTTGTTTTTACTTTATGCCCTTTATTTTTTATGCTTTATGCACCATTTACTTTTAAGCATTTACATTTCATGCTATCTTCATCTTTGCTCACTTGAGCCCTTTTTTTCTTCTTCTAAGACACCTAATAATCAACATAAACCATAAAAAACTTTAATGATACTTGGACTATTTGGTTACTATCCTTGGCATTATGGAGTATTGGACTTCTTGGACATAGGAATAGAAACCTTGGCCTATATTGGAGACCTTGTAACCTTAATTGATATTTTGTCCGGAATTCTTGAGGTTTACCTCAAGACATTGGGTTGTTTGTTTATTTTGTGTGCTGGTTATTGTGATTACATTCTTTGTTTGTAGTCTGGAATTCACTCGTATACATCCATTACTCTGCCTAATTTTTGTGAAGACTTAATGCACTTGAAGTTTGGTTCTCTCAAGAGGTCTAGTATCTTTTCTTGCTTGGTTTCAATCCAAAGAATGGTAATTCTATCTTGACTCATAATGTCAAGTATTGGCTTCTTGTTGGTTAGATGGTTCTTCTCATTATCTTTTACCTTATGCTTTAGGATAGTCCCTTCATCTCCTCCCATCTTCTTTAATTTCAAAAATCTTCTCCCTCCTTTTGAAAACTTTTCTTGTTTTTTTTTAAAACTTGAACCACTTTCATAATAAACTTGGACTTAGGTCCATGCATTTTCAAAAACTTTTTCACAAATAAACTATAATCAACATTAGTAATACCTTAACATTTTTTGTGAGAAGACTAAAAATCAACCAATCTCATTCAAACCACTTTGCCATCTTGGCTTTCATCTTAAACTTTTTCTCAAAATATTAGACTCTTGTCAATCCTTGTAGTGATGCAAACAACTATACTTCTACAATATGTAGTAAAGAGGGATATTTTCCACTTGGGTATTGAGTGAGGCATTGTTGATTTTAAAAATCCAAGCCATATCCTCCACTTTGAGATGATACAAATTCTCCTTTCTCATGATTGTGGGTAGTAAGTATGTTTTCCACACGGACAATGACGATGATGTCTTATCTCATAAAATTAACCAACACACTTGTGCTTTTTTAAAATATTTAAAGAGGAACTACGTGTACCCTGATCCCCTATTGCACGGAAGGTGGTACGTAGGCACTAAAGGTTCGCAACCGCGACAGGTGCAAAAGTCATAAATAATATATTTCTTTTCTCACCTCCACCGTCTATTTTTATACAATACATTTTTATAGCCAAAATATACAGATTTTACAAAGAGGTTCCTGCGGAGTATCGTAGATGTTTAGGGTACTAATTCCTTACCTTTGCATAACCAACCCCCTTACCTTGAATCCTTCCCCCTCTTTTTGGGTTACTCTCTCTTTTCCCATTCCTTTGGAAACAATAAAGCGCGGTGGCAATTTTTATTTTTGATTTGTACAAGTCTAGTCAATCCAATGGCTTAGTCTTAACATTTATATCGCTACACTTGTAATAAGAGGAATTTTGACATCAGATGGCTCCTATGTTTCATCAATAAGTTTCAAGCCAAACTTTGCTTCAGCACCCTGGGATACAGGTACCTTTGTCTTCTTCTTCTTCTTCTTCGCCACCTCGCCTTAAGTAGAGGAATCTTTTTTCCTCTTATGGCTTTTGGATTTGTGGGAGTGTTGAGAGGGTTGAACATCAGGTGATGGCTAAGTATCAGAGAAAGATGTAAGTCGAAGCAATTATGTTAGTCAATAATGAAAGTTTTGAATCGACATAATATACCTTAGCTCTCTCAGAAGTATGCTTTTTTTCCTTCTTGGACCTTTTAGATTTGTCAGAGGGAGTAGCCAAATCCGCTGAGCGTTTTTGACTCTGGCAAACAAGGAAAATATAAACACAAGTTTAGGGCGTAAAAGACATAGAAATAAGAAATATAAATACACCCACCGAAGAACCCTTCTTGAATGAAGAAGAAATGGGTTCATCATCGGAGGGTGTATGGTCAGGAATGATCTACAAAATCAAGCTAAGTCAGATATGCCAAATCAAGAATGATAGATGGCATAAAGTTGAAGTTTAAACCTGACGCGTTGAAGTTTTTTGTTTTCCGACAGGAACGGCACCCGCCTGGTCTATTGGTATAGTTGTAAGACAATTGTAAAACAATCAGATAAGCAACCAAAGTAAAATAGGCAGGGTGTAAGCTTTCCAGAAATTGTTACCAATTTGTGTAGTCGAAAGTACTCTAACATATCAGAGATCATAATGAAGATGCTTTGAATAGTTAGGCAGGTAATACTTCGTCGGTACCACTCTGTCGGCCTTTATCTTATAGGCATTTTGCATATCCGGTATAGAGCAATACCACCAATCAGGAATAGGTGGGCTAAAGGCCAAGGCCAAAGGGATGGATGGCAAAGGAGGAAATTTAACGTTTCCAAAATGAAGGGCGTAAAGATATTTATCTTTCGCATAATTAGGTATTTTTAGCGTCAAGATTCTATCAGTTACCTTCTCCTTTAATTCGACAGCAGCCTCATAGATGGTCCGACGAAGATCATTAGGCCGATACACAATTGGGAAGTAATTCTGGAAAGCTCGAATTTGTTTAATGTGAGTAATCTTACACTTGGTCGCTTTTGCCTGCAAATTTGAGAAAGTTGTGGTTAGTTCAGTCAGCTTAGCATTAGAGTCACCAATGAATGTACAAAATATGACTGCCACCAAGTTTCAAACTCTTTGGTGCAGTAGAAAGACAGTTGGAAATAAGTGACAGTGAGTGTGGGTCTTCGTGCCCATAGATTCCATATATCATCCTTAATCATTTCGAATGGTTGATCAGTTATGATGTCTACCAGCAGCTCGTGAGAATTGAACAAAGACTTAGGAACAAGTTGACAGAGTCCAAATTGTCGAGCCACCAAGTTAGGCTGATAAGCGACCAAACCTAGGTTCACACCGATAATCACAGTAGATAAGAATTGGGGAGTCAAGTAACGCCTCCAGAGGATTAAGGAATTTTTCTTGAGCTCTTCTCTTGCAGGTGGAAAAGCCTTAATAAATTACTCTAGGCCATCTTGTCTAGAATGAAATGGGGCCATCGAGGGTGTAAAATTGACTCTTGTCAGCATAATGGTAAACAACAGTCTGAAGACTTCAAGATTTAGGGAGCCTTTGTTGATAGGAGTCAGAGGGAGAAGGCGTTGCCAAACGATATGGCTTTGAGATGGAGGACATGCTACCTTTCTATTTATAAAGGGCTTAATCTCCTTATATAAAGTGGCATCCAACCATAGCTGCAAGAGCCAGAAAGGACCATGGACTAAGACGTTCTTTTTCTTTGGATTATTAGGGTCAAAACGCTTTTTTGGTTAGCAGCATCAGTCAAAGCTGCATAGAGAGAGGCCAAAATGAGTTGGCCTAAAGCAACATTCTCACCCATATGTAACTGGGTAGCCAGATAATAAAATTGTTTGGCCACCTGCATTGACCTGGAACAAAAAACAAAGCGAGATAGCCATAAGGTTAGAAACAGCACATGCTCTTCATCAGTTACAGGACCAGAGGTTTGAGCATGATGGCCGATGAAATTATTATATGTTGGCTTTCCAGCTTCACCCACGTTGAACCTTAGTGGCACATGTTCAACATCTCTATAGTTGAAAATCGTGCCAGATGGTTTCAGCCCTATGATGGCAGGGACGTCGAATAGGGTAGGAGTGATCATACCATATTTAGTATGAAAGGTGTTGGTCGATCCCTCCCAGAAATGTATGGCAGCTAGGAGCATGCCACTAGAATAAGGTTGACCACATCGAGAAAGTTCTATTAGGGTATAAATACCCAACCTTTTCCATTAGTCTCCTTGGGCAGTTTCTAAACGTGCCATCCAAGCACGAAATTTAGGGCAACACAGAGGTGGAGCCGTCCTAAAGTTACTGTCAATATATTTAAGTGATATAGGGTTTGGAGAAGAGATGATGGGTCTGGTAGTAGTACTAGTGGGAAAAAAACTCCTCCTTATCATCTACATGGATTTCAGAGGGCACATCAGCAGGAAGTGGTCCTAAAAAGGCTAAGGGTTTCTCCTCAAGAGAGAAAGGGATAAGTACTTGAGATTGCCAAATTTTGGCTTTCTCCTCAGCAAATGAAGGTTCCAGAACATAAGCTTTGCCGTTGACAAGGTGCAGTTGAAGAGCGATTGCTGGAGAAAAAGTTTGATTTTTAACATTCGCCATTGTAAAAGGTTTGAAGGAGGATGAAGATGAAGAACAACGATGGTGAGTAGTTTCTGGGTTTTGTTTTATAAAAAGCAAGGGTTGAAGAAGTGAAGAAAAATGTAAAAAATGGGAAATAATGGGAAAAATCTTTTTGATTTCCCAAGTTCAAATCACGTTTGTTAGTGGGACGCATGCCGTAGGATCAACGCGAGTTAGTGGGCCACGTTTCCCACTAAAAGTGAAATGATGGAAAGAAATTAATGTCACACGTCTCGAGACTGAGAAGCATGATACACTACCATGATTATGTGATGTCACGGAAAAGACAGAACGGTAATGTTCATTTTTAGAGAAATGGAAACGATTTGGTTGAATGGTGAAATAGACGCTTTAGAGATGCCATTATCTCATATTGGTCGAAATTTGAAAATGGCATCTTTGGGGGGAATTTTGTTACCTTGGAAAATCTTAAGGTATTCAAGTACATGTGGTAAATGAAGATATTCTCATAAGCTAAGAGTCATCCTCCAAAATAAGGGTTTTTTGGGAAACGGGAGCCCGTGTTTGAAAAGATGGTTTTATTAAGGTAGAGTTAATGCTTGAAAGGAGTCACACTAAAACTGTCGAAATCAAACTACGTCGAATAGGAAGAAATAAAATAACATGTCAGGAGGTCAAAACTGGTTTAGTCGACCAATGGGTAAAAGACAAGGACTTGGTCAAAAATGGTTTTAGTCGACAAAAAAGGGTTTCTTGGACTTAGAGGAAGTGTGATTATTCTTTGCCAGAAAGAAAGTGTCGAAGCAAGGCAAAAGCGGTTTACGTTCAAGAGGTTTAGAGGAATCATGGGCGGTTACCAGCAACCCACGACGTGTTCAAGCGCCAAATAAGTGGAACTTCAAAATCATGAGCAGTTATCAGCAATACATGATGTGTTTGAGCGCCAAATAGGTGGCAGCATCTAGTGAAGCAGTTACCTCAAGATATTAATATTAGTCGTAGATTTTATCTAGGTAGTTACATTGTAAACACTATAAATAGGAAAAATTTGTATAGTTTGCGGGTGTTCACTTGTACTCTCAAATCACTTGTCAAACTCTGTCATTCCGAGCGTCAGGAAATCAAGAGTGAAGAGTGCTTGATGTACATGAATCACCATTTTTTATTTCAATGCAAATCCTTTATCTTTCAATTATATCTTTTGGGTACTTTATCTGTTTTCTCTTTACTGTCGAGCAAGATCTATACGTTATCTTCTATTTCACATAAACAATTCGACACTATCTGTTGGTCACGAGTCACCAGTCAGTTAGTTTAGTGAGTCTCGATTTTGTATGAATGTCTTCTATCGGTCACGAGTCACCAGTCAGTCGATTAAATCATAGTGTGGAAAACCATTACACCCATTTCCCCAGCCAAAAGAAAACCATTTCCCTTGACTAATATTTCAACGAAATAGGTGTGATAGTAAAAACTCTTAGCATGCGTCTTGAGATCAACTAGTCGATCTCGCAAGTTACCCTCAATTTAGGACTCTGGGAGGACCAACAGTTGTTTACCATTTTCCACAGTAAACAGTAAGGTGTTTGTGCATTTCATGCTTTAATTCTTTTGCCATTTAATTCATTAGTTTAACTTATTTTAGTTCGTTCATTGCATATATTCATCTACATTTAAATTCATTTATACATGCATAATCATCAATTTTTTCTCATTTGCATTAAATGTATTTCTCATTCAAAATTTATTATCATTAATTTTTTGTTTGCATCTAACTAAAACTATTTTATCATGCATTAAAATAATTTTTCAAAAATATGTTCATGATTCGAATCATGAAGATAACCTGATTCAAATCAAAAAATTTAAATTTCAAAGTTTTGGGCACTGTTGAAGTCTGATTCGAATCACAACTACAATGTAATTTGAATCATAGCTCATTGTTGTACCCCAAAATTTGACCTCCCATATTTCTCAATACATTTCAAATAAGGTCTTCAAATTGCCCAAGAAAGTCCAAGAGTTGACCAGACAAACTCTCTCCTAAGGCAGTCTACCTCAAATTAGCATTTCAGTTTGCATCAATATTGTGATCGGTGGAAATAGAACTGACTTTTTTTAGCTGGTTTCGCAAAATGTCGCGGTAAGCAAGAGTCACCACCGTCTTTTATGTTCTCCAACATGGAAAGGACAAAAGCACAGCAAAATTCCTTATTCGAGAATGTTTCTCGGTTCGGGAGGTAGATTTATAGAAAGGGAAGGTGTTAGCACCCTTTCTATCCGTGGTTATCCACGGGCTCTTAGGTACTTGCTCTTATGTTTTCAAAAGATGTTTGCTTTTCAAATGTGTGTGTGGGTTTGAAAAAGTTTCGTTTGAAAAATTTCTAAGTAACTCTTGTATCAGTCCTCAAGAGTGTATGAAAAATTTGTTTGAAAACTTTTAGAAAGTGTGAGGTGTGAAAAGATGTTTTGTTTGTTTTAAAAAGAGCAAGTACTTAAGATAAATCTACCTACTCTAAGGAATTAGGCTGTGTAAGAGTCCTTTAGATAGCGCTATCCCATCATTGAGAGGTAGGTAGCACCATCGTTGGAGGTGTTCGGGTCAATTCGATTATCGGGACAGTGTGGTCACCGAAGCAATGGTAGGATACCTTAGAAGTAACCCTAGCGTCTTAGATCCTTTTTTATCCGAGGCAACCGTTTCAAGGCAACTGGATCTTAGACATAAGGGTGACCTCTAAAACATCATATACTTGATGACCACGTTTCGAGGCAACGAGTGAAGCGTACCCTAGAAGTGGCATGTGCTTTGTGTGTTGTTTTTCAGTTAATTGTCTTTTTATTTGTGAGCTATGGATTAATTTTATTTACATACATTCTTTCATGCATTTAACAGTTAGGGGTGCGGAAAGTAAATTGCGGAAGGATAAATTCTACGCTATTACAAGGCGCGGGTCTATACATCGCCAAAAATACAAAGACCCGTTTTGGTAAATAAGTACGAGAAATTAAATAAAGCGGTAAACCTAATTACTATTACATTCTTGGAAGCAATTACATAATAATCAAAATAAAATGCGCGCGAATAAAAATTAATCGGGAATGCCTTAAGGGTTTTGACCCTTTTAAGAAAAGAAATGAATTTTTTTGTCTTTTTTGAATTAAATGCAATTAATTAAATAAAGCCTAATTACTAATTAATTAATTTATTAAAAGAAAATATTTTTTGTGTTTTTATGTTTTTTTTATGAAATAAAATAAAAGAATTAAAATTCTAAGTTAACCTAATTCTAAGTTATTTTTATTAATTGTAAAGAAAAAAGAAATTAAAGTTGACCTAATTAAACTATTTTATTTGTTAATATTTTATTTACAAAATAATTACTTAAATGAAATTAATAAAGTATTTTTGGTTTTATTGTGAAAAAAATATTAATTGGTTAATTTTGGTGATAATAACAATAATTAAAAAAAGGTTAATAATTAAATTAGAAAATATAAAAAAAGGAAGAGAAAAGAATAAACCAAGGGAGGGGGTATGGGCCAGAATGGGGTGTTTATTTGGAATTTGAGGCCCAATGAAGCTTTCAGCCACGTTGACTTCTTGGATTGCCTGCAGCATGCTTTGACTGATCACATGGTATTCATCACTTTTTGTCCTTTGGATCTATGATCATGGCCACCTTGCGCTTGGATCTGTGAGGTTTATGGTGCGTTGCTGTTTGAGGGCCTGCACGTGATTATCTAGGAAAAATTTGAAACAAGGAAATTGGGGGACCTGGGAATCGAACCCAGGCCCTAGAGATTACAAGCCACGTCTCCAGCCACTGAACCACTCATGCGCGTTTGTTAATATAATGGTCACTAAATATTATATAAAAAGAATGTGTTATATGCTGGAAAATAGAAAAGAGCGCGCATGATTTGAATTAACCAGCCAGGCAGGGACACCTCAGCATCGTCTTTGTTCCTGAAACAAAAAATACAGACAAATAACGGGGGTTTTAAACCCCCACAAAATACCAATGTCAAAAATAGCGATTAGCTATGTAGTGAACATAAAAAGGGCGCGAGGCATGCTTTGGATTCGTCTTATCCTGCTGGTTTCAGCCATGTATGTTTGGAGTTCTGATTTTACAGTATGAGAAAAAGCCCCAAATCATAAGCTTTGAAAAACCTAGAACTCAACAATGGTATTTTGCGTTTTAAGGCATCATAATCAAATTAAGTTATACAGAAAGCTTCATATGGGTCCTGTGAGCACAATGCAATCAATAAAAAGTGTTAAAAACGCATGAATGGATGATTGTGATTTTGAAAAAGAAGGTAAACCGTATGACTTGTGTAGCACGAGTTCTTGAGGTTTTTGGCTCGTTCTTGGCTGCAAATGATTCCTGGGGATGCTGGGAGTGTATTTGGATCGAAAGGAAGGCTTGAATTATGCTGCAAGTGAGGTTTCAGTTTGTGATTTTCCTTCAAGTTTTTGGATTTGCTTTGGCCGTTTGAGAGAGTTCTAGGTCGTGTATGATGGATGTGTGGGAGGCTTGCATATATGGTTATCAATGAGAATCAGTCACTATAATGGACCTTTAACCCTTGCAATTATGTTTTGAGATTTCCATAAACACCATTGAAGAAACTTGCCTTTTTTTGTCAAAATTTGAATTTTATGCTTGAAATAGGCTGTACACGAATTTGGTATGTGTTTCATGATGCATCAAAGCCATTCAAGCCACAAAATATCCCTTAATTAATTTTTTTTATTTTTATTTGAATTTTAAAGATTTAAAATGAATTAAATCAAATAAAATTAAATAAAAATAGAAAAATTAATTTTTAATCTTGAAATAAATCATGGGACACGTGGGAGGCATGGCAAAGCTGAACCAAGTGGGAAAAGTGTGCCCTTTTTGTCAAAAATTGAAGTTTCAAGGATAGTTGACTTTTGCCATTTCACAAAAATTTCCCAACTTCTCCAATGCATATCTTGCTCAATGTTGATCATATGAACATGTTCTTGGACATTTTGGAAAGGTCTTGAAGTCCTATAACCAATGCCTTTGGTCCCATGTAATTTTGATTTACAAATCTCAAGTTATGGTCTTTGACTTAAAGTGCCTTTTTGTTGACTTTTGAAAATGACCTATAATGTTGAAATTGATAACTTTTTGTGAGAGAATTTCTTGGACTTGGAATGTGAAGATGAAATGTAGGAAATGTCATCCCCTTCAAAATGAGCATTGGATGGTATTTTTCTGATGAACCATGAAAACGTTATGCCTTGGTCAAGTTACAGTTGACTTTTCAACTGTCCAAAAATAGAAACTTTTGACACCTTGATGATTTTTGAGCCATTCTTGTGAAATCATGGTCAAGATTTGACCAAATGATGATTGTGGCTTCAAAATAAGATGTTGACCAAAATTTTTGACTTTTGACTGCCAAATGACCATTTTGCCCCTGTAGTTGATTGTGAAGCAATTAGGGTTTTTGACTGTGCAACTTGACATTGTGAACCTTGAAACTTGACATGTAGGTGCTTGACAATGTATATGAGCATATGGGACTTGATTGAGCCCTTGAAAACCTCAACTTCCTTGAAGGAACCAAAACCCTAATTTGACTGGCTTAGGAGGGTGTTTGACTGTGCAACCTTTGAGTAGACTTGAGCAAATTGAGATGATGCTTGTCAAAACTTTGAAGAATATGGGAGGGCAAATTTTAGGGTACAACAGTTGCCCCTGTTCAATCTTCTTAGACCTGAGGATGTAGATTGGCTTGCGTGCCTTTCGTGATCCGAAGGTGGAAGATGATTGAACACTAGAGTGCCCAGAAATTTGCACTCACATAGTAGAGTATCAGCAGTGTGATAGCGGGAATGGGCTTACAGATGCCATTTGGAGGGATGGTGGATAGGAGGATGGGCTTATAGATGCCATCTGGAGATGTGACAGAACCTTGTCGGGAATGGGCTTATAGATGCCATTTGGAACTGTAATGGGAGGATGGGCTTATAGATGCCATCTAGGTGTCGATCGCGTGAGAGATTCCTTAGTGAGAACTTGCGTACCTGAGAAAGAAATATAATTACCTGGCCTGTTACAGGGGTTGATCTTCAAACTCTTCATGCAGACGTGCCCTGGCTGGATATAGGTATCGAATCTACAAACTCTTCAGACGTGCCCTGGCTGGATACAGGAATCGAATCTGGAATTAGTCGTCAACAGATATGCCCTAGCTAGATACAGGAATCGAATCTTCAAACTCTTCATACGTGCCCTGGCTGGATACAGGAATCGAATCTGGAATTAGTCGTCAACAGATATGCCCTGGCTGGATACAGGAATCGAATCTTCAAACTCTTCAGACGTGCCCTGGCTGGATACAGGAATCGGATCTGGAATTAGTCGTCAACAAATATGCCCTGGCTGGATACAGGAATCGAATCTTCAAACTCTTCAGACGTGCCCTGGCCAGATACAGGAATCGAATCTGGGAATAGTCGTCAACAGATATGCCCTGGCTGGATACAGGAATCGAATCTGGGAATAGTCGTCAACAGATATGCCCTGGCTGGATACAGGAATTGAATCTTCAAACTCTTCAGACGTGCCCTGGCTGGATACAGGAATTGAATCTGGAATTAGTCGTCAACAGATATGCCCCTGGCTGGATACAGGAATCGAATCTTCAAACTCTTCAGACGTGCCCTGGCTGGATACAGGAATCGAATCTGGGAATAGTCGTCAACAGATATGCCCTGGCTGGATACAGGAATCGAATCTTCAAACTCTTCAGACGTGCCCTGGCTGGATACAGGAATCGAATCTGGAAATAGTCGTCAACAGATATGCCCTGGCTGGATACAGGAATCGAATCTTCAAACTCTTCAGACGTGCCCTGGCTGGATACAGGAATCGAATCTGGAATTAGTCATCAACAGATATGCCCTGGCTGGATACAGGAATCGAATCTTCAAACTCTTCAGACGTGCCTTGGCTGGATACAAGAATCGAATCTAGAATTAGTCATCAACAGATATGCCCTGGCTGGATACAGGAATCGAATCTTCAAACTCTTCAGACGTGCCCTGGCTGGATACAGGAATCGAATCTGGAATTAATCGCTCACAGATATGCCCTGGCTAGATACAGGAATCGAATCTGGAATTGCGACAGTGGATAGTAATTATCTTTGGGTTGACCTTTTTCCTGAAAAGGTAAAACATCAGTTGTATGCAATGTCATGATGTATGAAATGCATGATGTCATGATGTTCTCGAGAATAAATGAGATTGTGTGCTTATGATGCGTATGCATGCTATAATGTATGAAGATGTGATGTTTATGAATGTATTTTCGTCTAGGAAAATAAATCCTTGACGGGTGCCGGGAAGTTTGTTGAATCCTGGGCTGACGCTTGAAGAGGAGAGTTCTTCGTTTCCGCTGAGGATGATGGTTGTAAGAATAAACCAGTGGAAGAAGATGAATCTGTTGGGGAATAAACTTGTTGGAGAGATACTCTGCAGGGAATACTCTGTGGGAAGAGATACTTCGCTGAGGTTTTGATGATAACTCTGCTGGGGATACCGGTTGATAAGCTTTGTTGAGGAATTTGATGAACTCCGCTGGGGATAGGAAGAGCTTCGCCGAGGACGATCTTTCCGTGGCAATTAGCTGAGAATAACCCAGTTATACCCTGGTAGGGAATAACCTTTGAATAAAGTCGGGGAGACGCGTTCGTGCTCTGCAGGGGATAAGCTTCCAGAATCTACTGGGGATAAGCTTCCAGAATCCACTGGGGAGATGGTTCAACTCTCCTGGGGAGACTTTTGAGACTGTATTGGGGAAGTGGCTCCATTGGGGTGTTTGTATTCCGCCAGGGAACAATCTTTTATCAAGACTGCCGGGGATGCTTGCTTAGGAACATTTGTATACTCCGCTGGGGAATATTGAGATTTTCTGGGGATACCCAACTTCCATAAGGCTGACTGTAGGCTAACTCCGCTTGGGCAGAGTGTCGTTGACTTGCTGGAGATACTGTGCCTTTTTAGGGCTGATTGGAGAATAAATCTACTTAAGGAGAGTACTGTTGATTCCTGCCTTACTCTGCGGGGAGTGAAGATATCTTGGTTACATTCTTCAGCCGAACTTACCTTGGTACCTTGGTGGACAGAGCAACTAGATCGCTTAGACAATTCAATATTGCCTCTGTTTCTAATGTCACCTGTAATTATTCCTTTGTTTCGTATGCAAATATTTATGAGTTAGCAATTAGTGTCAAATGCATATATCACAATTGAACATTGGACGTTCTTCGCAAAACAAAACAGGAAAAGGAAAAACAATTGGCAACTTGTCTGAAAAAGTGAATTTGTATTGATTTTTAAATTGGCCTGTAAATAGGCGTTTATGTACAAGAGGCTGACGTCCTAGTAAGAGAACGCCGCCGAACAATAGAGAGTTTATACAATTTTGAAAGGGAAAACAAAACAGTTATGTGAAAAATCCCACTGGGTTCCAACTCTGCTATTGCCTTTATGTCTTCAAGCGTCTCATCACTTTGCTGCTTAGTTGAAGATGAAGCCGATTGATTGATGCCGTCTGAACCTGATAGTTGATACCGGCTTCTGGATGCAGGGTGATCCAATGAGACATAGTATTACGCTTTATCCCTAACTTTTGCCTGGACCGCCCTTTCGGGTTTTCAGTCCACCGGGATACCCATTTTTGCCCAAGCCGCCTTTTCAGGTTTTCGACTTGCCGGGTGTACAGATTTTTTCCATTTCATCCCTTATTTTTGCCCGAACCCTTTTGGTTCGCCGGGAAGCTCTTATTTTTGCCTAGGTATGTCAACCTAGCGGGTCTTTAGTTCATGCGTAGTATCTTTTTACTATGTCTGCATTGGCGGGGTGAGGAAGGTCGTCACCATCCATGGTGGTTAGAATCATGGCTCCTCCTGAGAAGACATGTTTAACCACAAATGGCCCTTCATGCGTAGGAGTCCATTTTCCCCTGGGATCACTTTGAGGAAGAATGATGCGCTTGATTACCAGGTCTCCGACTTGATACTCTTGTCGTCTGACTTTCTTGTTAAATGCCCTGATCATCCGTTTTTGGTACGTTTGACCATGACAAATAGCGGTGAGTCTCTTTTCGTCGATTAGGTTTAATTGATCAAGTCGAGTCTGGATCCAGTCATCTTCGCTCAAACCTGCATCCTTCATTATCCGAAGAGAGGGTATCTGGACTTCAATAGGCAAGACTGCCTCCATGCCATAGACCAAGGAAAAGGGTGTTGCCCCTGTTGACGTCCTCGCTGAAGTACGGTACCCATGAAGAGGAAACGGTAACATCTCATGCCAATCTTTGTACGTCACTGTCATCTTCTGCACAATCTTTTTGATGTTCTTATTCGCTGCTTCTACAGCCCCATTCATCTTCGGCCGGTAAGGAGAAGAGTTGTGATGCTGTATCTTGAATTGCTCGCAGAGCTCAGTGATCATCTTATTGTTAAGATTGGTACCATTATCCGTAATGATCCTTTCCGGGATGCCGTATCGATAGATCAGGTTGTGCCGAATGAACCGTGCCACGACATTCTTGGTTACAGTAGCATAGGAGGCTGCTTCAACCCACTTTGTGAAGTAATCAATCGCTACCAGGATGAAGCGATGCCCGTTGGATGCCGTAGGTCTGATCTCGCCGATCATATCAATGCCCCACATTGCAAAAGGCCAAGGTGCTGTCAAGACATTCAGAGGAACTGGAGGAACGTGCACCTTATCAGCATAGATCTGACATTTATGACATGTCCGAGAATGTTGGTAACAGTCAGCTTCCATTGTGGACCAGAAATATCCTGCCCTAAGGATTTTCTTTGCCATGGTATGTCCACTGGAATGTGTTCCGAAGGTACCCTCATGTAGCTCTGCCATGATCCTTTCTGCTTCAGTCTTATCCACACAACGCAGTAAGGTTGAATCATGGTTTCGCTTGTATAGAATGTCGTTGCTAAGGAAGAACTTTGCAGCGAACCTTCTCAGGAACTTCTTGTCATTAACAGATGCACCCTCGGGGTATTCTTGAGCTTCCAAGTACCTCTTCACTTCATGATACCAAGGTTTTTCAATTACTTCTTCAGTCTCAAGATCACAACAATATGCAGGTTCCTCCAGTTTCCAAATAATGATCCGGGGAGCCTCGTTGTCCCATTTGACTTTGAACATAGAAGACATCATAGCTAACGCGTCCGCCAACTGATTCTCCTCTCTTGGGAAGTGTTCAAAAGTTATCTCCGTGAAATGGGGGATCAATGTCAGTACATACTCTTTGTAAGGAATAAGGTTTGGGTGTTTCGTATCCCACTCGCCTTTGATCTGATTGATCACGAGAGCGGAATCTCCCAAGACACTTAGAAACTTGATCCTTAAGTCAATTGCAGCTTGAAGACCCATAATGCATGCCTCATACTCTGCCATGTTGTTGGTGCAGTTGAAACATAGTCGGGCAGTGAGTGGAGTATGAGTTCCTTTTGGGGATATGATCACAGCGCCGATACCGTTACCCAAAGCGTTTGAGGCTCCGTCAAAGTGCATAGACCATCGGGATCCTTCCTCAGGTCCTTTATCTGGTCCAGGTACTTCACAATCATTCACTACCATGATGTTCTCGTCAGGAAATTCAAAGTTCATTGACTGGTAATCGTCCACTGCCTGGTGTGCCAAATGGTCTGCCAATACACTTCCCTTGATTGCTTTCTGAGTTGTGTACTGGATGTAGTATTCTGTCAAGATCATCTGCCATCTTGCTATTCTTCCAGACAGAGCAGGCTTTTCGAATATGTACTTGATTGGATCCATTTTTTAAATCAACAAAGTAGTGTGAGTCAACATATACTGTCTTAGCCGGCGAGCAGCCCATACCAAAGCGCAGCAAGTTTTCTCGAGCAGTGAGTATCGGGTCTCACAGTCGGTAAACTTTTTGCTAAGGTAATAAATGGCGTGCTCTTTTCGGCCAGACTCGTCATGCTGCCCCAGCACACACCCCATTGAGCTGTCAAGTACTGTCAAGTATAAGATTAGAGGTCTCCCTTCAACCGGTGGCATAAGAATGGGTGGTTCTTGGAGATACTCTTTGATCCTTTCGAAAGCGGCCTGACATTCATCGTTCCAACATACCACTTGATCTTTCTTCAGCAGCTTGAAGATTGGTTCACAGGTAGCAGTTAGGTGTGAGATGAACCGGGCAATGTAATTCAGCCGTCCTAGAAAGCCTCTGACTTCTTTTTCTGTCTTGGGAGCTGGCATCTCTTGTATGGCTTTCACCTTGGCAGGGTCCACTTGAATACCTTTGTCGCTTACGACGAAGCCTAGCAATTTTCCAGATCTCACCCCGAAGGTGCACTTGTTTGGGTTCAACCTCAGCTTGTACAACTTCAGACGGTCAAACAGTTTCTGCAGATGGTCAAGGTGTTCCTCCTCAGTTTGGGACCTTGCAATCATATCGTCGACGTATACTTCTATCTCATGATGGATCATGTCATGAAATAAAGCAACCATGGCACGTTGGTAGGTTGCCCCAGCATTTTTCAACCCAAAAGGTATGACCTTGTAGCAAAAGGTGCCCCACTGAGTAACAAAAGTGGTCTTCTCCATGTCTTCGAGAGCCATCTTGATTTGATTATATCCGGAGAAACCGTCCATGAAGGAGAACACCTTGTGCTGAGCAGTATTGTCAACCAGGACGTCGATGTGAGGCAGAGGGAAGTCATCTTTAGGGCTGGCCCTGTTCAAATCCATGTAATCAACATACATTCTGACCTTACCATCTTTCTTTGGCACTGGAACCACATTGGCAACCCACTGAGGGTAAGAAGTTACTGCTAGAAACCCGGCATCAAATTGTTTCATAACCTCAGCTTTGATTTTCTCGGACATCTCTGGACGCATACGGCGGACCTTCTGTTTAACCGGAGGGAAGTCTTCCTTGGTAGGTAGGTGATGAACCACAATGTCAGTATCCAACCCAGGCATGTCTTCGTAAGACCAGGCAAAGATTTCAACATAGTCATGCAGCATCTGAATCAACCGTTGTTTCACACTGAGCTCCAGATTGGCACCAATCTTGACTTCCTTTTTGTCTGTCTCAGTACCCAGATTTACCGTTTCCACTGGCTCTTCATGTGGTTGTATGGCCCTCTCTTCCTGGAGTAACAGTCTTGCAAGCTCGCCAGGCACTTCGCAATCATCTTCGCCTTCGTCTTCGGCTAAGTTGATCGGATTTTCGAAGTCATAACTGGCAGTAGCAGAGTCGTTACCAGTGAGATCCAGAGTGGATTGGAACCTGTATGAGTGAGTGTGTGTAAATATAGCTGTTTTGCAATATATAAAGAAAGAAAGGGAGCACAAGATTTGAAATGTGAAAAACGTCCAATGCTTTTATTCATGATATATGAAAGTGACAAATAACAAGCCCTCACAAATGAAACCACGGTGCCCCGGGTAAGACACCGGGCCATAGAGTTTAGTAATATTGTTTGTTACAATTTTAAAACAAAAGAGTTCATTACTGCGTGACAAAAGTAATAGGTGTAAAGTCTTTTGCAGTCCAGTTGCTAGGTCCACCGTTGGTCGTTGGGTAGATCCAGCTGTCAAATTCGGATTCCTCCACGTCGTCCTCGATAGCATTCACTCCCGGATTGGTGATGAATACGGGAGGTCTTCCTATCCTTGCTTTACGCACAGCCCTCTGAGCCTCTGCAGTGAAACCCAAGCCAAATTTGTCAGTCTTTGGAGTGAAATCAGGAAGTCTGCCCCAGTTTGCACACTCACCCTTCTCAATCACAGCCCGGGCATCCTTCAAGGAAGCCATCTTCAAAGGAGAGTCTTCTGTAGTCACAGTCTCTGTTGCTGCCGATGTTTGAGGCACCTCTTTAAAGTGTTGAAAGGGGGTCTCAATGAACTCCCCATCCATTCCTACGTACCGGAACGAGTTAAGGTGGCTGACCATGTATTCCTCTTCCCCTTGCACTGTTACAATCTTCCCCCTGACCGGGTACTTGAGCTTCTGATGTAAAGTTGAAGTCACAGCTCCAGCCTTGTGGATCCATGGGCGACCCAGCAAACAAGAATAGGATGGACGGATGTCCATCACATAGAATTTTGAATCAAAGACTTGTGAACCAACCCTGATTGGGATGTCAACCTCACCATGTACCATCCTTTTGGACCCGTCAAAGGCCCGGACAACGATGTTACTTGGTTTGAGCTCTAAACCCTCACAGTCCAGTCTGTCTAGAGCTTTTTTGGGTAGTACGTTTAACGAAGAACCAGTGTCAACCAGCACATGAGCAAGAGTAGTGCCCATGCATTCAATGGAGACATGCAGGGCATCATTATGGTTCTTCCCCTTGGCCGTCAGATCAGCGTCAGAGAAACCCAGACCATTATCAGCAATTAAGTTGGCCACACAGTCGGTGAATTGATCAGCAGACGTTTCTTGTGGCACGTGGGCCGTCTTCAGGAAAGCAATCAGGGCCTTGGCATGGGCCTCTGAACACAGCAACAGTGATAGCATAGAGATTTTAGAGGGGGTGTGCCCCAGCTGTTCAACGACGTTGAAATCACTTTTCTTGATAATTTTGAGGATCTCTTCCATCTCTTGCTTGGAAGCCTCAACAGTGGTCTTCGGTGCCTCCGTCTGGGCAGGCACATCAGTAGCAATCCCCTTGCCCCGAGCGTCAGATGACTCGGCAGCAGGGGTAGAAACTTGATCAGGAGGGGAAACAGGCACACTGGCAGGTGTGATGACAAGAGGTCTCTGAATTGCTGGAGGTGCAATGTCTGGTGAGAACAGTCTTCCACTACGAGTGACTTTAGCAGGCCCGGTGATGTTGGTGACACCGGTGCCAGTATTGAACTCTTGTTTCACTCCCAGAACATAAACATCTGCCCTATAGTGTCACGGGACAGCCTTGTCAGACTTATAGGGGATGGGCCCCGGAACAGTGATGGTGATGGGTGCAACCTTGTGAACAGGAATAATTTTGATAG
Organism: Vicia faba; assembly: GCA_948472305.1. Classification (NCBI taxonomy): domain Eukaryota; kingdom Viridiplantae; phylum Streptophyta; class Magnoliopsida; order Fabales; family Fabaceae; genus Vicia; species Vicia faba. Next base: position 1,493,044,188 of record OX451737.1, read on the forward strand.
GCTTCTTTGAAGGAGACTTGGAAGGGTTGTTGAAAATGGTGACAATTGAAACTTCTTCAACAGGGGCAGCAGGAACGGCAATCTTCTTGAACAAGATCTCTTTGCTATCCATCAGGTTTTGGACGCCTGACTTCAGCAACGGACAACCAGCAGGTGAAACAGCACATAGATGGCAACCTTTACTACATCCCGGAAATAAACCGGCTAGCAACAGGTTCCTCTTGACGGTCAGCAGCGGAGTAGCAACATCATCCATAGAAGCTACATACAGATCCTCCTCAACAGCATTCACCCCATGCTGGGGCATGGGAGCAGTCACAACATTGGGCCTTTAGGGCGCCTCGAACTGTATTTCCTTGGCATCAATAAGGTCCTGAACCTTATTCCTTAGGGCCCAACAATCATCAGTAGAATGTCCCAGGCTATCAGAGTGATAAGCGCAACGGGCGTTGGGGTTGTACTTCGGAGATGCTGTGTTTACCACCTTCGGAGCTTCCTTGATAGTGACCAGGCTGGTTGACAACAGTTGCGGCAGGATCTGAGAGAGAGTCATGCTGAGCCGAGTATACTGTCTTTTGGGCCTCTCAACTCTTGGCTGGTTTTACTGCTGAGGAGCAGCAGCAGGCTTTGAAATTACTACTGCATTAACAGCTTGGCGGCGTTCTAGTTTGTTCTATCTCCTGGGACCATACACAGCACTGGCCTCCTTCTTGAAGGGCTTCTTTTCAGTATTTGAGGAGGCACCCTTATGTATCTTCCCCGATTTGATACCAGCTTCGATCCTCTCACCAGTCAGGATCAGGTCTGTAAACCCAGCAGAGGAATTACCAATGAGATGGTTGAAGAATGGACCAGATAGGGTCCCCAAGAACATGTCCACTAGTTCACGATCTGTCAACGGTGGTTGCACCCTGCCAGCCAGGTCTCTCCATTTCTGTGCATACTCCTTAAAACCTTCACCCGTTCCCAGTGACATACCCTGGAGTTGGGTACGCGTGGGAGCGAGGTCGGAATTATATTGATACTGCTTATAAAAAGCAGTAGCCAAATCCTCCCAGTTATGAATGTTGGTTCCATCCAGCTGATAGAACCATTCGAGATGAGTCCCTGAAAGACTCTCCTGGAAGAAGTGGATCCATAAGTTCTTGTCTGCAGTGTAAGGCTGGATCTTCCTTACATAAGAGCGGAGGTGCATTTTAGGACAGGAAGCCCCGTCATATTTCACAAAGGCAGGCGCCTTGAACTTGTGTGGGATCACCACCTCAGAAGATAACCCCAAGTCTCCGAAATCCAACCCAGGCACACGTTGAATCTCCATAGCATTTAACCTGTCCTCCAGCTGTTTGTACCGGTCTTCAGCAGGAGGGTACTGCTCATCATTGAAATCTGTCTCTGTGTCAGAGACCACAGGACTAGGAACCTCTCTCCCTTGGTGACTGCCTTCCCCCACAGATGGAGTAGTCCTCTCAGCTTCATTCTGCAGTGTATTCCCGAGTCTGCGCCCAGTGTTGAACAGCACAGTCCTCTTCTTCTTCTTCTTCAGGAGCAAAGCCTTCAGCTCTTGTTGTCCTTGGGCCAAGTTCATGACCATTTCCTGAAACTGGGCGTTCTGGGCCTGGAGGGCCTTGATAGCTTGCTCGGTAGTTGGTTCAGGATTCATGATGACTGAGTGCTGAAATAAACAGCGAAGAAGATTAAGCAACCTGTAGAAAAAGGGTACCTGTTATGCACATGATGCATGATATGCTATTTATGCAATGCATTCAAGGGTTCGAAAGTTCAAATTCGTTGTAGCAAAAAAAGAATACACTTTTTATTAGGAAATAATTTGTTCAGTGCATCAGGGCCTCATGGGCAAAACATTACAAAATAATTAATCCCAAAAGACACTGCGCATCCTCTTTGGAGCTATGTAAGTGTTGAGGGTCTTTTCCTCATGGAGTAGGCGGGTGAGCTCCAAGACCTTCTTCTCACTGGCATGTAGACTGGCTTCAAGAGAATTCTGTTCTTCCTTGAGTTGGATCCAGCTTTTCTGCATTTCTTCCCAGGATGTAGGCATGTCAGGATGTTGAATGGTGTAGGGCACCTCTCCTTCCAACACTAGCTCTTTGATCACGGGGAGAACATGAGGATATGGCATCACCAGCTTCTGGGAGCGGGCTCGTACCCACTTGAGATAAGGCTCCAGGGGGATGGAGTTCTTGTGCCCCAGTGTCTTTCTATCTACCCTGTTGGGCATCCTCCAAGCTATGATGAATCTCTGGCGAAGTCCTTGTGCATCGTCGTCGAAGTCAAAAACTATGTCAGGAATCAACATATCATGAGGTCCATCCCTCCGAGCATATCCAAACTGCCTCAAATCCAGACAGGGGTTGTAAGTAATACCTCCTCTGATTCCAAGTGAAGGAACATTAGGAAACTCCCCGCAACGATCAATGATAGTGACATTCTCTCTGGACCGAGAACACCAATGTATATCAGCATGTGTAAGAGTCATCAATCGTTGTGACCATCTCAAACCCCGCTAGTTCTTCAAAACTGATTGTGGAAGGTGAGAAATAAACCACCTTGCCAGGAGAGGAGTGCAGCACATGAGAACACATCTTTTTCTCATGGTTCGAGTGTAACATGAGTGAAGGATGTCCCCAAGCAGCGTAGGTATAGGATTCCTGGACATGAAGACCTTGACAGCATTGATATCTATAAGCTGATCTGGATTAGGGAACAACACCAACCCATAGACGAGGAGTGCCACAACTTCTTCAAAAGCTTGTAGGTCAAGGGAGTTCCAACATTCTTGTGCTTTCTCAAACAGAAACTTGGCCAAGAACCCTTTGATACCACTTCTAACTTCCCAATGTCCCTTAATGTCAGATGGTTGTAGGCATAATGCTTTAGCAACCTCTTCAAGTTTTGGCTCCTTTTCCGTACTGTTGCAGGGTAGTTTACTAAGAATAGGAATCTTCAGAAGCTGAGAAAACTCTTCCAAAGTAGGCACCAACTGATAATCCGGGAAAGTAAAACAGTGGTGCAGAGGGTCAAAGAACTGGAACAACACTTTCACCATATCCTCTTCAATGTTGGTATTGACCAAACTGATGAGTCTACCATGCCTTTCACTGAATGAAGAGTTCTCGAGAATCCTGGATGTAAGTTCCTTAAGCTGAGGAGGGACCCTTACAAGGTTGACTTGAATTGTCTTTCTGCGGATAGTTTCCATGTCCTACAAAACAAGAACAAAGATGAAGATTCGAACCCCTGAAGTGGTTAGTCAATGAATATGATGTTGTATGATGTTATGATGTTATGATAAGAGCACACCACAAGTATTCACAAAAGGCAAACATGATAAGGCACACAAGTCACACCACAGCCCTTAGAGTTTAGGCCAGCATGAAGTTTGGGGTACTACCCTCTTGAAGTTGGTGGGCTCAAAAACCTGTCCTATCAAAAGTAACCGGGTTCTAAGGAGCTCAATATCATTGGGTTATTTTCTATGTTCATTGTTTTGATTTAGCCACTGAACTGGCGATCAAAATATTCCAAGAAAACAACCCTCAATGAGTGTAGTATCGAGTATCAACCAACTTCGGACTGCACCAAAGTCAGTTATCTCACTACCCCTAAAGAGGCCAGGATGGTTCAATTAAGGTTCTTAAGGTCAGTTGATGCTTCACGACACCACGCGGCGGCCCCGTACTCTCCTTGACTTGACTCAAGGGTTACCGGTATCACCAAAGTGCCACATCAACGTAGCAAACTGCTTCAACCGTGTCGGTATACCCCGCACAGTTCCCTCACAGTTTGTTGCTACTTTCTAAGAAGGTATCCCCCAGATCCGGGTTAGGATCTATGAAACTCCCAAGACAGGCCCAACAATATTAAAGCAAACAAATCAGGCAATTAAAAACACAAGTGATCTTAGTCCTAAGGTACACCTCACTTTTAAGCATTCCCCAGCAGAGTCGCCAGTTCTGTGATCGGTGGAAATAGAACTGACTTTTTTTTAGCTAGTTTCGCGAAATGTCGCGGTAAGCAAGAGTCGCCACCGTCTTTTATGTTCTCCAACATGGAAAGGACAAAAGCACAGCAAAATTCCTTATTCGAGAATGTTTCTCGGTTCGAGAGGTAGATTTATAGAAAGGGAAGGTGTTAGCACCCTTTCTATCCGTGGTTATCCACGGGCTCTTAGGTACTTGCTCTTATGTTTTCAAAAGATGTTTACTTTTCAAATGTGTGTGTGGGTTTGAAAAAGTTTCGTTTGAAAAATTTCTAAGTAACTCTTGTATCAGTCCTCAAAAGTGTATGAAAAATTTGTTTGAAAACTTTTAGAAAGTGTGAGGTGTGAAAACATGTTTTGTTTGTTTTGAAAAGAGCAAGTACTTAAGAGAAATCTACCTACTCTAAGGAATTAGGTTGTGTAAGAGTCCTTTAGATAGCGCTATCCCATCATTGAGAGGTAGGTAGCACCATCGTTGGAGGTGTTCGGGTCAATTCGATTATCGGGACAGTGTGGTCACCGAAGCAATGGTAGGATACCTTAGAAGTAACCCTAGCGTCTTAGATCCTTTTTTATCCGAGGCAACCGTTTCGAGGCAACTGGATCTTAGACATAAGGGTGACCTCTAAAACATCCTATACTTGATGACCACGTTTCGAGGCAACGAGTGAAGCGTACCCTAGAAGTGGCATGTGCTTTGTGTGTTGTTTTTCAGTTAATTGTCTTTTTATTTGTGAGCTACGGATTAATTTTATTTACATACATTCTTTCATGCATTTAACAGTTAAGGGTGCGGAAAGTAAATTGCGGAAGGATAAATTCTACGCTATTACAAGGCGCGGGTCTATACATCGCCAAAAATACAAAGACCCGTTTTGGTAAATAAGTACGAGAAATTAAATAAAGCGGTAAACCTAATTACTATTACATTCTTGGAAGCAATTACATAATAATCAAAATAAAATGCACGCGAATAAAAATTAATCGGGAATGCCTTAAGGGTTTTGACCCTTTTAAGAAAAGAAATGAATTTTTTTGTCTTTTTTGAATTAAATGCAATTAATTAAATAAAGCCTAATTACTAATTAATTAATTTATTAAAAGAAAATATTTTTTGTGTTTTTATGTTTTTTTAATGAAATAAAATAAAAGAATTAAAATTCTAAGTTAACCTAATTCTAAGTTATTTTTATTAATTGTAAAGAAAAAAGAAATTAAAGTTGACCTAATTAAACTATTTTATTTGTTAATATTTTATTTACAAAATAATTACTTAAATGAAATTAATAAAGTATTTTTGGTTTTATTGTGAAAAAAATATTAATTGGTTAATTTTGGTGATAATAACAATAATTAAAAAAAGGTTAATAATTAAATTAGAAAATATAAAAAAAGGAAGAGAAAAGAATAAACCAAGGGAGGGGGTATGGGCCAGAATGGGGTGTTTGATTGGAATTTGAGGCCCAATGAAGCTTTCAGCCACGTTGACTTCTTGGATTGCCTGCAGCATGCTTTGACTGATCACATGGTATTCATCACTTTTTTTCCTTTGGATCTATGATCATGGACACTTGGCGCTTGGATCTGTGAGGTTTATGGTGCGTTGTTGTTTGAGGGCCTGCACGTGATTATCTGGGGAAAAATTGAAACAAGGAAATTGGGGGACCTGGGAATCGAACCCAGGCCCCAGAGATTACAAGCCACGTCTCCAGCCACTGAACCACTCATGCACGTTTGTTAATATAATGGCCACTAAATATTATATAAAAAGAATGCGTTATATACTGGAAAATAGAAAAGAGCGCGCATGATTTGAATTAACCAGCCAGGCAGGGACACCTCAGAATCGTCTTCGTTCCTGAAACAAAAAATACAAACAAATAACGAGGGTTTTAAACCCCCACAAAATACCAATGTCAAAAATAGCGATTAGCTATGTAGTGAACATAAAAAGGGCGCGAGGTATGCTTTGGATTTGTCTCATCCTGCTGGTTTCAGCCATGTATGTTTGGAGTTCTGATTTTACAGTATGGCAAAAGCCCCAAATCATAAGCTTTGAAAAACCTAGAACTCAACAATGGTATTTTGCGTTTTAAGGCATCATAATCAAATTAAGTTATACAGAAAGCTTCATATGGGTCCTGTGAGCACAATGCAATCAATAAAAAGTGTTAAAAACGCATGAATGGATGATTGTGATTTTGAAAAAGAAGGTAAACCGTATGACTTGTGTAGCACAAGTTCTTGAGGTTTTTGGCTCGTTCTTGGCTGCAAATGATTCCTGGGGATGCTGGGAGTGTATTTGGATCGAAAGGAAGGCTTGAATTATGCTACAAGTGAGGTTTCAATTTGTGATTTTCCTTCAAGTTTTTGGATTTGCTTTGGCCGTTTGAGAGAGTTCTAGGTCGTGTATGATGTGTGGGAGGCTTGCATATATGGTTATCAATGAGAATCAGTCACTATAATGGACCTTTAACCCTTGCAATTATGTTTTGAGATTTCCATAAACACCATTGAAGAAACTTGCCTTTTTTTGTCAAAATTTGAATTTTATGCTTGAAATAGGCTGTACACGAATTTGGTATGTGTTTCATGATGCATCAAAGCCATTCAAGCCACAAAATATCCCTTAATTAATTTTTTTGATTTTTATTTGAATTTTAAAGATTTAAAATGAATTAAATCAAATAAAATTAAATAAAAATAGAAAAATTAATTTTTAATCTTGAAATAAATCATGGGACACGTGGGAGGCATGGAAAAGCTGAACCAAGTGGGAAAAGTGGGCCCTTTTGTCAAAAATTGAAGTTTCAAGGATAGTTGACTTTTGCCATTTCACAAAAATTTCCCAACTTCTCCAATGCATATCTTGCTCAATTTTGATCATATGAACATGTTCTTGGACATTTTGGAAAGGTCTTGAAGTCCTCTAACCAATGCCTTTGGTCCCATGTCATTTTGATTTACCAATCTCAAGTTATGGTCTTTGACTTAAAGTGCCTTTTTGTTGACTTTTGAAAATGACCTATAATGTTGAAATTGATAACTTTTTGTGAGAGCATTTCTTGGACTTGGAATGTGAAGATGAGTTGTAGAAAATGTCATCCCCTTCAAAATGAGCATTGGATGGGATTTTTCTGATGAACCATGAAAAAGTTATGCCTTGGTCAAGTTACTGTTGACTTTTCAACTGTCCAAAAATAGAAACTTTTGACACCTTGATGATTTTTGAGCCATTCTTGTGAAATCATGGTCAAGATTTGACCAAATTATGATTGTGGCTTCAAAATAAGATGTTGACCAAAAAATTTGACTTTTGACTGCCAAATGACCATTTTGCCCCTGTAGTTGATTGTGAAGCAAATAGGGTTTTTGACTGTGCAACTTGACCTTGTGAACCTTGAAACTTGACATGTAGGTGCTTGACAATGTATATGAGCATATGGGACTTGATTGAGCCCTTGAAAACCTCAACTTCCTTGAAGGAACCAAAACCCTAATTTGACTGGCTTAGGAGGGTGTTTGACTGTGCAACCTTTGAGTAGACTTGAGCAAATTGAGATGATGCTTGTCAAAACTTTAAAGAATATGGGAGGGCAAATTTTGGGGTACAACAAATATGTTTGAATCAAAAGGGTCCCAAATTCTCACTATTATCCTAATATGTCCTCAAGATCATCCATGCCAAGTATCAAGCCCTACAGAGAAAATTTGCTCAGTCAATTGCTCAAAGGCCTGAAAATCGACTGTGCTAGGGCAAAAGTCAACTGTGGCCCACATACAGTCAAACTTCAAGATTTTTGGTCAACATTATAATTTTTAAGTATTATTCATCATTTTATCAAGGGTTTATCATGATTCCTCAAGGATTGCTCACAATTCATCAAAACCCAAAAGTTGCTAAATTAGGGTTTTGCAGGAAAAGTTAACTAAACTTTGACCAAGCATAACTTTCTCATACTTTATCAAGAATGACCCATCCAAAGCTTATTTTGAATAGGATGAAATGACCTACAATTCATCTTCATCTCCAAAGTTCAAAATATGAACTCAGAAGAAGTTATGAATTTGGACATTTTAGGTTACTTTGAAAAGTCAACAAAAACACCTTTTTTGTCAAAGCTTAATACATGAACATGGAAGACTCAATTGATATGAGACCAAAAGGGTTGCTTAGAGGACACATCAAGCTTTCTAAAAAGTCAAAGAACACCCCCATAGGGTCAAAATTGAAGGAGTTATGCATTAGTGAAGTTGACCTTTTTTGCAAAATTGCCAAAAGTCAAAAGTGGCCAAAATTGCAATTTTTGTCAAATGTGGACCCAACTTTTTGTGCTTGTATTGAGTTTGTAACATGGTCCACGATCCATGATCCTTCCCACTTGCCTTTATGTTGTTTTTGTCATTTATTTTGATTTTTATTTCAATTAAATCAAATTAAATCAAAATAAAATCATGAAGATATCAAAATCATTTAAACCTTGAGATTTTGTGCATATTTCAGGTCCATGAATAGCTGGCAAGGAGATCAAATCGTGCAAGGCTTGTTTGTACACAAAAAGATTGAATTTTTCTTGTTTTGGAAAGATTGGATACAAGTGTGAATCAAGGATCAAATCTTCATAATTGCAAGGATTTGATGCAAACTTGGAACCCTAATTGATTCTATGATATATATTGAACAAAGCCAGACCAAAAGCACAAGGGTTGGAAGCGTGAGAAGCTGAGAAAGAACTTGAAAAATTCACCAAAAAGTGTTGAATCAAATTGCAGGTTAGAGGACAATTTACACCATTCCAAGGCTAGCAATCAATTCCCAGCCATCTCCTGAAGCTAACCTCATCACAATCAAGCCTCGATTTGCCCATAATCCATATCCACAACCCTCACGGTTTGTCATTTTTTTCAAAATCGTATCCCTTTATTCTTACACCTTTATCATGTTTCAATGACATATTTGTAATCCTTATCATGTTTGCAAGCTAACACTACCATTTAATTGCATTTTTGGAAGCCATACGTGTAGATACCATTGTTAGGGTTTCTAAGATGGTTTTGGGGCTTTGCTACACAGGGAAAATTGGGCCACGATTGAGGTACCATGATGCTCGTGAGGTTGTCACGAGTTGATTGGTACCATTGTTATGTGTTTATCATGCTTGCAGGGAGTTTTGGAAAATCATAGGGGTTGTACCTACGCTTTTTGTCCGTAGATAAAAGTCTCCAGACTTTTAGCAACGGAGAGAGGAAGAAGAAGGGTGGTGTGACACCCCCTGACTGGCCCATTTGAATCTCGCGCGATTTTGATAAATTAATTTGTTTTCTCAATATAATTTTTATTTGTTATTTGATATACAACAAAGCATGCCAACTCAGTTGGTGAGGAGGCGTTGGAAATTTCCAAAGGGCCTGGGTTCGAATCCCAGGTCCCCATATTATTTCATAATTTTATTTCTTGCATGATCAGGCACATGTACAGGCACATGGACTACCATACTCCATCATTCTTCAACCATTAGATTACCCACAAGCTGGATCCAAAAGCCATCATTTGAAGGTCTACCATAGGCCAGGTCAAACATGCAACATGGGATCAGAAAGGTCAACGTGGACCAAGACTTTTGGGCTCAGAGATTGCTATGGACACCCCCCTCAATTGCTAGCATACCAGACACATTTCTTTTTATTTCTATATTTTTCTTTATTTATTTAATTTTGTTTAAATTATTTTCTCACACAAGTTTAACTCTTTTTTAACAAAAACTCATAAAATCAATTTTCACCAAATTAGAATTTAGGCTTTTTTTATTTTTATCAAAATTAATTTAATTAGTTTAATTTAATTTTAGGGTAATTTTAACCTTTTGTAAATAATTTAAAATAAATTAGAAAATTAGGGTTTTGTTTAATTTAATTTCTATTTTCTTTTCTTAAAATAACCAAAATATAAAAATAGGCCAAATTAATTATTTTTCTTAATTTAAATTAATTATTAATTAGGTTTGTACATATTTAATTAAAACCTTATTTTCTTAAAATAATCAAAAATAACCAAAAAATGATTTTTCCTTTAATTAGATTTAGACGGGGTCAAAACCCTAATTTTTTTTCTCGTTCTTAATTTATCGCGCGCATTTATTATTTTTGTAAATATTAATGTAACTACTCATGGGATGTAATAGCTTAATTAAGACTTTTCGTTTATTTATCGTTTTACGGGTTTTTGGCTATGTAATTAACCCCCTTCCCCGAAGCCTTGTAATAGCGTAGTTTTATTTCTCGCATTTTAATTTTCGTAAATATTAACTGTGAGGTGTATGATAATAGGGTTGCATGACAAGAATGTATGTTAATTTTAAAATGGTTAGCAAACCCTAAATGTGCAAAGATAACAAATGAAATTAAATCACTCGCACATGCGCACTCCTAGGGTATACTCTCACTTCGGTTGCCTTCGGTAAACGATCATTAAGTATAGGGTGTTTTAGTGGTCGCTCTCTTGTCTAAACAAAGATCAAAAGTCCCGTTCGGAAATGTTACCTCAGAAACGGTTGCCTCGGAAATGTTACCTCGAATATGATCTTAATACACTAGGGTTATTATTAAGACGTCCTAACATTGCTTTAGTGATCGTACGTCCCTTTCGAATTGACCCTTACAAACTCCAACGACGGTGCTACCCACTCATTAATAGTAGGATAGCGCTGTCTAAAGGAAACAAGAACAAAAACATTCTTTTTTCGAGTAGGTAGATGCTAGTAGGTACTTGCTCAAAATCAAACTTTTCCACACTTACACTTTTTCAAACAAAGTTTTAAAAACGACTTCGTAACACTCTTGAGGACTGATACAAGGGTTAAAACGAAGTAAAATAAAAACTTTTCAAAACACACAAACACAGAAGCAATTTTTAAAATGATGAGCAAGTACCTAAGAGCCCGTAGAAAACTACGGATAGAAAGGGTGCTAATACCTTTCCTTTCTATAATCTACCCCGTACTCAAAATCTCGAAAAAAGGAATTTTTCTTTGCTTTTTTCCTTTTCAGTTGGATAAAATAAAAGTCGGTGGCGACTCTTGCTTACCGCGATATTTTGCAAACACAAACGCAAAACGCAAACCAACATTTTTCCTAAAACAGTCCGGTTCTGCCACCGTATCATAGAACTGGCGACTCTGCTGGGGATATAAAAAGTGGGGTATACCTTAGGATTAGTTCATCATAATTTGCTTCTCTTGTTTGATTTGATTTATTTACTTTTGAAGGTTTTGTATTGGGAGTTACTATAGATCCTAACCCGGATCTGGGGAACACCTTTAGGTAAGTAGCAATAAACTGTGAGGGAACTGTACGACATAGACCGATATGGTTGAAGCAGTAGCTACGTTGATGTGGCACATTGGTTGGTACCGGTATCCCTTGTGGAGAAACGAGGAGAATACGGGGCCGCTGCGTGTGTCGTTAAGCATCAACTGACCTTAGAACCTATAATTGACCAACTTGGCCATTAGGAAGTAGTGAGATAGTCGGCCTCGGTGTAAAGTTGAGAACTGGTTGATACTCGATACTACACTCATTGAGACTATACTCTCGAGATAGTTCTGGCCACAAGAAAAGATTGAGTGAGCTAAAACCATGACCAATAGAGGATGGTCAGTGATATTGAGAACCTCTAGAACCCGGTTACTATTATCAGGACAGGTTGAAACCAACTGAACTTCAAGAGGGTAATACCTAGACCCCATGCAAGCCTGAAACTTAAGGGCTCTTGTGTGACTTGTTTGCCTTTACCATGTTTGTTATTTGCTATACCTGTTGTGTGTTTTATCATGACATCATGCATCATAACATAGTATGCATACTTCATTATACTAACCATTTCAAAGACCGAGGGGATTTATCTTTGTTCTGTTTTGCAAATTATGGCTTCCATACGCAGAAACACCATCCGAGTTAACTTTGTGCAAATACCTGCTCAACTCAAATATTTAGCCTCGAGAGTTTCTGATACTTCTTCATTCATTAGGAGACATGGTCAGCTTCTTAGCTTGGTTACCTCAAATTTTAATGAGCAGATGATGAGCGTGCTTTTCCAGTTCTTCGATCCGGTGCATCATTGCTTCACTTTCCTGGATTATCAGCTAGTTCCTACTATGGAAGAGTTTTCTCACTTATTGGGCATATCCATCCTCGAGCAGATGCCCTTCATAGGTTTGGAAGAGACTCCTAGACCAGAAGACATTGCTTCAGCTCTACATTTGAAAAGGGCTGATGTAGTATCTAACTGGGAAACACGAAGCAGGGTTGAAGGTTTCTTAGCCAAGTTTCTAATAGATCAAGCTCAGCAGTTCTAGGATAATTTGGACTTTCAGGCTTCCGAAGACATCTTGGCTCTCCTTATCTACGGTTTGGTTCTTTTCCCGAATCCAGATTCCTTCATAGATGTGAATGCGGTTAAGGTCTTCCTATCTCGCAATCCTGTACCTACTCTTCTAGGTGATATCTTGCATTCCCTTTACACTCATATTGTGCAAAGAAGAGGGACCCTCATGTGTTGCATTCCGCTACTGGTGAGGTGGTTTATTTAGCACCTCCCCAAGTCCCTGTTGAAGAATGAGGAAGGTTTAGGATGGTCTTACAGGATAATATCCCTTGCTCATACAGACATTCTTTGGAGTTCCAAGGCTATGGAAAGCATTGTTGTCATTGATCGATGTGGGGGATACCCTAATGTCCCATTGCTCAGAATCAGAGGGGGAATAACCTACAGTCCTTGTTTGGCTTTGCGACAATTCGGTCGGGCTTGGAGAGACGGTCCTCATGAGTTACTTCTTACAGATATTGCATTTGACTACAAGGAGGACGTTGACGAGCATCGCCGAAGGTTTATACGAGCTTGGGGCATGGTGAACAGGTCTGACCCTCAAGATCTAGGACCAAGGACCTCTCTCCCTATGTAACCTTATCTCCAGTGGGTCTGAGCTCGAGCCCAGAAGCTTGGGATGCCTTATGAAGTTGTGTTGCCAGTGATTATGGAGCCTACCAATGAAGAAGGCGTTCCTTATACAGTCCTTTATCCCTACATGCCCACTGATCTTGGAGCATTGAAGAGATCCTGGATTCAGTTGGAGGAGGAAAGGGATACCTACCGGGAGAAGTACCATGAGCAAGAGAGGGAGATCTTGAAGCTCACCAGGAAACTTGAGAATGAAAGGGCGATCAATGACTATGTCAGCACCAAGGGGAAGCGTCCATGGGATTTCTGATTTTTGCTTTTTCTAGTTTAGATTTGTTTTTTATTTACTTCATTGTAAACGCCTTAGAGGCATTGTTGAACCTTTTACAAGTTTAATCTAATAAAGATTGTTTATTTCTTGGTTTGCAAATTTAAATTTCCCAAAGTCTTTGAAATCATTACATACGCATCCCATTATCATGCACATCATTACAGGTATCATTACAGGTTTCTCATCTCCTTCGCTGTTTATTTCAGCACAAAATGTCTTCTGAAATACCTACCGATCAAGCCATCAAAGCTCTTCAGGCACATAATTCCCAATTCCAAGAGATGTTCTTGAACTTGGCTAAAGGGAAAGAGGATTTGAAGACTCTCATCCTGAAGGAGAAGAATAAGAAGAAGAAGAAGGTGGTTCTTCTAAATATGGGTAACAGATTTGGGAATAGGTTGCGACAGGAAGCTGATCTATCTCTTTCATCCAAAAGAGAGGAGGACCAAGAGGAAGAAAAGGGTCCCAGTCCTGTGGTCTCTGATAATGATACTGATTTTGATGAGGAGCAGTATCCTCCTGCTGAGGATAGGTACAAACAACTCGAAGACCGTCTGAGCGCTATGGAGATTCAGAAGATACCTGGTTTGGACTTCGAATATCTGGGACTAGCATCTGGGGTGGTGATCCCTCATAAATTCAAAGCTCTGGTTTTCGCCAAGTACGATGGAGTATCCTGTCCAAAACTCCACCTCCGCTCGTACGTCAGAAAAATCCAACCTTACACTACTGATAGAAATTTGTGGGTACACTTCTTTCAAGATAGACTGTCAGAGACTCAGCTTGAATGGTTTTATCAATTGGAAGGAGCTAATGTCCAAACTGGGAGGACCTTGTTGCTGCTTTCTACAGGCAGTATCAGTATAACGCCGACCTTGCTCCCACTCGTACTCAGCTTCAGGGTATGTCTATGGGTGCAAGTGAAGGTTTTAAGGACTATGCTCAGAAGTGGAGAGATCTGGCTGGAAGAGTCCAACCCCATTTGTCAGATAGGGAGTTGGTGGATATGTTTCTAGGGACGTTGTCTGGTCCATTTTTCAATCATTTGATCGGCAGTTCATCATCTGGGTTTACTGAATTGATTTTGACTGGGGAGAGAGTAGAAGCTGGTATCCGAAGTGGTAAGATACAGAAAGGTGCTTCATCAAGTGTAGAAAAGAAGCCTCTCACCGGTAAGAAAGAAGCTAGTGCAGTTTACAGCTCGAGGAGCCAAAACAGACCTGAACACCGACAAGCGGTAAATGCGGTAGTAATATCAAGACCCACCGTTGCCCCACAATGCAACAATCAGCAAAGAATGGAGATACCGCAAAGACAGTACACTCGGCTTGATATGACCTTGTCTCAGATTCTACCATAATTGTTGAAGACCAACCTGGTAACTCTGAGGGAGGCCCCGAAGAATCCTAGCACCACATCTCTGCTATATAATCCGAACACCCGTTGCGCCTATCACTTCGATAGCCCAGGTCATGATACGAACAACTGTTGGGCCTTGAAGAATAAGGTGCAAGATTTGATTGAAGCTAAAGAGATTGAGTTTGACGCTCCAGAGAAACCCAACGTCATAACTGCTCCTATGCCCAAGCACGATCATGGAGTGAATGCTGTGGACGATGATTTATTTGTGACCTCCATGGAGGAAATTTCTACTCCTTTGATGACAGTTAAGAAGAATCTATTATTGGTCAGTTTATTTCCGGGTTGTGGAGAAGGTTGCCACATATGTTCAATCCTGCCTGCTGGTTGCCATCTATTGAAATCAGGTGTTCAATGCCTGATGGATAACAAAGAGATCATGTTCGAAAAAACTATGATTACGTTGGTTCCAATTCAAGATGTTGCCATCATAACCATTTCCGCCAATCCTTCCAAGGCTTCCTCGAGCAAGCCTGTTAGGATTACATCCGTTCCGAGAATCGCTCCGTTAATCATTACTATCCCTGGTCCTATCCCGTACACTTCAGATAAGGCTGTCCCTTGGCACTATGGGGTCGATGTGTATTACCATGGAGTTAAACAAGACTTAAAGAGTGAAGAAGTTGATGTTGATATCAGCAATATTGTCGGGGCTAGCAAGGTCACCAGAAGTGGAAGACTTTTTTCTCCCGAGATTTCACCTCCGACTGTCCATAAACCTCTTGTCATTCCATCTGCTAGCACATCAGCTGCTGTCCCAGTTCCTGTTCTAGTTAGCACCCCTGTCGCCGAGTCATCTGACACTCGGGGCAAAGAAATCACAAGTGAGCCTTCCCGGACGAAGGCGCCTAAGAAGATCATTGTAGAAATCTCTAAACAGGAGATAGAGGAAATTCGGAATATTATCAAGAAGAGTGACTACAACATAGTCGAGCAGCTGGGGCAGACCCCGTCAAAAATATCCATGTTATCCTTGTTGTTGTGCTCAGAAGCCCATGCAAAGGCTTTAATTGCTTTCCTCAAAACTGCATGTGCCGCAGGAAACTTCTGTCGATCAATTCAAAGACTGCGTAGCTAGTTTGACTGCCGACAATGGGCTGGGTTTCTCAGACGCAGATCTGACTGCTAAAGGAAGAAATCACAATGATGCTCTACACGTCTCGATCGAGTGCAGGGGCACTACTCTGGCCCATGTACTGGTGGATATTGGGCCCTCTTTGAATGTTTTGCCAAAGAAAGCATTAGACCGTCTAGACTGTGAAGGTTTGATTCTGAAGCCGAGTAATATTATGGTTAAAGATTTCGATGGATCAAAAAGGATGGTGCACGGGGAGGTGGACGTCCCTATTAAAGTTATCTCTCGGACTTTTGCATCTACTTTCTATGTGATGTATATCCGACCATATTATTCTTGCTTGCTGGGTCGCCCTTGGATTCATAAGGTTGGGGCAGACTTCTACACTCCATCAGATGTTGAAATATCCGGTAAAGGGGAAGATCATCACGGTACAAGGTGAGGAGGAGTACATGGTGAGTCATCTTAATTCCTTTCGCTATGTGGAAATGGATGGGGAGTTCATCGAAACCCCGTGTTAGAACTTTGAAGAGGTCCCCCAGACTTTGGCGTCGACTAAAGTTGTTATTGATGAACCTCCGATGAAGATGGCTTCCCTCAAGGATGCCAGGACTGTAATTGAAAAATATGGGTGTGCAAATTGGGGTTAACTCCCCGACTTCACACACAAAACTGACAAGTTTGGTTTGGGCTTTACTGCAGAGGCTCAAAGGGATGTTCGGCGCGCACGGATGGGAATACCTCCTCTGCACATCAGTAATCAGGGAGTGAATGTAATTGAGGATGATAAAGAAGAGTCAAATATCGACAGCTGGATTTACCCGACTACCAACGGTGGATTGAACAACTGGACGACGAAAGACTTCGTGCTCGTTTCTTTTATTATACAGTAATAGACTTTTGTCTTGAGATTTGTAACAGACAATTTGAAACTTTATGGCCCAGTGCCTTTCCTGAGGCACTTTGGCTTTGTTTGTGAGGGCTTATTATTTTTCTTTTCATATATCATCAATAAAGCATTGGATGTTTTCTTGCATTACAAATTTTGCGCTCTTTGTTTTTCTTTTCTATCTTGCACTTTATCAAAACAATTATTGTCTTACACACACTCACATATCATAATGCAGATCCACATCCACTCTAGATCCCGTTGATAACGACTCTGCTATTACCAGTTATGACTTTGAAAATCCGATCAACCAAGCCGAGGACGAAGGTGAGGACGATTGTGAAGTGCCTGGGGAGCTTGCTAGACTGTTACTGCAGAAAGAGAGGGCCATACAGCCTTATGAAGAGCCAGTGGAATCAGTGAATTTGGGTACAGAGGAAGATAAGAAAGAGGTCAAAATAGGTGCAAATATGGAGCCTAGTGTCAAGCAACGGTTGATACAGATGCTACGTGACTATGTTGAGATCTTTGCTTGGTCTTATGAAGATATTCCTGGTTTGGACACTGACATTGTGGTACACCGCCTGCCAACTAAAGAAGACTGTCTTCCGGTAAAGCAAAAAGTTCGCCGCATGCACCCCGAGATGTATGAGAAAATCAAGGCTGAGGTCATGAAACAGTTTGACGCCAGATTTATAGTTGTTACTTCTTATCCGCAGTGGGTTGCCAACGTTGTTCCAGTGCCGAAGAAGGATGGTAAGGTACGGATGTGTGTAGACTATAGAGATCTGAACAGGGCGAGCCCCAAAGACGATTTCCCACTACCTCACATTGATGTTCTGGTCGATAACACCGCGCAACATAAGGTCTTCTTTTTTATGGATGGTTTTTCTGGTTATAATCAGATTAAGATGGCTCCCGAGGACATGGAAAAGACAACTTTCGTTACACAGTAGGGCACCTTCTGTTACAAGGTAATGCCTTTCGGGTTGAAGAATGCTGGGGCAACTTATCAGCGCACCATGGTTCCTTTGTTCCACGACATGATTCACCATGAGATTAAGGTTTATGTTGATGACATGATTGCAAGGTCTCAGACTGAAGAAGAACACCTTGACCATCTCCAGAAACTGTTCGACAGGTTGAAGATGTACAAGCTGAGGTTAAACCCGAACAAGTGCACCTTTGGGGTAAGGTCTGGTAAGCTGCTGGGTTTCGTCGTTAGTGATAAAGGTATTCAAGTGGATCCTGCAAAAGTAAAGGCTATACAGGAAATGCCAGCTCCCCGAATGGAAAAGGAAGTTAGAGGCTTTTTGGGACGTTTGAATTACATCGCCCGATTCATTTCACATCTGACAGCTACTTGTGAGCTGATCTTCAAGCTGCTGAAGAAAGATCAAGTAGTAAAATGGAATGATGAATGTCAGACCACTTTCGAAAGGATCAAGGAATACCTCCAAGAGCCACCTATTCTGATGCCTCCAGTTGAAGGAAGACCTTTGATCTTATTCTTGACCGTGCTGGGGAAGCATGACGAGTCTGGCCGAAAAGAGCACGCTATTTACTACCTTAGCAAAAATTTTACCGACTGTGAGACCCGATACTCACTGCTTGAGAAAACTTTCTGCGCTTTGGCATGGGCTGCTCGCCGGCTGAGACAGTATATGCTGACTCACACTACCCTATTGATATCAAAGATGGACCCAATCAAGTATATCTTCGAAAAGCCTGCCTTGTCCGGAAGAATAGCAAGATGGCAGATGATCTTAACTGAGTATGATATCCAATACACAACACAAAAAGCGATCAAGGGGAGTGTGTTAGCGGATCATTTGGCACATCAGGCCGTGGATGATTACCAATCCATGAATTTCGAGTTCCCGGATGAGAACATCATGTTGGTGACCGACTGTGAAGAACCTGGACCAAATGAAGGACCTGAGTAAGGATCCCGATGGTCTATGTATTTTGATGGAGCCTCAAACGCGTTGGGTAATGGCATTGGCGCTGTGATCATATCTCCTAAGGGATGTCATACTCCGTTCACCGCCCGATTATGTTTTAACTGCACCAACAATATGGTGGAGTATGAAGCATGTATCCCGGGTCTTCGAGCTTCTATTGACCTGAGGATTAAGTTCTTGAGTGTATTCGGAGATTCTGCTCTAGTGATCAGTTAGATCAAAGGCGAGTGGGATACGAAGCACCCAAATCTTATTCCTTACAAAGAGTATGTACTGACATTGCTTCCGCACTTTGAGGAGATAACCTTTGAACACTTCCCGAGAGAGGAGAATCAGTTAGCGGACACACTAGCTACCATGTCTTCTATGTTCAAGGTCAGGTGGGACAATGAAGCTCCCCAGATTACCATTGAGAGTTTGAACAAACCTGCACATTGCTGTGACATCGAGACTGAAGAGGCAGCAGATAAACCCTGGTTTCACGAGGTAAAGAGGTATCTTGAGGCTCAAGAGTACCCCGAGGGTGCATCTGTTAATGATAAGAAGTTTCTGAGGAGATTTGCGGCGAAGTTCTTCATCAGTAATGGTATCCTTTACAAGCGTAACCATGACTCAACCTTACTGTGATGTGTGGACAAGAAAGAGGCAGAAAGGATCATGGCAGAGTTACATGAAGGTACTTTCGGAACTCATTCCAGTGGACATACCATGGCAAAGAAAATCCTACGGGCAGGATATTATTGGTCTACTATGGAAGCCGATTGTTATAAGCATTCTCGGACCTGTCATAAGTGCCAAGTCTATGTTGATAAGGTGCATGTACCCTCAGTTTCTCTGAACATCTTGACAACTCCTTGGCCTTTCGCAATGTGGGGCATCGACATGATCGACGAGATCAGACCTACTGCGTCTAACGGGCATCGTTTCATTCTGGTAGCTATTGATTATTTCACAAAGTGGGTTGAAGCGGCTTCCTTTGCTACAATAACCAAGAACGTCGTGGCGCGGTTTATCCAACACAATCTAATTTGTCGATATGGTGTACCTGAGAGGATCATTACGGAAAATGGTATAAATCTCAACAATACAATGATCATCGAGCTCTGTAAACAGTTCAAGATTCAGCATCACAACTCTTCTCCTTATCGGTCGAAGATGAATGGGGTTGTTGAAGCAGCTAATAAGAATATCAAGAAGATTGTGCCGAAGATAACGGTGACATACAAAGACTAGCACGAGATGTTACCATTCGCTCTTCATGGGTACCGTACCTCAGCACAGACGTCGACAGGGGCAACACCCTACTCTTTGGTGTATGGCATGGAGGCAGTCCTGCCCATTGAAGTCCAGATACCCTCTCTCCGGATTATGAAGGATGCAGGTTTGAGTGAGGATGATTAGATACAGACCCGGCTTGATCAGCTGAACTTAATTGATGAAAAGAGACTTACTGCTATTTGTCATGGTCAGACGTATCAAAAGCGGATGATCAAGGCTTTTAACAAGAAAGTCAGACGACAAGAGTATCAAGTCGGGGATCTGGTAATCAAACGCATCATACTGCCGCAAGGTGATCCCAGGGGGAAATGGACCCCCACGTACGAAGGGCTATTTGTGGTTAAGAACATTTTCTCAGGAGGAGCTATGATTCTAACCACCATGGATGATGACGACCTTCCTCACCCCGTCAATGCAGACATAGTGAAAAAATACTACGCATAATCAAAGACCTGCTAGGTTGACTGGCCTAGGCAAAAATAAGGGCTTCCCGACGAACCAAAAAGGTTCGGGCAAAAGTAAGGGATGAAAATGAAAAAAAAAACTATACACCCGGCAAGTCGAAAACCTGAAAAGGCGACTTGGGCAAAAAAGGGTATCCCGGTGGATTGAAAACCCGAAAGGGCGGTCCAGGAAAAAATTAGGGATCAAAGCGTAACACTATGTCTCATTGGATCATCTTACAACTAGACTTCGGTATCGACTATCAAGCTCGGACGACACCGATCAATCCGATCTATCTTCAACCAAGTAGCGAAGTGATGAGACGCTCAAAGATATAAAGGCAATAGCAGAGTTGGAACCCAATGGGATTGTTCACATAGTTGTTTTTATTTGTTTTTCACAAATTGTATAATTTCTATCTTTCGGCGGCGTTCTCTTACTAGGACGTCAGCCTCTTGTACAAAACGCCTATTACAAGCCAACTTCAAAATCAATACAATTCATTTTACAATAAATTTCAAAGTTGTTTTTCTTTTCCTGTTTTGTTTTGCAAGAACGTCCAATGGTTCATTTTTGGCATATGCATTTGAAAATAATTGTTGCTCATAAATATTTACATACGAAACAAAAGACGATTACTCGTAATTCCAGGAACAGGGGCAAACAGAAGTGTCCAAACCTTACAATTGTTCTACCCACCAGGTACAGGGATAGATCCAGCTTGAGAATATGACTTAAGGTACATACACTCCCCACAGAGTAAAAGGTATCTAAAAATAGTGGTGTTAGCTCTCCCCAGCCGAAGTTCATAATCACGAATAAGTCGGCAAAATTCTCCCCAAGCAAATTTCATTTGTCACCAGCAATAGAAGATTATCCCCAGTGGAGTTTATTTCTTCCACAGATAGAAACTCAATCCCCAATAGGGTTCATTATTGCCAGCAAACGATAATTCATCCCCAGCCGAGGTTATTTCTCCAAATCAGTAGATCCTCTAGCATAGTCTCTCTTCCCCACAGAGTCATTCTCTCGCCAGTTTATTCTCCAACAGAGTTATTCTCCCACCAATTTATTCTCAAATCATATTCGATCGTTATCGCCAACGAGAACGAAGAATTCAACTCCTTGCGCTCTCCAGCGACAGTCCGGGATTTATTTTCCCCAATTAGAGAACATCATAAAAACATTGCATATCCATACATCATGGCATATGCATAAGCGTCATACAGCACAACCTCATTTATTTTGAGAACATCATTATTCGATACATGTCATGCATCATGACATTACATACGACTAACTCTTTACCTTTCAGGGAAAAGTACAATCCAAATTCTTACAAGTTTTCTCTGGTTCAGTCAAACCGGTGCTGAGATTTCTATTCCAGTTCAAGCTATGAAGCCCGGATCCGACCGAATAATATCTTGATTTCTCTATCATATTGTGAAGCCCGGAGAACGACCGGATAACAGTATCAAAATACCACGAAGCCTGGAATCGACCAGATAGTGGTTTATCTTAAATTTAAGCTATGAAGCCCGGATTCGACCGAATAATAGTTTAATCCCTAACAAGTTATTGTGAAGCCTGGAGAACGACCAGATAGCAATGCGAGTTACTGTGAAGCCTGGATTACGACCAGATAGCAGTACAAAGACACCATGAAGCCTGGACTCGACCAGATAATGGTATAAGACGTTGTGAAGCCTGGATTACGACCAGATAGCAGCCAAGAATACTACGAAGCCTGGAGTCGACCAGATAGTGGTATATCTTTAATGCAAGTTATGAAACCCGGATTCGACCAGATAATATCTTGTTTCTCCAAACACCATGAAGCATGGATTCAACCAGATACTGGTATAATACATCGTGAAGCCTGGATTACGACCAGATAGCGGCAAAGCACTGAAGCCTGGGATTACGACCAGATAACAGTAAGGGACACTACGAAGCTTGGATTTCGACCAAATAGCAGTTTACCCGGCCAATTACTATGAAGCCCGGAAATCGGCCGAATATTAGTAGGCCTTAAAGTCAAATGGAAGCCCGGATGCGACTGGTTAACCACTTGATTTCTTCTGAATCCTGGAATACGACCAGATAAAAAGTATGGTATTGTGAAGCCTGGAATCGACCAGATAGCAGTACAGGACACCATGAAGCCTGGATTTGACCAGATAATGGTATAAGACATCGTAAATCCTGGATTACGACCAGATAGCAGTAAAAGACATTGTGAAGCTTGGATTTCGACCAAATAGAAGTTTACTTGGATAATTATTAAGAAGCCAGGAATCGACCGAATATTAGTGCGCCCTAAATTCAAGTTGAAACCCGGATGCGACCGGATAACAACTTAATTCCTTCTGAAGCCTGGGTTACGACCAGATAAGAATTGAGAAATTGCGAAGCCTGGAGAACAACCTGATAACAAGTTTAATCTCATCTCCCTGTTAAGTCACTGTAAAGCCTGGAGTACGACCAGATAGCAGTCAATCTTATCACTATGAAGCCTGGATCACGACCAGATAGTAGTTCATTTTCACCTCTTCGACCAAGAGACGATTCCCCAGTAGAATAACGGACGACCGAAGCTCCTAAAATTTAACTTTTCCTCAAGACAGAGACTAGCATTCCTCAACAAAGTCCTTCTCAATAACAGGTATACAAGCTCTCGCAAAGGAATCTCTTATGCGATCGACACTCCTTCGGATGGCATCTTTAAGCCCATCCTCCATCATCAATCTCCAAATGGCATCTATAAGCCCATTTCCGACATCACAAGACAAGTACCACTTCATGCGAGTGCAAATTTCTAGGCACTCTAGTGTTCAATCATCTTCCACCTTCGGATCACGAAAGGCAGACAAGCCAATCTACATCCTCAGGTTTAAGAAGATTGAATAGGGGAAGCTGTTGTACCCCAAAATTTTCCCTCCCATATTTCTCAATACATTTCAAATAAGATCTTCAAATTGCCCAAGGAAGTCCAAGAGTTGACCAAACAAACTCTCTCCTAAGGCAGTCTACCTCAAATTAAAGTTTCAGTTTGCATCAAGATGTTTGAATCAAAAGGGTCCCAAATGCTCACTATTATCCTAATATGTCCCCAAGATCATCCATGCCAAGTATCAAGCCCTACAGAGAAAATTTGCTCAGTCAATTGCTCAAAGGCCTGAAAAGTGATTGTGCTAGGGCAAAAGTCAATTGTGGCCCACATACAGTCAAACTTCAAGATTTTTGGTAAACATTCTCATTTTGAAGTATTATTCATCATTTGATAAAGGGTTGATCATGATTCCTCAAGGATTTCTCACAATTCATCAAAACCCAAAAGTTGCTAAATTAGGGTTTTGTAGAAAAAGTCAACTCAACTTTGACCAAGCATAACTTTCTCATACTTTATCAAGAATGACCCATCCAAAGCTCATTTTGAAGAGGATGCAATTCCCTACAATTCATCTTCAGCTCCCAAGAAGTTATGAATTTGGACATTTTAGGTCACTTTGAAAAGTCAACAAAAACACCTTTTATGTCAAAGCTACATACATGAACATGGAAGACTCAATTGAGATGAGACCAAAAGGGTTGCTTAGAGGACATCTCAAGCTTTCTAAAAAGTCCAAGAACACCCCCATAGGGTCAAAATTGAAGGAGTTATGCATTGGTGAAGTTGACATTTTTTGCAAAATTGCCAAAAGTCAAAAGTGGCCAAAATTGCAATTTTTGTCAAATGGGCCCAACTTTTTGTGCTTGTATTGAGTTTGTAATATGGTCCACGATCCATGATCCTTCCCACTTGCCTTTATCTTATTTTTGTCATTTATTTTGATTTTTATTTCAATTAAATCAAATTAAATCAAAATAAAATCATGAAAATATCAAAATCATTTAAACCTTGAGATTTTGTGCATATTTCAGGTCCATGAATAGCTGGAAAGGAGATCAAATCGTGCAAGGCTTGTTTGTACACAAAAAGATTGAATTTTTCTTGTTTTATAAAGATTGGATACAAGTGTGAATCAAGGATCAAATCTTCATAATTGCAAGGATTTTATGCAAACTTGGAACCCTAATTGATTCTATGATATATATTGAACAAAGCCAGACCAAAAGCACAAGGGTTGGAGGCGTGAGAAGCTGAGAAAGAACTTGAAAAATTCACCAAAAAGTGTTGAATCAAATTGCAGGTTAGAGGACAATTTACACCATTCCAAGGCTAGCAATCGATTCCCAGCCATCTCCTGAAGCTAACCTGATCATAATCAAGCCTCGATTTGCCCAGAATCCATCTCCACAACCCTCACGGTTTGTCATTTTTTTCAAAATCGTATCCCTTTATTCTTGCATCTTTATCATGTTTTAATGACATATTTGTAATCCTTATCATGTTTGCAAGCTAACAGTACCATTTAATTGCATTTTTGGAAGCCATACGTGTAGATGCCATTGTTAGGGTTTCTAAGATGGTTTTGGGGCTTTGCTACACAGGGAAAATTGGGCCACGATTGAGGTACCATGGTGCTCGTGAGGTTGTCACGAGTTGATTGGTACCATTGTTATGTGTTTATCATGCTTGTAGGGAGTTTTGGAAAATCACAGGGGTTGTACCTACGCTTTTTGTCCGTAGGTAAAAGTCTCCAGACTTTTAGCAACGAAGGGAGGAAGAAGAAGGGTGGCGTGGCACCCCCTGACTGGCCCATTTGAATTTCGCGCGGTTTTGATAAATTAATTTGTTTTCTCAATATAATTTTTATTTGTTATTTGATATACAACAAAGCATGCCAGCTCAGTTGGTGAGGAGGCGTTGGAAATTGCCAAAGGGCCTGGGTTCGAATCCCAGGTCCCCATATTATTTCATAATTTTACTTCTTGCATGATCAGGAACATGTATAGGCGTAAGGACTACCATACTCCATCATTCTTCAACCATCGGATTGCCCACAAGCTGGATCCAAAAGCCATCATTTGAAGGTCTACCATAGGCCAGGTCGAACATGCAACATGGGATCAGAAAGGTCAACGTGGACCAAGACTTTTGGGCTCAGAGATTGCTATGGACACCCCCCTCAATTGCTAGCATACCAGGCCCATTTCTTTTTCTTTCTATATTTTTCTTTATTTATTTAATTTTGTTTAAATTATTTTCTCACACAAATTTAATTCTTTTTTAACAAAAACTCATAAAATCAATTTTCACCAAATTAGAATTTAGGCTCTTTTTTTTTATCAAAATTAATTTAATTAGTTTAATTTAATTTTAGGGTAATTTTAAGCTTTTGTAAATAATTTAAAATAAATTAGAAAATTAGGATTTTGTTTAATTTAATTTCTATTTTCTTTTCTTAAAATAACCAAAATATAAAAATAGGCCAAATTAATTATTTTTCTTAATTTAAGTTAATTAGTAATTAGGTTTGTACATATTTAATTAAAACCTTATTTTCTTAAAATAATCAAAAATAACCAAAAAATGATTTTTCCTTTAATTAGGTTTAGACAGGGTCAAAACCCTAATTTTTTTCTCGTTCTTAATTTATCGCGCGCGTTTATTATTTTTGTAAATATTAATGTAACTACTCATGAGATGTAATAGCTTAATTAGGACTTTTCGTTTATTTATCGTTTTACGGGTTTTTGGCTATGTAATTAATCCCATTCCCCGAAGCCTTGTAATAACGTAGTTTTATTTCTCGCATTTTAATTTTTGTAAATATTAACTGTTAGGTGTATGATAATAGGGTTACATGACAAGAATGTATGTTAATTTTAAAATGGTTAGCAAACCCTAAATGTGCAAAGATAACAACTGAAATCAAATCACTCGTACATGCACACTCCTAGGGTATACTCTCACTTCGGTTGCCTTCGGTAAACGATCATTAAGTATAGGGTGTTTTAGTGGTCGCTCTCTTGTCTAAACAAAGATCAAAAGTCCCGTTCGGAAATGTTGCCTCAGAAACGGTTGCCTCGGAAATGTTGCCTCGAATATGATCTTAAGACACTAGGGTTATTACTAAGACGTCCTAACATTGCTTTAGTGATCGTACGTCCCTTTCGAATTGACCCTTACAAAATCCAACGACGGTGCTACTCACTCATTAATAGTAGGATAGTGCTGTCTAAAGGAAACAAGAACATAAACATTCTTTTTTCGAGTAGGTAGATGCTAGTAGGTACTTGCTCAAAATCAAACTTTTCCACACTTAC
This sequence comes from Vicia faba, assembly GCA_948472305.1. Taxonomy (NCBI): domain Eukaryota; kingdom Viridiplantae; phylum Streptophyta; class Magnoliopsida; order Fabales; family Fabaceae; genus Vicia; species Vicia faba. Next base: position 1,493,070,757 of record OX451737.1, read on the forward strand.
ACTTTTTCAAACAAAGTTTTCAAAACGACTTTGTAACACTCTTGAGGACTGATACAAGGGTTAAAACGAAGTAAAACAAAAACTTTTCAAAACACACAAACACGGAAGCAATTTTTAAAATGATGAGCAAGTACCTAAGAGCCCGTAGAAAACTACGAATAGAAAGGGTGCTCATACCTTCCCTTTCTATAATCTACCCCCCGTACTCAAAATCTCGAAAAAAGGAATTTTTTTGTGCTTTTTTCCTTTCCAGTTGGATAAAATAAAAGTCGGTGGCGACTCTTGCTTACCGCGACATTTTGCAAACACAAGCGCAAAATGCAAACTAGCACTTTTCCTAAAACAGTCTGGTTCTGCCACCGTATCATACTCATTATATGAATTTTTCAAATGCATGATTCGAATAAAAAAATAAATTGATTCAAATCATGAAATGAAAGGTCTCGCATTGAGTCAGTTTTCTACAGTAACAATTTATTTCTCATTTTTCTCTTCATCTCATTTTACTCCTGCACGCATCCACACTCTCATTTATCTCAAAACCCATTTCTTTTCAAAATCACCATAACACTTCATTCCTCATATACATTCATCCATTTCACCTCACTTCATCATCATCAACCATTCCAAAACTCGTTTTATAAACTTTCAATATCATAAACTCAACAATGTCTTCTCAAGATCAATCAAACAAGTTATCTGAGAAACAAAGGGGGAAGAGACAAGTCTCGACTTCAAATTATTCTACTTCTCAAGTTACAAAAAGGCCTAGAACAAAGGTTCGAGCAAGCAAAGAATCATCTGGTGTTAGGGTTTAGAAAAAGTCAAAACTCGGTACTTCTCGTCCAAGACCAACCTTGGTGTATTTTCAATGATTGTTATCTTAAGCTGCTTCTATACTGAAAGAAATACATCTTCCTTGTGTCTCTTAGGAGACGACAAGGGAATCTAGACCAACATTTTTTATTCATCTTCAATATTGACAACAATAATAGGCTTTTTGGGACGTACACTAGAGGGAATGATAGATGAAGGGCTGGCGGCTGACAGAAATGACCCAACTTTTTGTTCTAGAATTTCCTTCAATATATTCCCATAAGCCATGTAACCTATATGAATAACAAAAAATGTTTGTAGATAATATGCAACAGGAAGATAAAACAACATTGTGTATGCCCTACATAGGATGCAACTCTTCTTTTGCAACAGAAAGTGAGGCTAGCGTGTCTATATGGTGGGACATGTTTCTCATTTTCAAGAAGGTCAGGTGGTCTTAAATTTTCATGAAGGATTTTGCATCATAAACTTTTAGACCCTCATATTTGAGAGAGACACACACACACATAATAAACATGCTTTATAATAGTTGCAAAACCAATAACAATTAAAGTGTAATTTATACAAGGTATTTGTGACACTTATCATCTTGTGGGAAGTGACGGTAAAAGGCGCGAAAAACACAAACCGCCACCAAAAACAAATTAGAAAAAGCGGCAAAGTCTTAAAAATACCAAACCATGATGGTGACTAGAGAATGGCCATTGTAAATAAAATATGGTATAAAAGACAAATGTTTGAGGTTTCGCTTTAAGGAGTGCACGCAGATTATAAAATCCCCTTAAGTAATCAAAAGTGAGAGGATGAATTTGTGAATGATTCAACAACAAATTCAGCCAAAAATGATGCTCAAACATAGTGAAAGACAGTTTTAAGGGGGGATCAGACCGTGGTATCGTTTGATAGACTATTTATTTCCCCAAAATTAACAAGGATAACTATCTACTTACCAAATTTCCCATGATTATGAGAACTATTAAAGGGGGGGGGGGAGGGAATGGACGATATCTTGAGGGAGCCTCACCCTAATAAATATGGATTCTTTAAAAAAAGAAGAAAAACTTTTTAACACAACACCCAATATACATTATCATAAATGTTCAATACGATATTCAATCATACAACATAAGGAAAACACATACAAACACACGCACGCACACACACAGACACACACACACACATTATGTTGTATGATTGAATATCGTATTAAGATAGAAGTTTTAAGGGAAATATGACTACATCGTGAGGATTTAAAGTTAATAAAGGTGAGTAACCAAACATTAAGAGGAGAACTTCGAAAAGCTACGTAGAAAATGAGAAAATGTGAGAGCCAAAATTTGAGAATAAATAAGAGTGCAAAAAGAGAATAAGAAACAAAAACTCTTTATTTGTAAAAGGCCTTCTGAACCAAGAAACCTAAGATCAAAGAATATCTCACATGTTAGAAATGACGAAGACAATTACCCACGAGCCACATGGCTTCACCAAGGTAGTATTTTCTATAATGAAAAATCAACACACAACACTATTCTCCATGATGTAGTTATCACATATCGATTTAGGGGAAAACATTAAATGCACTCACATGGCGACACAAAAGGATACCAAGAGTTAAAAACATATTGATAATGATACCCCATATTATAGAAGAAGGCATAAAGGCACTAGATGACAATCTTACTAAAGTTAAAACACCAATTAACGAGCCTACACAATCCTTTACAACATCTGATTGAATCAAGTGAACAAGGCTCCCTGATACTCGAAGGAAAGAATCTAGGAAGTTCACACCCCCAATGATTCAGATCTCAAGGGACTCAAAATAGAATATAAGCTTCTTCGGCCCTAACTCGGAAGGATACTATTTCAGTCTAGGCCAAGATCCAATGTACTTTGATCCAACATGATACGAGATCCCACAAGAACTAGGGACAAATACCGTCGAATCCATCTAACGCACCCCACAAGGATCTTTTAGAAGCATTTTTCCTCTAAATGCCTCTAAAGTATATGGATTTTGGTATGATCGAAACCCAATGGTACACAAAAACCATGCCATTTAAAACCATGTAGACTGTTAGATGGGAAGTTACAAATTATTGACGTCACCCCACTGACGTCAAACCAGTGATGTTATTCTTTTAAATGGATTATCCATAAAGAATGGTCAAATATCACATAACTTAAGATGAACATGCCATAGAATAATACCTGATCAGAACTATTAAGGGACGAAGAATGATAAAGTCATATTTGTAAAAATTCTAAGACATTTGTCAACTGATAGAGTTGTAAGAACCGGAAAATTCTAGGTCTCGAAAAACTCTAGAGCCTTACTATAAAAAGGCTAAGGAAGGCCTTGTATTCATATGAATACTTTTCTTACTTTAAATATCTTTCACTTTAAACCGTCATTAACTTGAATATCATAATGTTTTCATGTACCGCTCTCGCGGGACTTGATCATAAAAACTCTAAATCAATTACTAAAATTTATCTTTGTATAATTTGTATTGTGTCTTGAACTACATTGGCCGATCCATACATGATATTTTTATTTTTTTTGAATAATAACATGTTTGGTTTGACTAGTGAAAGAGTAAAAAAAAAAACAATTCTAGAGGTGTATAATTGATTTTGGAGTGATTTTGAGTTGGTGTTTGGTTCTTCTAAAATAAAATCGATTCAACTTTAATAAATGATTCTACTTAAAACTAAAATTTGTAGCTTTTAAATTTAAACATTATTTTTACACTCTTATTACTCAATTTACTTTCATATAAATGTATCTACGCATAAATCACTTTTACTAAGATGACCTGCTTACTTCTGCCATCTCTCTTGCCCTTCATTTAATGGCTTAGAATTAATTTTGAGAAAAATAAAATTGTTTTGAAAAGAAAGATTTATACAGATGAATGTCTAGAGGCAGCACAAAAAAAAAAGCTCGAGAGGATCCAAGTCCTTAAATAATCAATCATATCAATGTCATAGGAAAAACGTTGATAATAAATACATTTTAGTTTTAGTTTTTGGGATTATTATTGAAATCCGTCTAGAATTTTATTGTATTAATTCTAACTCAATTGATAACTATCTCAATATATTAAACTAGAAATGTTAGTGTCATAATTAATTTATTAAATGTTTAAATTAATATATTAGTTATCAACATCTATTAATAATTATTAATTACCATCTCGTTTTATCTATCATAATCTCACTTATTTATTATAGTGAAATTTAAATAACTAAATTATTTGTTAATTTTTTTCAATCACAAATAGATAATAAAAAATTATCAATTATTAGTCGATTAAGTAGTGATTGACGTTGAATTTGATAAAAAAAATTTATAACTATCATTAAAAGAGAGTTGAAATACTAGATGTTAGAACTTAACAGAACTAGATTTTTTTATGTGTGTGTATACATAAAAATATACAAAAGAAATTTTCAATTCATATAATAAATAATAAACTACTCATCCTAACCCACAAATAAAATCATTTTAAAAAAAGGAATTATTTTGTCTTATAATATTAATAAAATTATATTTTTATATATCTTTATTAATAAATAATAATTTCATATCTTAATAATTTTTAAAAAATTAATAAAAATATCTATTTTTTCTTAACTCGACGTTGAAAAATTGTTTAGTTAGGAAATAAGACCAATCAAAGTTGTCATGTTTTTTGAGTTTGATAAGACGAAAGTACCCTTTGGTTCTATGCATGAATGACAAATATTTTCAAGTACAACAACACTCTGTCCCACGTTATTACTCTCTTCAACTCTCTCTCTCTCTCTCTCTCTCTCTCTCTCTCTCTAACACAACCGTTTTTCTTCACCGGAAAAAAATCAACACTGCTCTTAGTCTCCGCCGATTCTTTCCCCGATCCCTCCGCCATGAGCTCCGGCGAACTCCTCCAGATACATCCTCAGGAGCTACAGTTCCCTTGTAAGCATCTTCCTTAAAAAACACAATAATTTTTTTTACGTTTCGATGCAAAATTCTAATTTCTTATAATTTTGTTCTGATTTTTTGTGTGTGTTGTGAAACAGTTGAATTGAGGAAGCAGATCTCATGTTCTTTGCAATTATCTAACAAGTCAGATAATTATGTAGCTTTCAAGGTTTTGATTTTCTTTCATTTATTTATTATTTATTATTTATTTTTTTTTATTTTAAATTATTTTGTATTTGTTTTTATTTTTATTTTTATAATTTGTGTATAATTGTAATATTTGATTTTTAGTGAAATTGATGTGTTGTTGTTGTTGCAGGTGAAGACTACAAATCCAAAGAAGTATTGTGTTAGGCCTAACAATGGAGTTGTGTTGCCTAGGTCTACTTGTGATGTTACAGGTTTTGATTCTTTCTCTTGTACATAACAAAGACATGCAAAGTGGAATAATGGTTGCTTGTTTATTTGATTGGTGAAATAATTTCAATTTGTAGTTTTTGACTTAATTTTTGCTTTTTGTTTTTTTATTATTATTTTATTTTGTCTGAAATGGATTCCCTGCATTCAAATTGTGATTTTAGAATATCAAACTGTTGAACTGTTGTAATTGATTAAGTGAAATGGATCTAAGTCAACGAAGTTGAGCAAATAAATTGTGAGTGTTTGATTTGAAGTAAGGAATATGAATTGTTGATGAATAAATCGATGGTTGATTTTGCATGTACATGATTAAAAATCATCTTGTTCGGTTCTTTTATACCTTTTATACTCGCGATTACTTATTGACTCGTTGCTTCATATTTACATCTTTGTTTTCTAGTTACAATGCAAGGCCAAAAGGAGGCACCTCCTGACATGCAATGCAAAGATAAGTTTCTCCTTCAAAGTGTAGTTGCAAGCCCAGGAGCAACGACGAAAGATATCACTCCGGAAATGGTAACCATTCTACAAATTACAAACATTTTTGTTAGATAGGAAAATGTTAGTAAATTAGTAGTTATCGTAGTTTCCAGGATTCAAACCGGGAACTTCTTCAACTTCAGACTCAACCCTAGCCTTCCTTCACCGACATTTCTGCACTTCAGTCGTTCCAAAGAAAAATCACAAGTTCCTCCCTCACCTCTATCTGCACTTCTTCGTTCTTCCCTCTACACTTCACATGTTTATAATTATTATTCATTTAATTTGCCCAAAAAATGATCAAATAGCGATCATCCTGCTATACAGTATCCCACTATTCCATTTTTTGGGTTGGCTGCTTCGCGCCGTTTTCCGGGATTGACTACCCTGCTCGGGACATGACAAACTGTTTCTTGATAGAAATTAGAGAAAAACGCTACGCATAACATGACATGACATCATTCAATTGTTTTGTTTTGTTTTCTTGTTGCATGTAGTTTAATAAAGAGTCCGGCTATGAGGTTGATGAGCGCAAATTGAGAGTTGTCTATATTGCTCCTCCGCAACCACCATCCCCAGTTCGTGAAGGATCTGATGAAGATTCGTCTCCTCGAGCATCTGTATCAGAAAATGGACATTCAAGTGCTGTGGAATTTCAGGTTTATAATAAACACTGCGTTTGCGTATATTTTCATAGAAATTTTTTAATGGTTTTATGTTAATCAATTGCTTGTGAATATGTGTATTGTAGGCTTCAAAAGCTTTCAACGAACGGGTTGAACAAAAGGATGCTTCATTTCAGGTGACATATGTCGCATATTTTCTTAGTCATTTAGAAGAATAACTCGTCATTCATCTAGTTGAATTTTCTATCTTTTCTCTTGAATAAGGTTTCTTTCTTCATTGAGTCATGTCATTTGATATTAAAAAAAATCCACCGATAAATCTTATTCATGTCTGGTATTATCGCTCTTGGAAGATGTAAACTCATGAAAATGATGCTCATTTTGAGTTTGTTATTATTTCAGGCAAGAACACTTACTTCAAAGGTGATTGAGGAGAGGAATTCTGTTGTTGAGCAAAATAAAAAGCTTCGGCAAGAACTGGTATGACATTTATTCAGTAATATTATTTTATGGAATGCTTATGCAAGTTTTATCTTGAATGTTTAGCTCTGCGGTCTTGATCGTTATCCTATGGTTCTATGATAAGTTCTCTTTTACCACTTCTTGTTTATTCAAGTGTTATTATGTTATTGAACTATTTACATGAACTGAAATTATCATCTGTTAGGATTAGAGAGTATCTTTGAATACTGTAAAGTTTATGAATAGTAGCATCTGTCGCCTTTTTTTTTTCTTTCGGAATTTACAGTTTGGGAAAGAAAAGATTATGTTAGGAATCTGTTCATGAATACCTTAAAATTTTGGTTTCAAAATTTGAAAATAATTTTGTTTTCAGATTATAATAAAAAGAAAATGCGTGAACCTATCATGTGAACTCTTGAAAAGCTTTTGTTTCAGCTGGCTTAGTTCTGTTATCAACTTATACGTAAGCGCTTATCATGGTAAGCGTTTTATCATGATAAATGCTTGTGCTATAAACTATTTAATGTAAGCTTAGCGATGTCAATGTAGTACTTGGACCCATGACCCACACTAGGTGTGTGAAGTTTGAAGTTGTATTTGAATCCCACATTGTTAAAGTTTCCTTCTTTTGGGTTGACTTTTGGGATGCGATCGAAACTCATTTAACACATCTTTTTGAAATGAATCTCTTCTTGAATCCCGATTCATTTGAATGAATTCCAGTTCACTACAAGGAATCACGACTCAATCTAATGAGTCACTATCTAAATTAGTGTAGTCAACCACTTTTTTGTCACCTTCGTAGTACCGTACCATTTTTCTCTTGTCATTTGATATTGATTTAAATCTTTAATATTTTGAGGTTCATGTGATATATGATCTTAGAATTTTGTCATGTTACTTTTATTTACCTAACAGTTACATAATCTTATTGACAATGTATGACTTTTTTTGACATAATCTTATAATTTACAATAAGATTTGATTTATGATTTGAAAATAGACTTTCCGATTTTCCGATTTGATAACCTATGGGCCCCTTGAAAAATTATTGATTGGTTGAACCTTGTCATGCGCAGGAGCTTTTGAGGCGTGCGCCCAACAGCGGTGGTATACCCTTTATGTATGTAGTTATTGTTGGCTTGGTTGGCATCATTTTGGGTTACCTATTGAAGAGAACATGACTTGTGATTTCAAGATTCAACATAATGATCAACATTGTAGAAAGCAATAAGAAGCAAAGTGTGTGATATGGAAAAACCAATTATATTGTCATGTTGTATTGTACTGTTCTTAGAAATTTGGAATGTGTGATGAGAAAATAGGCACTCTATAAGCAGTATACTAACAATCATAGATAATAGATAGATTGATGAAATCTATATCATGGGAATTGTTGTTATTTGATGTGGCACATGTCATTGTTTTTTAGCTGCTCCAAATGATTGTTGGTTGTCTCAATGCATAGTTATTGACACTAAGAAAGTGACTTTCTATTTAATAAGGAGTTATACAATTTGTTGGTGGTGACAATATTATTCTAGTGGGTTCTTTCGTTGTGCTCCAATAATTGAAGTCTTGAAGATGAAGTTGAGTCCTATATAGACATGGTTCTAAATACATAATTTTACAAAACCGCAAATGTTTAATCTCTTCAGACCTGAGATACCTTTTCATTTTAACCTTACAAACCAACTATCATTTAAAGTAGAATTTTGGTAAAAAAGAAAACATAAAAACTATGTAGCTTCCAATTCATGGAGAATTAATGTTAAAGCTATCAATGATCAATAGCTTATAGCACAAGTAAATAAAGTTGCACCATTGATCCTATCACAAATTGGTTGATTATTCTGTTAGAGAAGTTTGTTAGGACCAGTTATAAAATTTAGCAGCGTATAAATACCAACCGTAACTACCTTGTAAATTAGATTCAATGAATGTTTTTCAATTTTCTCTTTTTTTTTTCCATCGAATTCTTTATTTTTCTTCACTTTTATCATGTTGATTCAAAACTTTACGTTGGTATAAGAGTTCTTCTAAGCTCTGTTGCGCATTACTTCATCGCCTTTCCATTCATTTCTTCCACCATTGTCTGTATCTAATTTTCATGTTGTACGAAAGAGAAGGAATGAACTTTGTTTTTACCTTGAGTCTGGCTTGATTTATTCTCAAGCTCAAGATTTAAGACAAATGACAAAATTCTAGCTCGTGCACCTATAAAAACAACACTTGAAGATTGAAGGAGTTCTGAAGGTACTAGAAACACAAGAGAGTTTGAATTGGGTTTCAGGATTTAAAACTTTTTCAACCCAAGACACTCAAAGATGATACATGAACAAAAATAAATGAACATAATTATTTTTATCATAGTTCACTATTAACGAAGTTAGTCCAGTTCATTCGTCAAGGTGATTTCACCTTCTCAATAAGGACTTAATCTACTATAATCAATTGATTAAAGACACAAACAAAGACTACTCGTAAATGTTTACAAATCACAAAGACTATCCGTCATTGTCTTATTGAGAGATTCTGTCTATACCCTAATCTCTCAAGGAACAATCAACTCAAAGATTGAAATACAAAGTGTGTGTTTACAAAGATGCTTCTAAGAAAGCAGGTTACACAAGTTGAAATACAAAGATATGACATAACATTGTTAATAGCAAGTTGAATGAACAAAACTTCCTTGCTTGCAAGTTAACGAACAAAAGTTTCTTGCTTTTACAAAAATTTTACAAAAGATATTTCAATAGAGAGTTGAGCAGCGTTTAAACAATTTGTTTCAGCTAAAGTTCTTCTTTTCCAATTCTTCCAAGTCTTTCTTTTATAGAGAAAAAGAAATCTGTTGGAGGGTATGATAGGAATACTAAATTCTAGTTGTCTTCTCGCATAACGATCATTGAGAGTGGTAGATAATATCGTCTCGTACTACAGTCCTCGCGCCACAAAATCAGTGTAGTGAAAAGAGTGGTGATCTTGTCCTTGTACTATCTTCTCACACAAAACTTGTTGATCTTATCTTCTAATCTTCAGAGACTTTAAAATATGTGTTGTTTGAAGCATGTTTAGAAGGATAAAAAACCCTGTCTTTAGAGTCTTCAGAACCTGTTCACCCAAACCTTGTCTTTAGAATCTTCAGAATCCTGGTCTTCATAACTGGTGCAAGAAAGAGTAGAATTTTTAGAGCTTGAGAAGTCTCCAGAAGCTCTTTCATCAGAGTCATAGTTAGAAGCTTTAACACTAACGTTCTTCAAAACCGTTGTTTTAGAAGCATTCCAGAACTTAGACTTGATATTTGTAACACGCACTTGTATTGTAACACCATGAATTCTAGATTAATTATTTAATTAATTAATTTAGCGTGAATATAGGAGTCTTGGTGATGTATTTGATATATGTGATATTTTAGTATTTTATATGAGTAATTGTGATGTATTTGTGACGTAACTATGATGTTTTGATGATTATGATGATTATGTGATGTTTATGTGTGGTGTAGTGGGAATTAAGATGATTAGGAAGATTTTTGAATAATTTAGAAGTATTAGAATAATCAAGTAAGATTATTTTAATTAGAAAAATAGAGTAATATTGGTGTTGGTAATGATAAGGACAAGATAGTCATTTGGAAAAAATAAGTGAAGACAATAGTGAAAGACCAATATTAGGGGACCAAAGGTTATGTTTGGTATAAGGAAGGTTTGAGATTTTAGAAACTCTCATTTTGTACGATAGTTTTTGGGAGAAGAGGCAGAGGAAGAGCAAACGCTAGGGCACATAGAGGCAAGAAGGAGCATATGAGTTTTGATAGAACACGAAGAGAATTTGTTTTCTACTATAATCTAAGGTAAGAGGTATTTATCATTGTTATTATAATTGATCTAAGATCTAGATAAATGTAGGATGTGTTGGGTTTTGGTGGTTTGATGATTATGTTGTAATTAATGAATTTGTGTTGGATTTGATGAAAATACCTTGTTGATTTGTCATAAGTTTGTGTACATAATGCCCACAATATGGTATAGATATTTAATGATAATTAGATGTTGTAATTCACAAGAATTGAGACTGTTTTAGTGCAAAATGGCAAGAACTGAGACTGATTTTTAGGCAGGAAATCTCAACAGGAAAACCTTGTTCATGTACCGTCCCCGGGCGATGTTGTGTCGCTTGGGAGTCACCAGAAGAAATGTGAAGCGATGAAGGGTAGAAAGGAGGAATGCTATTGGAGTGCATCGCTCGCACCATCGCTGGGCGAAGCAGATGCGAAAGGCATGTCGCGGGGCGATGGAAGTGTGTCGCCGGGCGATGGTGACCAAAATTGAATGGCTGTTTTGGATTTTCTTAAAAGATCCATAACTTGAGTTTTAGGATTCAGATTAAGGTGTCGTTCAAAGCGTTGGATAGCTAACACAATGAGCTTCCGTTTGGTTGACTTAAATGAGGAATAAGAAGGATAATCATAACACCTAAGTTAGAATGAAGTTAGGATTCCCGTGTTGGATTATAATGATAATACCTAAGATAAGATAGAGTTAGGTTTCCACGAGATGAATTGCAACGCCGTTTCGCTTATTATGATGACATGATGATATTATGATGACGATGTGTTTGTTATTATGATATGATGATGCTGTAATGGATGATGATGCGTGTTGACTAGTCGGGGTCGTGTTTATATGTTGTAATGCATCATGCATTCATGACATATTGTAGGACTTCAGTCTAGTGACGTTTTGCATAATATTGATCTAGTGACGTATATATGACGTTATGATCCAGTGATGGCCTAAATATCATAGTGTGGATTGAGTGAGATCTTGTGAAGTGTTCTGGTTCCAAGTGGGAATCGATCCTATTAGTGGGGATCTTTAGAGATAACGATGATTGAGTCATCAATGAAGTTTTGGTACCACATGCATGAGTCTATGACATTGCATTTCATTATAAGTAACATTGCATAATGATGTGATTTAATTATGATTGTTGCTAAATGGTATTTTGATGATATGCTGTTATGTATTGATGATGTTGTGAAGGTGCGAGTATAGTATGAGGTTCCGATGATGTGTGATACCTTTCTTATGTGCATGTCTACTATATTTATTCCTTATGTAGTTTATAATGATTAGGATTTACACACCATTTCTGCTTGAATGTTGCCTCCACGTAGTTAACACACAGGTGGTCAGGTGTAGTTGTCGAAGCATTAGAGGATAGCTTCGAAGTGTGTATATTTGCTCTTCATAGAATAAAATGAGTTTTGCTTTGATATGTAACACCGGAGTTGAAATTATTTGAATCATGAATTTTATGTCCTTCATTTTGTTTATAAGATGTTGGGTTACCTTTCATGGTGCCGAGTTATTTTGAATTTTGTTTATGAATCACGAAGTATAATGAGATTTTATGAAGTATTTATAATAAGGTGTTTTGAACCAATGATTCTGATGCAAAGTTTTAAAGTATTGAATTGATGTTATTAAGGATATATTTGAGATAAATGATATTGATAACCTGTGTTACGGAGAAGAATGTTTATGATGAAGTTTTATATGAAGATGTGACATCCTTTTGTGAAATACTCTGATTAATTGTATAAATTATTTACGAATATTCCTTGGAGTTTAGAAGGGTGTTATATTAGTGGTATCAGAGCAGGTCGGTCCGTCCAGCTAGGTTATTTAGTCTGTAGTGCATAATAGTGGAATGCTTTTGAGATGATTTCTAACCATTATAACTCTTATTGATGTGAAATAGAGAAATTACTAGAAGGAATGATGCTGCGATTGTTGTTGCTTTGCAGGCTGTTGCTCAGGCTGTGCAACATCAGCCTAATGTTGGAGGGAATGTTGGATCTCGCATTTCAGAAATGTTTCAGAGGAATCATCCTCCTATTTTCAAGGGGAGGTTTGACCCAGATGGAGCACAAACTTGGCTCAAGAAGATTGATAGGATATTCCAGGTCATGGATTTTTCAAAGGCGCAGAAGATGCGGTTTGGTACACATCAACTGGCAGAAGAAACTGACGATTGGTGGGTCGGTACCCATCAAAGACTAACAGTAATAAGTGAAGTGATTACCCGGGCTGTGTTCAGCAGAGAGTTTCTAAGGAAGTAATTTCCAGAGTATGTGCGCGGGAAGAAAGAGATTGAGTTTCTAGAATTGAAACAAGGGAATTTGACTACGGCTGAGTATGCTTCGAGGTTTGTGGAACTGACAAAGTATTATCCATATTACATTGAAGCGACTGCTGAGTTCTCAATATGTATCAAGTTTGAGAATGCTTTGTGTCTAGAGATAAAAAAGGCGATTGGATATCAACATATTCGAGTGTTTTCAGAGTTGGTGAACAACTGTCGAATTTATGAAGAGTACATTAAAGCATATTCAGCTCACTATAAGAGTCTGAACAAGAAAAAAAGGAAAACCATATCAAGATTGTAAGAAGCCTTATGATGCCCCAACTGATAAAGGGAAACATAAGGCTTATGATGAGAAAAGGACAAGTAGAGGAGGAGCTCCTGCTCCTATCAAGTGTTATAGGTGTGGTGAACAAGGGCATTGTTCCAATGAATGTGAGAATAAGGTGTTGAGGTGCTACAAGTGTGGAAAGAAGGGTCATCATGCTCCTGAGTGCAAGAACGATGGTCCAACATGTTTCAATTATGGAGAGCAGGGTCATATTAGTACCTAGTGTCAGAAATGAAGAAGGACGTTGTTGCCCAGACCAATGGTAGGGTGTTCGCTTTGAGCGGATCAGAGGATTCCAAGAAGGACAATTTGATTAGATGTACTTGATTTATTAACAATATTAAGTTGGTTGCTATTATTGATACTGGTGCTACCCATTCATTTATTTCGCTTGAATGTGCTACTAAGTTAGAATTGAAATTGTTTGATATGAACGGTAGTATGGTGATAGATACTCCTGCTAGTGGTTCTGTTACTACTACGTATGTTTGTTTGAAATTTACTTTGACTATATATGGCAAAAGTTTCGTGATGGATTTAGTGTGTCCACCCTTACACCAAATTGATGTTATCCTTTGGATGATTTGGTTGAAGTTCAACTATGTTCATATCAATTGTTACAATAAGACTTTGAGGTTCCCTAAGTTTGGTGATAATCGAGAATTAATGTTGTTGTCTGATAAGCAAGTGAATGAGTTGTTAGAAGACGAAGCTTTGATGTTTGCGATGTTTGCGTCGTTTCATGTTGGTGGTAAGGATGCGAATGTTGAATTACTGGTTGTCTGTGAATTTCCAGAGGTGTTTCCAGATGACATCAGTTAACTCAAAAGGGTCAAGTGTATGTGTGAGTGTAATACGGTGGGAGAGCTAACTTTTGTTTTGTGTTTTATCGCAAATGTTGTGGATAGCAAGAGTCACCACTGACTTTTCTTTTATCAAATAAAGGAAAGGGTGAAAAGAACATGAAAGACCTTTGAGAATTTTCTTGAGTTTGGGGGGTAGGTTATGAAAAGGGAAGGTGTTAACCCCTTTTCATCCGTAGTTATCAACGGGCTCTTAATTGCTAGCTCACTTTTGAAATACTTTGTGCGTGTTAGGAAATATTTTGAAAATGCCTAAGTGTGGAAATTTTGTAATGATTCTCGTATCGTTGAGAATGTATACAAAATGTTTGTTTTTAAAATATTTATGAAAGAGAGTTTTGTTTTGTGAAAGGATGTTTTTAAATGCCAATGTAAGGCAATTTGCTTTATATAACCCTTGTATTAGTCCTAAAGAGTGTTTATAAAGTGTTTTGAAAGTGGTTATTTTGAAAGTGTAAGGTGTGAAAATGAATTTAGTTTGTGAGCAAGCAATTACGACCGATCTACCTACTCAAAAGGTCTTTGTTCTTTTCCTCTTCCTTTAGATAGTGTTATCATGCCATTAGTTAGTAGGAATCCCTATTATTGGATGTAAGGGACATGCGTGGGTCATCGTACAGTCATATAAGACAACTTGTAAGATACTTTAGCAATTGTCGTAAGGGACTAAGATCATTTACCGAAGACAATATCGTAGGGTCATCGAGGGACTACGATATTTTCACCGAGGGTCTTTGCTAAAGAATCTCACGTTCGAGGGACATGACTGTTTATATCTGAGGCAACAAGTGAGGTTAATCCTAGAGGTGCATGTGTGCGAAGTGTTTTAATTTCAGGCATTTATCTTAAGATTAGGTTTTCTAATGTTTTCTTTTAGTCTTGTCACACAAACCCTAATTACTAACAGTAATAAGGAAAACTGTAAATTGTGGAATTTGAATGTCCTACGCTATTACAACGCTTCAAGGATGGGGGTTACAAGTTTATGAATGGGGGAGGAAAGCAATAAATCCTAATTATCTATTACAAACTTTTGATAGTTACATAATTGTAGTAATGCAAAAAATAAATAAATGCGCGGGGATGGAAAGAGGAAAGATGTAAAAACCCTAAAAAACTCTAAGTATTTAAGAAAATGTTTATTTGTTTCTTTGTTTAGAAAATATTAGAAATGAATGAAATAAAAAAAGTTAGACCTAGTTTTAATTTCATTTACAAATTAATTTAATTTACTTTTATTTATGAAAATTAAATTAATTAATTGAGGCCTAAAGAAATCTAAGTATTTAGACAATATTTTTGTATTTTGTTTAGAAAAATTAATGAAGTATAAAAAATCTAGTCTTAATAAAATAAAATCAAAATGGTTAAAATAAAATAATTTTTATTTGTCAAAAATTAAATTAATTTAAAAATACTAAATTTAATTTTTGTCATTTTTTATATTTTTTTCTTCTGATTTAATAAAAATGATTTTAGAAAATAAAAAGTTAATTAAAATAAAAAAGGAAATAAAATGGGCCTGAATTATAAAAACAAAAAATGGGGGTGTTAGCAAGCAAAAATAAAGGCCCAAAACCACTAAGCTCAGGCGCGGCATGATTAAATGTGGCAAGCCTTTGATGGCTCATGGTGGACATGCGCGCTTGAAGCATTGAATTTGTCTGCATGATGATCTGATGGCTGTAGCATGAGGATGTACCACGCGCGCACTTGCCTTGCTTACACCTGATTAACAAAGGAAATGTTGAAAAATAAAATGCCAGAGGTAGGGATCGAATCCCTTCCCTGGCACACTAACACTTACACACACACACAAACACTTGCCACTCGGGTGGCTGTTTCATCCGGTTATGAAACAACCACCAATCAATATAATATAAACTTGTTTTCAAATATTTGAACAAGTCATCTTCTTCTTCCTTGCGCACGCCAAGAACAACAACTCCATTTCTGATTATGTAACTGTTGTACCCCAAAATTTGCTCTCGCATTTTACTCAACACATGCCCATTGAGGTCCTCAACTTGCTCAAGGATGCCCAAGATTTGACCAGACAAACTCTCTCTTAAAGCAATGAATCTCAAACTAGGGTTTCCATTTTTATCAAGATGTGTGAACTCCATAGGCCCCAAATGCTTTCCATGGTCCTAATGTGGCCTCAAGATCATCCATGTCAAGTCTCATGCCTTGCACAAGAAGTTTGTTCAGTCAATTGCTCAGATGCCTGAAAATCAACTGTACTAGGTCAAAAGTCAACTGTGGCCCACATACAGTCAAACTTCAAGATTTTTGGTCAACATCAACATTGAATAGATATCCATCATTTGATCAAGTTTTGATCATGATTTCTCATGGAATGTCCCCAAATTCATTAAAACCCAAAAGTTGCTAAATTAGGGTTTCACAAAAAAAGTCAACCATACTTTAACCAGGCATAACTTCTTCATAATTTATCAGAAAATTTCCACCCAAGGCTCATTTTTAAGAAGATGCAATTCCCTACCACTCATCTTCAGCCCACAAGTTCAAAATATGCACTCATCAAAAGATATGAATTTCTACATTACAGGTCCTTTTGAAAAGTCAACATCAACACATTTTGGGTCAAAGCTTCTTACATGAACACGGGAGATGAAATTGAGATGAAACTAAAAAGGTTGTTTAGGGGACATCCTAATATTTCTAAAAAGTCCAAGAACACCTCTCTAGGGTTAAAATTGGAGGAGATATGCCTTGTCAAAGTTGACCATTTTCGCAAAATTGCCAAAAGTCAAATGTGCTCAAAAATACATTTTTTGTCAAATGGACCTAGTATTTCATGATTGTATCTTGTTGGAAGCATGGTCCACGACCCAAATCAGCATCCACACATTATTTTCTTCATTATTTATTTTATTTTGATTTTTTATTATTTAAAATTCAAATTAAATCAAATAAATGGCAAAAAAATACAAAAGATTGATTTTTTTTAATTTTTTTTATAGGAATCAAATCTACTCAAGTTGGATTAATCAGACCAAATCAAATCAAGGCAAATTGAATCAAAATTGGCATGATTTGGAGGCATTTAGAAAGATATGATACAAGAGAAAAATCAAATCCAATCTTCATGATTCCAAGAGATTGAATATGTTTTTGTTACCCTAATTCACTCAAGCATATATATTGAACATAAACATGCACGAAAACAGGGATTGAGGTCGTGCAAGGCATCAAACAAAACTCAAATTTTTGAAGAAAAGGTGTGGACCGGTTTCTAACCTAGAGGGAAATTCAAAGCATTTCAACACTCCCAATCGTTTCTTGGAGCCTCTCTGAAGCTAACACGATCAATTTCACGCATCCTCACTCCCAGAATCGCCCCCTAGACTTTACACGGTTTGCTTTCTTTTTCAAATTCGATTACTATGATTCTTGCATCATGAATATGTTTTAATGGTATATCTGTGTTTGTTGTGATGTTTGCAATATGTTTGGATGATTTAATTGAAGCTTTGATGCTTGTAGACGTGTTTGCCATTGTTAGGATTTTCATGGCCGTTTTAGGGTTTTTCTCTACAGGTTAAATTAGGCCCAGAAAAGGATACCATGATGCTCGTGGCATCAAGACAAGTTGAGCCAGGGTCTTTAATTTCATTTATCATCCGTTTTTCTTGATTTTTGAAGTGTACGGGTTATGGCTACAGACGCTTGTCTGTAGGTAAAAGTGTTTAGCCTAAGGCGACGAATCTGCGAAGAAGACAACAACGTGTCTAACCACTATTGGCTTATTTAAATTTCGCGCACTTACTGGAGTCATTCACGTTCTTTTATATATTACTTATTGTTGTTATTATATTGACAAATAAAACATGTAGCCCAGATGGCAAGGCGTGCGTGGTATTGAGTGGGAGGACGTGGGTTCGATCCTAGGTCCCAGCATTTTGTTATTTTCTCAATATTTAACTGCAGATTCTATGCTCCATGCATTAAGACGTCTACCATGCACTGTCATCATCCTACCACTGGATTCACAGCCTATTCAGATCCAACGCCTCAAGCAATGAAGGACCATGGTGCACTCTTAGGTCGACACAACATGGGATCAAGCGTAGGACTGGGCCTTAGCTTCATGGGCCTGGATAAATTCAGCATACACCCCCCCCTCATTCAGCTCATACATGCCCATTCTTATCCTTTTATTTTTAATTCTTTTCAATTATTTTCTAACTATTTTAAAATAACACCAAAAATTATTTCTTTTTTATTTAATAAAAAAAATCATAAAAACATAAAAAATCTTTTTTCATAAAAAACATCAAAAATATTTTTTTCATAAAAATATTTTGTTTCTTTAATTAATTAGTTTAATTAAATTAAGGCAATTAAATCTTATTTTTCATAATTAAAAAATAATTAGAATTAGGGTTTAATTTTGTACATAACCTACTTTTTTTTCTCAAAAACTAACCTAAATATTTTTCAACTAGATTTTTTAGGTTTTCTAATTATTCTCGCATTTAATTTGCCGCGCACTTTTAATTTCCTTTTTTTTATTATTGTAACTGCTCCGAGTTTGTAATAGTAATTAGGGTTTTAAATTCCGTATTTTTATTTTCAGTCTAAAATAATTATGTATCTGCAAAAGCCTTGTAATAGCTAGGACTTTAAACTTTCCGCACTTTTAATTTCCGCAAACTGTAAACTGCTTAGATGAATGTTAATAGGATTGTATGGAAAGATTAACTGAAAATTAATACAGTAGAAAACCTTAAATGTGCAAAGACAAATTAGCTGAAAATATACACTCGCACGTGCTCACTCCTAGGGTTTTCCCCACTCCGGTTGCCTTCGGTAAACGGTCATGAAGTATAGGGTTTGTTAGTGGTCGTCCTCTAGTCCCGAAAGATCTAGAATGACCCATTCAGATGTTGCCTCGGAAAAAGATCTTTAAGGCTTTAGGATGATTACTAATATTTCCTAGCATTGCTTTTGTGATCGTACATGTCCCTTCGAACGTCCCTTAAAAATCCAACGACGGTGCTACCTATTCCTTAATAATGGGATATCATTGTCTAAAAGGAAAACGAACAAACCTTTTTCGAGCAGGTAGTTTAGTTCCTAGGTACTTGCTCAAACAACACCAACACTTTTCAAACAAAGTTTTCAAAAACAACTTCGTAACATCTTAAGGACAGAAACAAGGGTTAACACGAAGTAAAACAAGCACACACAAGCAGTTTTCAAAATGAGCAAGTACCTAAGAGCCCATGGAAAACCATGGATAGAAAGGGCTCTAACACCTTCCCTTTCTATAATCTATCCCCCGTACTCAGAAACATCTCGAAAAAGGTTTTTTCTGTTCTTTTTCCTTTTCCCGATTGGATAAAATAAAAGTCGGTGGCGACTCTTGCTTACCGCGACATTTTTCAAAAAACACAAACAAGTATTAACAGTCGGTTCTGCCACCGTATCATAGAACTGGCGACTCTGCTGGGGATAAAATATAAAGTGGGGGTAAACCTTAGGATCTAGGTCATATTTAATTTCTTTCTCTTAATTGTCTTGCTTGCTTTATATTTATGGGAACTGTTTGGGTTATTTGATCCTACACCCGGATCGGGAAACACCTTTTAGGTAAGTAGCAATAAACTGTGAGGGAGCTGTGCTGGGGTATACTGACACGGTTGAAGTAATAGCTACGTTGATGTGGCACTTTGGTTGGTAACCGTAAACCTTGAGTTAATCAGGGAGATGTACGGGGCCGCCGCGTGGTGTCATAAAGCATCAACTGGCCTTAGAACCTTTAATTGCAAAACTTGGCCAATAGGACGTAGCGAGATGGGCGACTTTGGTGAATGCACAAGGTCGACAAATACTTGATGCTACACTCATTGAGGTTTGACTTCTGAGTTTTGTTTGATTACGAGTCAATCGTCGATTGAACAAGGCTTAGGGGAAAGATCGGTGACATTGAGATCCCTTTAGAACCCAGTTACATATTTATAGGACAGGTTGAACCAATCCAGCTTCAAGAGGGTATGACCTTAAAACTCAAGTAGGCCTTAAACCTAAGGACTTTGTGTGATTTGTCTGTGTTTGCTATACCTGTGATTTATCATGACATCATAAACATCATACCATATCATATCATACTAACTATTTCAAGGGTTTCTAGGGCTCATCTTTGCTCTGTTTTGTAGGATATGGCATCCGCCTGCAGGAACACTATTCAGATTAACCTAGTGAAAGTATCTCCCCAATTAAGGGACTTGGCAGTAAGTATTCCCGAAAGCTCTCCTTTCACTGAAAATCTTGGTTGGTTACTGTTGTACCCCAAAATTTTCCCTCTCATATTCCTCAAAACATTACAAGAAAAATCTCCAAGTTGCTCAAGTTGGCTCAAGAGTTGGACAAACAAGCTATCTCCTAAGGCAGTCTACCCCAAATTAGGGTTTTGTGTTGCATCAAGATATTTGAATCCAAATGACCTCAAGTTCTCCCCAATTTCTTAATATGTTCTAAAGATCATCCATGTCAAAATTCAAGCCTTGCAGAGGAAGTTTGCTCAGTCAATTGCTCAAAGGTCCAAAAATCGATTGTGCTAGGGCAAAAGTCAACTGTGACCCAAATACAGTCAAACTTCATGTTTTTTTGTCAACATTCTCATTTTGAAGGATATTTAATCATTTGATCAAGGGTTGATCATGATTCATCAAGGATTGCTCAAAATTCATCAAGACTCAAAAGTTGCTAAATTAGGGTTTTGTAGGAAAAGTCAACCCAACTTTGACCAAGCATAACTTTCTCATACTTTATGAGAAATGACCCATACAAAGCTCATTTTAATAGGATGCAATTTCATACAACCCATATTCATATCCCAAGATCATAAAATGCACTCACAAGAAGTTATAAATTTGGACATTATAGGTCATTTTTGAAAGTCAACAAAAACACCTTTTTTCCAAAGCTTATAACTTGATCATGGAACATAAAAATGAGATGAAACAAAAAGGGTTGGTTAGAGGACATCTAAAGCTTTCTAAAAAGTCCAAGAACACTTCCAAAAGTTCAAAATTGAAGAAGTTATGCATTGTTGAAGTTAGGCATTTTTGCAAAATTACCAAAAGTCAACTATCCCCAAAACTTCAAATTTTGTCAAATGGGTCCATTCTTTACCACTTGATTTGAGCTTGCATCATTTCCCACGTGTCCTAGCTTCATCCATGAGCTCATATTTCATTTTTATTATTTTATTTGATTTTTTATTGAATTTATTCATTTTTAATCAAATTAAATCATATAAAATCCAAAGCTTTGATTACATGAGATTTTTTGGCTGTTTCAGGTTTTAATTACCATCATTAACATCATCAAATTCGTATCAAGCAAAACCATGTGCAAAAAGATTGAGATTTGGCAAAATTGGAAAGGTTTAAAGAGTGAATCAAATCAAATTGGCAAGCATTGATGGGGGAAGATTTGAGCCAAGTTTGTTACCCTAGCACACTGTACCATACATAAAGAAGCCAGAGGAATCGAGACAAGGGTTGGAAAGTGCAAGCATAGGCAGAACAAAGTTTGAAAAAAGTGGTAAAAAGCTTGAGATCAAAATCGTGCTTAGAGGTGTTTTCAGAAGCCAAGACCTATCCCAAACGCTTCCTGGACGTTCACTGAAGCGAAACCTATCCAAAGCAAGCTTCCTTACACACTACAATGAGCTGTAAGTGTCACGATAAATTCCCTTGTTCTTGAAATCGTAGTTCATCATTCTTGCATCATTTGAACAAATTGCTTGCATATTTGTAATCCTCACAACATTTCTAAGCTTTTTGCATTATTCAATTTTGTTTAACTAACCTGTAACGTAAAGCGCCATAGTTAGGATTCTTGTAGGCATTTTTGGGGTTTTTATTTTCAGGTACAATTGGCCATAATAATGGCTATGGTTGTGACTAGCTGGCCAAGACGAACCCAACCATGCTCTGGGAATTGATTTATGTGACCTAGGGAAGATTTTAGTACAGGATTGCGCATTTAGCCGCAGATTCAAATCTGCAGGTAAATGTTTTACAAGTTTCAGGACAAGGAGGATGAAGTGTCCCCTGCCCATTGGTCCGTTCAAATGGCGCGCGCTTTTTTATATTTTTTCTGGCCATTAACTTGTTTTCCTTTATTACTATTATTTTGTATATTACTAACAAATGAAACACAGTAGTGTAGTGGCAAGGCAAGCGAAGCATCACGTTCAGGACCTGGGTTCGAGTCCCAAGTCCCCCAATTTCCCAATGTTTTTTCTCTTCAGGTATTCCAATGTGCGTGTGGACCTGCAGTTCACCATACACCTTCACATATCCAATGGCCAGATGGCCAAAAGCCAAATCTGAAGATCCCAGGCTGAAGGTCTACCATGGTCCAAGTCAGCGCATGCACACCAAATCCAAAAAGTCAAACAAGGCCAGCGTGTTTTGGGCCTTCAGATTGCTATTCATGCCCCCATTTCAGGCCCAAACCCTTCTCTCTTTCTATTTTATTTATTTTGTTGTAATTATTTGTTTTATTATTTCTATTTAATTTCTAACCAATTAAAAAATTCTTTTCTTTATAAAATAAAAACCACAAAAATATTTTCTTTATCAAATCAAATTTAATTTTTATTTTATTAATAAACACTAATTAAATTAACTTAGGTTTTAATTAGAATAACTTTAACATATTTTTGTAAATAATTAAAATTAAATTAGATTTAATTAGGTTTTTACTAATTCAATTAATTTTATTTTTCTTTCTTAAAATAACAAAAAACCAAAAAAATATTTATTTTTATTAATTAATTAATTTATTAATTTAGTAATTAATTTAGGTTAATTTCTTTCTTAAAATAAAAACCAAAAAAGATGTCTTCTTTAAAGGGTCAAAACCCTAATCTTGCGCTCGATTTAATTTCCCGCACGCGATTTATTTATTTTTATCCAATAATGTATTTGCCTCCGGTTTGTAATAGTTAATAGGACCTTTAATTATTTTTTATCGCTTTATTTATTTTTAAAGGGTTTGTCTTTGGCGATGTAAATACCCGACGCCTTGTAATTTAAATTCCGCATTTTATTTCCGCAAAATATAACTGTTAGGTGTTTGATAATATAGGATGCATGACAAGACTGAATGTTTTAACCTAAAATCAACTTAGATCACCCTTAACATGTACAAAGATAAAAATAACTGAAAACGACACACTCGCACATGCGCACTCTTAGGATACACCCCACTTGGTTGCCTTCGTACACGGTCATTAAGTATAGGTCACTTTAGATGTCGCCCTCTTATCTAAAAGATCATAGTCACCTCAAAATGGTTGCCTCAGATATTGTTGCCTCAAACAAATGATCTAAGACATTAGGGTTACCGCTAAAGCGTCCTAACATTGCTTTAGTGACCGTAAGTCCCGCATTCGAATTGACCCTTAAATTCCAACGACGGTGCTACCTACTCATCAATAGTAGGATAGCATTGTCTAAAGGAAAATAATATAGAACGATTCCTTTTTCGAGTAGGTAGATGGTTCTTAGATACTTGCTCTTTCAAAAACAAAAACTTTTCACACTTACACTTTTACGAACAAAGTTTTCAAAAACACTTCATTACACTCTTGAGGACAGAAGTAAGAGTTAAATTGAAGTTTTCAAATAAAAACTTTTTCAAACCCACAAGCACAAAGAAAGCAATTTTTGAAAACAATTGAGCAAGTACCTAAGAGCCCGTGGATAACCACGGATAGAAAGGGTGCTAACACCTTCCCTTTCTATAATCTACCCCCTGAACCCGAGAAATATCTCGAAAAAGGAATTTTTCTGTGCTTTTTTCCTTTCCTTGTTGGATAAAATAAAAGTCGGTGGCGACTCTTGCTTACCGCGACATTTTGCAAGAACAAACGCAAAACGCAAACCAGCATTCCAAAAAACAGTCAGTTCTTCCCACCGTATCACAGAACTAGCGACTCTGCTGGGGACGCTTAATAAGTGGGGTGTACCTTAGGAATAGTTCATATTGTTTTAAATTGCTTGACTTGTATGATTTATCTTTGTGGGCTTGAATCAGAGTTACTATAGATCCTAACCCGGATATGGGGATACCCTTTAGGTAAGTAGAAATAAACTGTGAGGGAACTGTATGGCGTAGACCGATACGGTTGAAGCAGTAGCTACGTTGGTGTGGCACTTTAGTATGTACCGATATCCCTTGTGGCGCAACGAGGAGAATACGGTTCTGCTAAGGGGTCATTAAGCACCAACTGACCTTATAACCTTTAAATTGACCAACTTGGCCATAGAACAATAGCAGTATGCTACACTCATTGAGACTAAACTCTCGCGCTGATTCCGGCCGCAAGAAAAGGTTACTAAACTGGAATTATGACCGATCGAGGGTAGTCAGTGATATTGAGATCCTCTAGAACCCGGTTACTATTTTTAGGACAGGTTTAAACCAACTAAACTGAAAGAGGGTAGTACCTAGACTCCTTGCCAGCCTGAAATCTAAGGGCTCTCTGTGTGACTTGTGTGCCTTTACCATGTTTGCTATTTGTGGATACTTGTGGTGTGTTTTCTATCATGACATCATGACATTGCATGCATCTTGCATTGGACTAACCTATTTCAAAAACAGGAGGGATTCATCTTTGTTCTGTTTTGTAGGTCATGGCACCCATGTGTAGAAACACCATCCGGATCAACTTTGTCCAAGTTCCCACTCTGCTTAAAGAATTGGTTGCAAAGATGCCAGATACTACCTCCTTCATCAGAAGACATGGGCACCTTCTTAGTTTGGTCACTTCCAAATTGGACGAACAGATGATGAGTGTCTTAGTCCAGTTCTTTGATCCTCTGTACCATTGCTTTACTTTTCTGGACTACCAGCTGGTCTCTACCTTGGAAGAGTTCTCTGATATGCTTGGTATCTCTATTCTGGAGCAGACCCCGTTCACAGGTTGGGAGAAGATCCTTAGGCCAGAAGAGATTGCTTCAACCCTCCATCTGATAAAGGCTGAGGTAATGTCTAATTGGGAAACTCGTAGTGGAGCAAAGGGCTTTTTGACTAATTTCTTGGTTTGTAAGGCTAATCAGTTCTGGGACAGTCTAGACTTCCAGGCATTTGAAGACATTCTGGCTCTTCTCATATATGGTTTGGTGTTGTTTCCTAACTTGGATTCCTTCGTCGACGTGAATGCGGTAAAGATCTTTATATCCGGTAATCCAGTACCCACTCTCTTGGGTGACATTCTTCATTCTCTTTATGCTCGTACTGCTCGGAAGCGGGGAACCCTTATGAGCTGTGCACCATTGCTGGCTAGGTGGTTTATTTCTCACCTCCCCAAATCAGTTTTGAAGAATAAAGAAGGCATGGGCTGGGCCTACAGGATTATGTCTCTCTCTCATAATGACATCATTTGGACTATTAAGGGCATGGAAGATGTGGCTATTATTGATCGCTGTGGGGAATACCCCAATGTTCCATTGATAGGAACCAATGGAGGGATCACTTATAATCCGTGCTTGGCCTTACGTCAGTTTGGGCGAGCTAGAAGGGAAGGACCCCATGAGTTGCTAATGCCCAGTATTGTCTTTGATTTCCAAGGAGATAGTGACGAGCAACGCCGTAGATTCATAAGAGCCTGAGATAGGGTACACAGGTCTGATCCATACGAGTTGGGTGCGAAGACTTCTCTACCAATGGAACCATATATCCGATGGGTTCGTATCCGTGCCCAAAAGTTGGGAATGCCCTACGAAGCTGTCTTGCCTATAATTGTTGAAGTTGCTGATGAAGAAGGGGTTCCTCCTACCATCCTACACCCTTACATGCCTACTGACATTGGGGCATTGAAGAGGTCCTGGATGCAGCTGAGGGAAGAACGGGATACTTATAGAGAAAAGTATCACGAACAAGAGCAGAAGATTCAGAAGTTGACAAGGCAACTGGAGAACGAGTGGATCCTCAATGACTATGTCCGCACCGACAAGAAACGACCATGGGATCACTGATTGCCTTTTTGATTATTTCTAGTTTTGATTTATCTTTCAGTATTTCCTTTTTGTAACGCCTTAAAGGCGTCTGTTGAACAATTGACTTTCAAGTTTATCTAATAAAAGTGTGTTTCATTTTTTGGTTTACGAATTTGAATCTCTAAAGTCTTTGAAATCATATCATGCACATTTCATTCCATGCACCTCATAACAGGTACCCTTACAGGTTTCTCATCTTCTTCGCTGTTTATTTCAGCATCATGTCTGCTGAAACATCAACTGAACAAGCCATCAAGGCTCTGCAAGCCCAAAACGCCCAGTTCCAGGAATTGTTCATGAACCTGGCTAAGTGTCAGCAAGATCTGAAGACCCTTATCCTGAAAGAGAAGAAGAAGAAGACGAACCTTTTGAATATGGGTCGCAGATTTGGTAACAATTTGCGAGAAGAGGTTGATTTGACCCACTCATCTGGAGGGGGAGATAATCAGGAAGAGAGGAGGGCTCCTAGCCCTGTGGTTTCAGACAACAAGACCGACTTTGACGAGGACCAGTATCCTCCGGCTGAGGATAGATATAAGCAACTGGAAGACCGGTTAAGCGCGATGGAAATTCAGAAGGTCCCTGGGTTGGACTTTGGTGATCTAGGTTTGTCATCTAGGGTGGTGATTCCCCACAAGTTTAAAGCACCAGCCTTCGCTAAATACAATGGGGTTTCTTGCCAAAAACTGCACCTCCGTTTGTATGTTAGGAAGATTCAGCCATACACCGCTGACAAGAATCTCTGGATCCACTTCTTTCAAGACAACCTCTCAGGGACTTAGCTTGAATGGTTTTACCAGCTGGAAGGAGCTAGTATCCGTAATTGGGAGGACTTGGCTGCTTCTTTCTACAAGCAGTACCAATACAATGCCGACCTCGCTCCCACGCGTACCCAACTCCAGGGTATGTCTATGGGCACGGGTGAAGGTTTCAAAGATTACACTCAGAAGTGGAGGGACCTTGCTGGTAGAGTGAAACCTCCCTTGGCTGATAGGGAGCTAGTGGATATGTTTCTGGGGACCTTGTCTGGTCTGTATTTCAACCATCTGATTGGAAGTTCATCATATGGGTTTACAGAGCTGATTATGACTGGGGAAAGGATTGAGGCTGGTATCAAATCCGGTAAAATACAGAAGGGTGCTTCATTAGGCATCAAGAAGAAGCCTTTTAAGAAGGAATCCAGTGTTGTTTACAGTTCAAAGATCCATAATCGACCTGAATGCCGTTAAGCTGTTAATGCGGTTGTTATTTCAAGACCTGCTGTTGCACCTCAGCGCAACAATCAACCAAGGGCCGAAAGGCCACGAAGACAATTCACTCTGCTCAACATGAATTTGTCTCAGATTTTGCCGCAGTTATTGAAAACCAACTTGGTGATTTCGAGGGAGGCCCCGAAGAGTCCAAATACAACATCACTGATGTACGATTTAAATGCCCGCTGTGTTTTTCATTCTGATAGTCCGGGGCATGATACGGATAACTGCTGGGTCTTGAAGAACAAGGTACAAGACCTGATTGATGCTAAGGAGATTGAGTTTGAAGCACCTGAAAGACCTAATGTTGTGACTGCTCCTATGCCCAAGCATGGGGTGAATGCTGTAGATGAAGACTCGTTTGTGGTTTCTGTGAAAGACATTGTTACTCCATTATTGACTGTGAAGAAGAACCTTCTGTTAGCCGGTTTATTTCCGGGCTGTGGCGAAGGTTGCCATCTGTGTTCCGTCCTACCTACCGGTTGCCATCTTTTGAAGTCAGGTGTCCAACGCCTGATGGATAATAAAGAAATTATGTTTGAGAAGACTTTTGTTCCTTTGGTTCCTACTGAAGAAGTTGTTATAATCACCATTTTCGACAATTTTTCCAAGGCTTCCTCGAGAAATCCTGTTAGAATTACAACTGTTCCAAGAATCGCACAATTGATCATCACTGTTCCTGGGCCTATCCCCTATACATCCAATAAAGCTGGCCCGTGGCATTATGGGCTGACGTATATTATCACGGAGTTAAGCAAGATTTGAATGCTGAAGAAGCTGATACTGACGTCAGCAATATTGTTGGACCTGCCAAAGTCACCCGCAGCGGAAGACTTTTCTCCCCTGAGAACTCTCCGCCAGTTGTTCGGACGCCTGTTGTCATTATACCTGCTAGTGCACCTGATACTATCCCTGTTCAAGTTCCCATTCTTACCCTTGTTGCTGAGTCATCTGATACTCGGGGCAAAGGGACCACTGATGAGCCTGCCCGGACGAAGGCGCCGAAGAGGATTACTGTTGAAGCCTCTAGACAAGAGATGGAGGAAATTTTGAAGATTATAAAAAATAGCGACTGCAATGTAGTCGAACAACTGGGGAAAACCCCATCCAAAATCTCTATGTTGTCTCTGTTGCTATGCTCGGAAGCCCATGCCAAGGCTCTGATTGCCTTCCTGAAGACTGCGCACATGCCGCAAGAAACATCAGCTGATCAGTTTAAAGATTGTGTGGCTAGTCTGACTGTTAATAATGGGTTGGGCTTCTCTGATGCCGACTTGCCTGCTAAGGGGAGGAATCACAATGACGCCCTGCATGTCTCTATTGAATGCAAGGGCACTACTCTTGCTCATGTATTGGTGGAT
Organism: Vicia faba; assembly: GCA_948472305.1. Lineage (NCBI taxonomy): Eukaryota > Viridiplantae > Streptophyta > Magnoliopsida > Fabales > Fabaceae > Vicia > Vicia faba. Next base: position 1,493,099,557 of record OX451737.1, read on the forward strand.
ACTGGTTCCTCATTGAACGTTTTACCTAAGAAAGCTCTAGATCAATTAGACTATGAAGGTTTAGAGTTGAAGCCAAGTAACATTGTTGTTAGGGCCTTTGACGGGTCAAAGAGAATGGTACATGGAGAAGTGGATATTCCAGTGAAGGTTGGTTCTCAGGTCTTTGCGTCTACCTTTTATGTGATGGACATTCGGCCATCCTATTCTTGTTTGCTGGGTCGCCCATGGATCCACAAAGCTGGGGCAGTGACTTCTACGCTCCACGAGATGCTAAAGTACCCAGTTAAGGAGAAAATTGTGACGATACGAGGAGAAGAGGAGTACATGGTGAGCCACCCCAACTCTTTTCGATATGTAGAGATGGACGGGGAGTTCATCGAGACCCCGTTCCACCATTTTGAAGAGGTTCCCCAGACGCTGGCATCAACTGAAACTGTTGTTGAAGATCCTCCAATGAAGATGGCTTCCTTCAAGGACGCCCGGGCTGTTGTCGAGAAAGGTGGGTGTGCAAATTGGGGCCAACTCCCTGATTTTGCACATAAGACTAACAAGTTTGGTTTGGGTTTCACTGTAGAAGCTCAAAGGGCTGTTCAGAGTGCACGGATCGGAAGACCTCCCCTGTTTATCAATAATTCAGGAGTAAATGCCATTGAAGACGATGATGAAGAGTTTGATATTGACAGCTGGATATACCCAACTTCCGATGGTGGATTAAGCAACTGGACAATGAAGGATTCCATGCCTGTTTCAGTTATCACCCAGTAATGAGACTTTTGTTTTGTATTTGTAACAGACAATGTTTTAAACTTTACGGCCCGGGGCACTGTGGCTTCATTTGTGAGGGCTTTATGTGTGTCATCTACATATATCATTAATAAAAGCATTGGACGTTTCTTGCATTTCAAATTTTGCGCTCCTTGTTTTTCTTTTATTATATATTGCAAAACAACTATTTTACACACACTCACATATACAAGTCTGCATCCACTCTGGATCCCACTGATAACGACTCTACTACTGCCGGTTATGACTTCGAAAGTCCGATCAACTTAACCGAAGACGAAGGTGAAGATGATTGCGAAGTTCCTGGTGAACTTGCTAGACTGTTACTTCAGGAAGAAAGGGTTATTCAGCCGCATAAAGAGCCCGTAGAATCAGTGAATTTGGGTACAGAGATAGACAAGAAAGAGGTCAAGATCGGTGCAAATCTGGAAGCTAATGTTAAGCAACAGTTAATTCAGATGCTGCGTGACTATGTTGAGATCTTTTCCTGGTCTTATGAAGATATTCCTGGGTTGGATACCGATATTGTGGTTCACCGATTGCCTACCAAGGAAGACTGTCCTCCGGTAAAACAGAAGGTCCGTCGAATGCGCCCAGAGATGTTTGAGAAAATCAAGGCTGAAGTTATGAAACAGTTTGATGCCGGTTTTCTAGCAGTTACTTCTTACCCACAGTGGGTGGCCAACGTGGTTCCAGTGCCGAAGAAGGATGGTAAGGTTCGAATGTGTGTTGACTACAGGGATCTGAACAGGGTGAGTCCCAAGGATGATTTCCCTCTACCTCATATCGACGTTCTGGTTGACAACACCGTACAACAAAAGGTATTCTCCTTTATGGATGGTTTCTCCGGTTATAATCAGATTAAAATGGCTCCCGAAGACATGGAGAAGACAACCTTTGTTACTCAATGGGGTACCTTTTGCTACAAGGTCATGCCTTTTGGACTGAAGAATGCTGGGGCAACGTATCAGCGCGCCATGGTCGCTTTGTTCCACGACATGATCCATCATGAGATTGAGGTATACGTCGATGATATGATTGCAAGATCCCAGACTGAGGAAGAACATCTTGACCATCTTCAGAAGCTATTTGACAGGTTGAAGTTGTACAAGCTGAGGTTAAACCCGAACAAGTGCACCTTCCGGGTGAGATCTGGTAAGCTGCTGGGTTTCGTCGTAAGTGATAAAGGTATTCAGGTGGATCCTACAAAGGTGAAGGCTATACAGGAAATGCCATCTCCCCGAACAGAAAAAGAAGTCAGAGGCTTTCTGGGACGTTTGAACTATATTGCCCGATTCATCTCACACCCGACTGCTACTTGTGAATCAATCTTCAAGTTACTAAAGAAAGATCAAGTGGTAAGATGGAACGATGAATGTCAGGACGCTTTCAAAAGGATCAAAGAGTATCTCCAAGAGCCCCCTATTCTAATGCCGCCAGTTGAAGGAAGACCTTTGATCTTATACTTGACAGTACTCGACAATTCGATGGGGTGTGTACTGGGGCAGCATGACGAGTCTGGCCGAAAAGAGCATGCTATTTATTACCTTAGCAAAAAGTTTACCGATTGCGAGACCCGATACTCGTTGCTTGAGAAAACTTGCTGCGCTTTGGCATGGGTTGCTCGCCGGATGAGACAGTATATGCTGACTCACACTACTCTATTGATATCAAAGATGGATCCAATCAAGTATATCTTCGAGAAGCCTGCCTTATCCGGAAGAATAGCAAGATGGCAGATGCTCTTGAATGAGTATGACATACAATACACGACCCAAAAGGCGATCAAGGGAAGTGTGTTGGCAGACCATTTGGCACATCAGGCAGTGGATGATTACCAGTCTATGAACTTTGAATTTCCGGATGAGAATATCATGATAGTGACTGATTGTGAGACACCTGGACCGGATGAAGGACCTGAGGAGGGATCCCGATGGTCTATGTACTTTGATGGAGCTTTGAACGCTTTGGGCAATGGCATTGGCACCGTAATCATATCTCCTAAAGGCTCTCATACTCCGTTCACCGCTCGACTATGTTTCAACTGTACCAACAATATGGCGGAGTATGAAGCGTGCATTATGGGTCTTCGAGCAGCAATTGACCTAAGGATTAAGTTCTTAAGTGTTTTCGGAGATTCCGCTCTCGTGATGAGCCAAATCAAAGGCGAGTGGGATACGAAACACCCTAATCTTATTCCTTACAAGGAGTATGTGTTGACGTTGCTTCCACATTTCGAGGAGATAACTTTTAAACACTTCCCTAGGGAGGAGAATCAGTTGGCAGACGTGCTGGCTGCGATGTCTTCTATGTTCAAAGTCAATTGGGATAACGAAGCTTCCTGGATTACCATTGAAAGGTTGGACGAACCTGCACATTGTTGCGACATTGAGACTGAAGAGGTAACAGATAAACCATGGTTCCTTGAGGTGAAGAGGTATCTTGAAACTCAGGAGTACCCCGAGGGTGCATCTGTTAATGACAAGAAGTTTCTGAGGAGGTTCGTGGAAAAGTTCTTCATCAACAATGGCATCCTTTACAAACGTAACCATGATTCGACCTTACTGCGTTGTGTGGATAAAAATGAAGCAGAAAGGATCATGACAGAGTTACATGAAGGTACTTTCGGAACTCACTCCAGTGGACACACCATGGCAAAGAAAATCCTTCGGGCAGGATATTATTGGTCCACTATGGAAGCTGACTGTTATCAGCATTCTCGGACCTGTCACAAGTGCCAAGTCTATGCTGATAAGGTGCACATACCTCCAGTACTTCTGAACGTCTTGACGACACCTTGGCCTTTTGCAATGTAGGGCACTGACATGATCAGCGAGATCATACCTACAGCATCCAATGGGCATCGTTTCATCCCAGTAGCAATTGATTACATTTTTGATTTTATTAGGAAAAAATGTTAATTGGTTAGTGATTAATAAAAAGAATAACGATTAATTAATTAAAGGAAAATAGTAAAAATAGAGAGAGTTTAGGAGTATACGAGCCTGATTGGAGGGGTGAAACAACTATTGGCATCATGTGTAAACTGTTTTGTTTTGGCCATTTGTGTTTTGGCTTTTGGCCATTTATGTTCTGGCTTTTGGCCATTTGTGTTATGGCCTCAACGTTCCTTAACTTTCTCAGGATGTCTGTCTCGCCATGTATTGGTGTCATGTGTAAGCTGTTCTGTTTTGGCCATTTGGCTTTTGGCTTTTGGCCATTTGTGTTTTGGCCTCAACGTTCCTTAATGAACCTGCATGGGATCCTGTCTAAATCTGCAGTGTTGAATCTCATGAACACATTAAATAAATTACTATATATCATAAAATACAAATAAAGCCAATATATGAAGAAATTTAATGTTTAGGTCAATATGGCATGTATGAATGATTATACCCTTTTGATCATGGAGATCAAATCAACCTTACCCTTACTGGAAAAGTAGTGACATGAATGATTTTATGCCCTTTTGATCATGGAGATCAAGCCAACCTTACCCTTACTGAAGAAGTAGTGAGATGTTGGTTTGTAACTGAGATGACTTGTTTGTAGTGAGAGAGGGATTTGTAATAAGGATTTCAAGGTTTTAGGGTTCTTGAAAGAATTTGATATTCTGACAGTGTTGTGGCAAGGTTTTTTTTTCTCCCTTTGTTTGTGTGAAAAGAATGTGATTATATAATGGAAATTAGGGTAAAGTAAATGGGCTTTGAATGTGCAATTGGGCCTCCAATGTTCACTTGAGTTCGTCACTTTCCAGGCTAAATCGCAGGGACTTAAGTGCAATTTTTGAGGTTGAAATGTGAAAAACAAAATGTAGCCGACATCGATAACTAACTCCTGTCCGAAAATCGGCTCAATCGGATAAACGGTGAATTAATTATGAATTTTTGAAGTTTCAGCTCAGACAAACTTATTTTGGGCTCTAGTGTCGACTCTGACACGTTCTTCAATAAAAAACTGGTATTGATCGGAGCATAATCCGGTCTCGACTTTTGAAGTAAAGTTGTAGATCTATGAGTCAGTGACCTTGTGTAAAAATATGAGCCCAATCCGATAAAAATTGACCGAGTTATGAATTTTCGAAGTTTCGGCCCAGATGAAATAATATTCAACATTTAGGATTTTCGGCGCGTCACGCACTCTGAGCAAAAACGAAGGCCTTTTGAATACTGTTTGAACTTAATATCTTCTGTGAAAATATAGCCAACTCAATTTGTGAAATTTTGGCGGCAGAACCAACTCGATACGATGAAAATCGACCAAGTTATAATTTTCTGAACATGACGCAAATAAACTTCTATCACAAATTTTCTGTACGGAAATACTTGATAAATCCACATTTTTGAAGACCTTCTAATCGAAATTGGCTTCTAGCCGTGAGAGATGAAAACGTAGATAATTTCAAGACGGAATTTTGGCCACCGAAACGGATTCAAAACGAGTCACGATCTTCAAGTTATGAATTTTTTAGCGCGTAAAAACTGCACTTTCAGCACACTTTTTCACCATATTTCTTCAAGAAAACTCACACATTCAGATACCTTCTTTAAAGAATTGACTCTTGAGCCGAACCTGAATTTGAGAATACGTTATCAGAGATATCTTGGCGAAAGAACACCTGAATATGACGCGCCGGGTTGGACTTGTGAATTTTTCTTGAAATGTTTTGAGAAATATGGGAGCGCAAATTTTGGGGTACAACAGTTGCCCCTGTTCAATCTTCTTAGACCTGAGGATGTAGATTGGCTTGCGTGCCTTTCGTGATCCAAAGGTGGAAGATGATTGATCACTAGAGTGCCCAGAAATTTGCACTTGCATGGTGTAGTATCAGCGATGTGATGTCGGGAATGAGCTTACAGATGCCATTCAGAGAGATGATGGATAAGAGTATGGGCTTATAGATGCCATCTGGAGATGTGACAGAATCCTGTTGGGGGATGGGCTTATAGATGCCATCTGGAGACTGTTCGTTAAATTGTAACTTGGTAGGTTGAAAGAAGGAACCTGTGTAGGGTTACCTGATGATGAGTCCGTGTAAAACTGCATCTTGGAAGAGAAGGAACTGGTGTAGGGTTGCTTCATGATGGTCAATTAGATAGCTGTCCTGTCTGGTTTCAGGTATTAATCTACAATCCGTCGTCCGCAGATATTTCCTGGCTAGTTACAGGTGTTGATCTGGAACTTGAGAAGGCTGGCCGATGAGATAGTTTTCCTGTCTGGTTACAGGTGTTGATCTATGACCTGAGAAAGAAAGATGGTTTCCTGGCTTGCTACAGGTATTGATCTTCACTCTCTTCATGTATATAGCTTTCCTGTCTAGTTACAGGTATCGAATCTACAATCAGTCGTCCACAGATATTTCCTGGCTAGTTACAGGTGTTGATCCGGAACTTAAGAAGGGTTGGTCGAGGAGATAGTTTTCCTGTCTGGTTTCAGGTATTAATCTCTGACTTGAGAAAGAAAGATAGTCTTCCTGGCTTGCTACAGGTATTGATCTTCAGTCTCTTCATGTAGATAGTTTTCCTATCTGGTTTCAGGTATCGAATCTACAATCAGTCATCCACAGATATTTCCTGGCTAGTTACAGGTGTTGATCTGGAACTTAAGAAAAGTTTTTTGATAATGATGTGATGAAGGAATCTGAGACAATTGCTATTCCAAATAGATGATGAAGGAATCGGGGACGATTACTACCTCAGCAGGATGATGAAGGAATCTAGAACGATTACTACCTCAGCAGGATGATGAAGGAATCTGGGACGATTACTACCTCAGCAGGATGATGAAGGAATCTTGGACGATTACTACCTCAACAGGATGATGAAGGAATCTTGGACGATTTCTACCTCAACGGGATGATGAAGGAATCTTGATGACTTCTACCTCAACGGGATGATGAAGGAATCTTGATGACTTCTACCTCAATGGGATGATGAAGGAATCTTGACGACTTCTACCTCAGCAGGAATGATGAAGGAATCTTGGACGATTACTACCTCAACGGGATGATGAAGGAATCTTGGACGATTACTACCTCAGCAGGAATGATGAAGGAATCTTGGATGATTACTACCTCAACGGGATGATGAAGGAATCTTGGACGATTACTACCTCAGCAGGAATGACGAAGGAATCTTGGACGATTACTACCTCAACGGGATGATGAAGGAATCTAGGACGATTACTACCTCAGCAGGAATGGTGAAGGAATCTTGGACGATTACTACCTCAGCAGGATGATGAAAGAATCTAGGACGATTACTACCTCAGCAGGAATGGTGAAGGAATCTTGGACGATTACTACCTCAGCCGGATGATGAAGGAATCTTTGACGACTGCTACTTCCAAAGGTAATGACTTTTATCTGTTGATCGATCTTTCCTGAAAAGGTAAAGAGTTAGTTGTATGCAATGTCATGATGTATGAGATGCATGATGTCATGATGTTCTCAAAGATAAATGAGATTGTGTCGTATGCACTTTATCATGTATGTAAATAGGATATGTGAAATGTGATATGTTTATGAATGTATTCGTTTGGGAAAATAAATCCTTGACAAATGCCGGGGAGTTTGTTAAATCCTGGGCTGATATTGAAGAGTCGAGTTCTTCGTTTCCGCTGGGGATTAGGAACGAAGATGATTGCAAGAATAAATCGGTAGGAGCAGATGACTCCGTTGGGGAATAAACCTGGTGAAGAGATTACTCTGCAGGGAATTACTCTGTGGGAAGAGATGCTTCGCTGAGATTTTAACGATAACTCCGCTGGGGATTCCGTTGATAAGTTTTGTTGGGATTTTTGATGATGAACTCCACTGGGGGATAGAAAGAACTTCGCTGGGGGATGATCTTTCAGTTGCAATTTGCTGAGGATAACCCAGTTAGACTCTGGTGGGGATAACCTTTTGAATACGGCTGGGGAGATGCACTTGTACTCTGCAGGGGACAAAGCTTCCAGAATCTACTGGGGAAGACGATTCAACTCTGGTGGGGAAGCTTTTTAGACTGCGCTGGGAAATGGCTCCACCGGGGGTACCTTGTATTCCGCCGGGGAACATTCTTATATTCTGTCGAGGAATATTAAGGCTTCCGGGGATGCTTGCTGAGGAATATCTGTATACTCTGCTAAGGAATATTAAGATCTTCTGGGGATACCCAACTTTTTCAGGTCTGATGGTAGACCAACTCTGCTTGGCGGAGAGTATTGCTGACTTGCTGGGGATACTGTGCCTTTTTAGGGCTGATGGGAGGTCAACTCTTCTTGGAGAGAGTATTGCTGAATCTTGCCTTACCCTGCGGGGAGTGAAGGTATCTTGGTCATATTCCTCAGCTGAGTCTACATTGTACCTGGAGGACAGAGCAGCTTGTACAGTTCAGACAATTCTTATTGCCCCAGTTTCTGTGGGAGAAGAAGGCCTATGAGGAGCTTGATAACTGCTGATTGACAAATCTTCTTCTGGTAGGCAAGTGACGAGATGACGGGACATAGTCGTACGCTTTTGATCCCTAACTTTTGCATGGACCGCCCTTTCGGGTTTTCAGTCCATCGGGATACCCTTTTTTGCCCAAGCCTCCTTTTCAGGTTTTCGACTTGCCGGGTGTACATATTTTTTTCATTTTCATCCCTTATTTTTCCCGAACCCTTTTGGTCCTCCGGGAAGCCCTTATTTTTTCCTAGGCCAGTCGACCTAGCGGGTCTTTGATTATGCGTAGTATTTTTTTTGACTATGTCCACGTTCTCAGAGTGTAGGGAGTTGTCACTGTCAGTGGTGTTGTGCTGCCATACTACCAGAAGATCTTCGTTTGATCCTGCAAGATTCGTTGTTGGAATTCATGTCCAATGCCCCAAGTGATTCAGATGGAGATCTGCCCCAGATGATGGACAATGATCATGTCGTGCCCCTTGGTTGGAAGTGTTTCTTCCACTTGAGGTGACCCTGTTTATTGAGAAGGTTTTTGTTCACTAGAAATTCTTCGTGTGAACTTCTCTGCTGTTTGAACAAATAGTCATATGCAAACAATGTTATATTAAAAATGCAAAGCTTATGTCTGTCTTGAAGTTTTTTTTTTTGAAAATGCAGTTTTCAATAAAACAAATGAATTTTTGTAAAACGTAATGTCAACTCAATATTTTACAGCGAGCCCTATAGGAGTCAGGATACCTTTCGTAACAGTATGCTTTCGAACTAACCCATGCTTCAGCTAGGACTTTTTAAGGGTTATAACGTGGCCTGGTTCACGGTTTAAGAAACAAAGGATAAAGGCTCAAGATTTATTTGCACCCACCTGCTCTTCGTGATGTTCTTCGATCCTAAACTCAGCTAATCGTGCATTAGACCTTGTTTGAGTGTTGCTCTGATGTTCCGGTGATGGTTCGGATATTGAAAGTTTTATTTTGACCAGGCAATCATTTCTTTTTTTGTTGAGGGTTTGTAGGACCTCTTTCTTTTCGATTTTATTATCCCTGTTTTTTTTGCCTGAACTGTTTCTTTTTGTAATTACAGTCAGCGGGATGCCCCAGTTTTTGTAAGTCTCTTTCATAGGTTTTGACTTAATGGGCTTTTGTTTTTTGAAAGATAACGAATGCCTGTCTTGATGATTATAGGGAACCATCACTGTCTTTTGTTCTGGAAGGACTTCTTTGATGCCATTCATTGTGCACCTGGATCAACTGAGAGAACTACCCTGCCCCAGGTTATGATTAAGGGTTTTAATTTTTGAAAAGAAAAACTCCGACTTCTTCGGCTCAAAGGGGTTGACTAGGGATTATCTTCCATATAACTCCACTGTTTAGGATTTGAAACAATGCCTGTACCTCATCAGCGGGGTCTGTTTAAAAGCATACTGTAAAGATCGTGGTATCATTTTCGTCATCCTCCCTTAAAAGGCTTAGAATTTTTAATCGAGAGTTGAACATCACAAAAAATGAAAGCAATTTGAATATAGTGGATACGAATGGATTGATTCAAAACAGACATATGCAATGCATTAATAAAGTAATAAAGTTTGACATGAATAAATGTTTGAACAATCAAAAGAAAATTAAAAATTAAAAATTCTAATGAACAAAAGACATTCTCAATGATTTGGTGTAGGATCACTGATCAAACTTGATCTCCTTGGCATCAATCAAGTCTTGGATCTTGTTCTTCAAACTCCAACAGTCGTCGGTGTCATGTCCAGGACTGTCAGAATGGTAGGCATATCTCACACTCGGGTTATACTTGGAAGAGGAAGTATCAGGATTTTGAGGAGGATCCTTTAGTGTGATCAGTTTCACCTTCAGCAATTGTTGTAACGCTTTAGACAAAGGCATGTTGATGTCAGTATACTTCCTTTCTTGATATCTTACCCTACGCCTATTGCCCTGTCTTTGTTGAACAGGCATGGGATCGGAGATCTGGGTTGCCCCTACCTGTTGATCATGACGACTCTTTTTACCATACACATCATTGGACTCTTTTTTTTCCATTGTAGGGCTTTTTCTGAATATCAGGAGGTGTAGCTTCTTGAATCTTCCCACTTTTGATGCCAACTTCAATTCTTTCCCCAGTCAAGATAAGGTCTGTAAACCCGGCTGAAGAATTCCCAATCAAATGGTTGAAGAATGGACCAGACAGGGTCCCCAAGAACATATCCACGAGTTCACGGTCCGTTAGAGGTGGTTGCACCCTTCCAGCAAGGTCTCTCCATTTTTGGGCGTACTCTTTAAATCCTTCACCCGTCCCTAGTGACATACCCTGGAGTTGAGTACGCGTAGGAGCGAGGTCGGAATTATACTGATACTGCTTATAGAATGCAGTAGCCAGATCCTCCCAGTTACGAATACTGGCTCCATCCAGCTGATAGAACCATTCGAGTTCAGTCCCTGAAAGACTATCCTGGAAGAAATGGATCCACAAATTCTTGTCAGCGGTGTAAGGTTGGATCTTCCTTACATACGACCGAAGGTGCAGCTTTGGGCAGGAAGCTCCGTCGTATTTGGCAAAAGCAGGTGCCTTGAACTTATAGGGAATCACCACCCCAGAGGATAAGCCTAAGTCTCCAAAGTCCAACCCGGGCACATTCTGTATCTCCATAGCACTTAAACGATCCTCCAGCTGTTTGTACCTATCCTCGGCAGGAGGGTACTGTTCATCATTATAATCTGTCTCATTGTCGGAGACCACGGGACTAGGAACCCTTCTCTCTTGTGGGCTGTCTTTCCCTACAGAAGAAGTAGTCAGATCAACCTCATTTTGTAGTCCATTCCCAAATCTGCGTCCAGTGTTGAACAAGACGGTCCTCTTCTTCTTCTTCTTCCTCTCTTTCAGAATCAGAGTCTTCAAATCCTGTTGACCCTGGGCTAGGCTCATAACCAACTCTTGGAACTGGGCATTCTGGGCCTGGAGGGCCTTGATAGCTTGTTCAGCGGAAGGTTCAGTGGACATGATGATTGCTGAAATAAACAGCGAAGAAGATAAGTGACCTGTAAAAGGGTACCTGTAATGCAATGATATGTATGATATGCATGCAATGTTTTCAAGGATCTCGCGGGGTAAACAGAGAAACTTGTTAGAATTCAAATTTTGTAGCTTGATTAAAGGAACTTCATGTTGCTGAGAGTCCTTCTTCAAGAGTCAAAGCTCACCATATCGAGTGGGTCATATCCCCTGACTCAAGTTATCATGCTTTGATCTCCAGACAACCTTGGTTAGAGGAAAATAAATCCCCTTTGCCCCTTGCTAGACATTTGGTTCATCATGATCTGCATCAGAAACTCTTGATATCCTTGAAATGGTTAAGGAAAATGCTATGGTATGATGTTGTGATGTTATGTACAGGTATGCAAAAGTAAGCAAGTGTATATACAGACAGTCATATTCACACAAGGCAAACAAGTCCTTAGGTTTAGGCTTGCATGGGGTTTGTAGGTAAGTACCCTCTTGAAGTTGGTTGGCTCAAAACCCGTCCTATGAATAGTAACCGGGTTCTAAGGAGCTCAATATCATTGGATTGTTTTTTATGTTCATTGTTTTGATTTAGCCACTTAACTGACGACCAAAATATTCCAAGAAAACAACCCTCAATGAGTGTAGTATCGAGTATCTACCAACTTCGGACTGCACCAAAGTCGGTCATCTCACTACCCCTAAAAAGGCCAGGATGGTCAAGTAAGGTTCTAAGGTCAGTTGATGCTTCGCGACACCACGCGACGGCCCCGTACTCTCCTTGACTTGACTCAAGGGTTACCGGTACTCACCAAAGTGCCACATCAACGTAGCTACTGCTTCAACCATGTCGGTATACCCTGCACAGTTTCCTCACAGTTTGTTGCTACTTCTAAAGGATATCCCCAGATCCGGGTTAGGATCTATAAAACTCCGATACAATCCCACAATATTAAAGCATTCAAGGCATACAATTGAAAACATGGTGATCTAATCTTAAGGTACACCTCTCTTATAAATTTCCCCAGCAGAGTCGCCAGTTCTGTGATCGGTGGAAATAAAACTGACTGTTTTAGAATGCCGGTTCGCGAAATGTCGCGGTAAGCAAGAGTCGCCACCGTCTTTTATTTTCTCCAACAAGGAAAGGACAAAAGCAAAACAAAATTCCTTTTCGAGATGTTTCTCGGTTCGGGAGGTAGATTATAGAAAGGGAAGGTGTTAGCACCCTTTCTATCCGTGGTTATCCACGGGCTCTTAGGTACTTGCTCACTATGTTTTCAAAATGTTTTTGCTTTTCTTGTGTTTGTGGGTTTTGAAAAAGTTTGTTTGAAAACTTCGATTCAACTCTTGTATCTGTCCTCAAGAGTGTATGAAGTGTTGTTTGAAAACTTTTGTCAGAAAAGTGTAAGTGCGAAAAGTTGTTTTTGTTTTGAAAGAGCAAGTACCTGAGAACCTCTACCTACTCAAAAGAAATTAAGTTGTGTAAATGTCCTTTAGACAGTACTATCCCACTATTGAGAAGTAGGTAGCACCGTCGTTGGAGTTTTCGGGTCAATTCGATTATGGGACATGTGGTCACTAAAGCAATGGTAGGACGCCTTAGCGGTAACCCTAATGTCTTAGATCATTTTTTTATCGAGGCAACCATTTTGAGGCAACTTTGATCTTTAGACAGGAGGGCGACCTCTAAAACATCTTATACTCAATGACCATGTCGAGGCAACCAAGTGAGGCGTACCCTAGGAGTGGCATGTGCGAGTGTGTCAGGATTCAGTTAAGTTATCTTTGCACATGTTATGGTGAGTTACGTTTTGATTTTAATTTTCAGATAAGTCTTGTCATGCATAACCTAATTAACATACATCTAACAGTTAATTGTTGCGGAAAATAAATCTACGCTATTACAAGGCGTCGGGTATTTACATCGCCAAAAGCAAACCCTTGAAAAGTAAATTGCGGGAAATTAAAGGAAAGCGATAAAAAGAGTCCTAATTAAAGCAATTATGTTCCGGGAAACAGAATAAATAATATGATAAAATGGATCGCGTGCGGGAAATTAAATCGGATGCGAGTTTTTTTGGGGTTTTGACCCTTTTTTGAAAGAAAGTGATTTTTTTGGTTATTTTTGAATTAAATGGAATTAAATTAAATGAACAATTAAATTAAATTAAATAATGAAAATATTTTTGGATTTTTGAGTTTTTAAAGAAATAAAATAAATTGAATTAATGCTAATAAAAACCTAATATTCTAAATTGATTTTAAATATTGCAAAAAATATTAAAAGTTAAATCTAATTAAAGCTAAATTGATTAAATTAATTTATTTACAAAAATAAAAGTGATGAAGTTAATTTTAATAAATAAAATATTTTTTGTGTTTTTGATTTTATTAGGAAAAAATGTTAATTGGTTAGTGATTAATAAAAAGAATAACGATTAATTATATAAAGAAAAATAATAAAAATAGAGAGAGTTTAGGAGTATACGAGCCTGATTGGAGGGGTGAAACAACTATTGGCGTCATGTGTAAACTGTTTTGTTTTGGCCATTTGTGTTTTGGCTTTTGGCCATTTATATTCTGGCTTTTGGCCATTTGTGTTCTGGCCTCAACGTTCCTTAACCTTCTCAGGATGTCTGTCTCGCCATGTATTGGTGTCATGTGTAAGCTGTTCTGTTTTGGCCATTTGGCTTTTGGCTTTTGGCCATTTGTGTTTTGGCCTCAACGTTCCTTAATGAACCTGCATGGGATCCTGTCTAAATCTGCAGTGTTGAATCTCATGAACACATTAAATAAATTACTATATATCATAAAATACAAATAAAGCCAATATATGAAGAAATTTAATGTTTAGGTCAATATGGCATGTATGAATGATTATACCCTTTTGATCATGGAGATCAAATCAACCTTACCCTTACTGGAAAAGTAGTGACATGAATGCTTTTATGCCCTTTTGATCATGGAGATCAAGCCAACCTTACCCTTACTGAAGAAGTAGTGAGATGTTGGTTTGTAACTGAGATGACTTGTTTGTAGTGAGAGAGGGATTTGTAATAAGGATTTCAAGGTTTTAGGGTTCTTGAAAGAATTTGATATTCTGACAGTGTTGTGGCAAGATTTTTTTTTCTCCCTTTGTTTGTGTGAAAAGAATGTGATTATATAATGGAAATTAGGGTAAAGAAAATGGGCTTTGAATGTGCAATTGGGCCTCCAATGTTCACTTGAGTTCGTCCCTTTCCAGGCTAAATCGAAGGGATTTAAGTGCAATTTTTGAAGTTGAAATGTGAAAACAAAATGTAGCCGACATCGATAACTAACTCCTGTCCGAAAATCGGCTCAATCGGATAAATGGTGAATTAATTATGAATTTTTGAAGTTTCAGCTCAGACAAACTTATTTTGGGCTCCAGTGTCGACTCTGACACGTTCTTCAATAAAAAACTGGTATTGATCGGAGCATAATCCGGTCTCGACTTTTGAAGTAAAGTTGTAGATCTATGAGTCAGTGACCTTGTGTAAAAATATGAGCCCAATCCGATAAAAATTGACCGAGTTATGAATTTTCGAAGTTTCGGCCCAGATGAAATAATATTCAGCATTCAGGATTTTCGGCGCGTCGCGCACTCTGAGCAAAAACGAAGGCCTTTTGAATACTGTTTGAACTTAATATCTTCTGTGAAAATATAGCCAACTCAATTTGTGAAATTTTGGCGGCAGAACCAGCTCGATACGATGAAAATCGTCCAAGTTATAATTTTCTGAACATGACGCAAATAAACTTCTGTCACAAATTTTCTGTACGGAAATACTTGATAAATCCACATTTTCGAAGACCTTCTGATCGAAATTGGCTTCTAGCCGTGAGAGATGAAAACGTAGATAATGTCAAGACGGAATTTTGACCACCGGAACGGATTCAAAACGAGTCACGATCTTCAAGTTATGAATTTTTTAGCGCGTAAAAATTGCACTTTCAGCACACTTTTTCACCATATTTCTTCAAGAAAACTCACACATTCAGATACCTTCTTTAAAGAATTGACTCTTGAGCCGAACCTGAATTTGAGAATACGTTATCAGAGATATCTTGGCGAAAGAACACCTGAATATGACGCGCCGGGTTGGACTTGTGAATTTTTCTTGAAATGTTTTGAGAAATATGGGAGGGCAAATTTTAGGGTACAACAGTTGCCCCTGTTCAATCTTCTTAGACCTGAGGATGTAGATTGGCTTGCGTGCCTTTCATGATCCGAAGGTGGAAGATGATTGAACACTAAAGTACCCAGAAATTTGCACTTGCATGGTGTAGTATCAGCGATGTGATGTCGGGAATGGGCTTACAGATGCCATTTGGAGAGATGATGGATAAGAGGATGGGCTTATAGATGCCATCTGGAGATGTGACAGAATCCTGTCGGGGGATGGGCTTATAGATGCCATCTGGAGACTGTTCGTTAAACTGTAACTTGGTAGGTTGAAAGAAGGAACCTGTGTAGGGTTACCTGATGATGAGTCCGTGTAAAACTGCATCTTGGAAGAGAAGGAACCGGTGTAGGGTTGCTTCATGATGGTCAAGTAGATAGCTGTCCTGTCTGGTTTCAGGTATTAATCTACAATCCGTCGTCCACAGATATTTCCTGGCTAGTTACAGGTGTTGATCTGGAACTTGAGAAGGCTGGCCGATGAGATAGTTTTCCTGTCTGGTTACAGGTGTTGATCTCTGACCTAAGAAAGAAAGATGGTTTCCTGGCTTGCTACAGGTATTGATCTTCAGTCTCCTCATGTAGATAGCTTTCCTGTCTAGTTACAGGTATCGAATCTACAATCAGTCGTCCACAGATATTTCCTGGCTAGTTACAGGTGTTGATCTGAAACTTAAGAAGGGTTGGTCAAGGAGATAGCTTTCCTGTCTGGTTTCAGGTATTAATCTCTGACTTGAAAAAGAAAGATAGTCTTCCTGGCTTACTACAGGTATTGATCTTCAGTCTCTTCATGTAGATAGCTTTCCTATCTGGTTTCAGGTATCGAATCTACAATCAGTCGTCCACAGATATTTCCTGGCTAGTTACAGGTGTTGATCTGGAACTTAAGAAAGGTTTTTTGATAATAATGTGATGAAGGAATCTGAGACGATTGCTACTCCAAATAGATGATGAAGGAATCGGGGACGATTACTACCTCAGCAGGATGATGAAGGAATCTAGAACGATTACTACCTCATCAGGATGATGAAGGAATCTGGGACGATTACTACCTCAGCAGGATGATGAAGGAATCTTGGAAGATTACTACCTCAGCAGGATGATGAAGGAATCTTGGACGATTTCTACCTCAACGGGATGATGAAGGAATCTTGATGACTTCTACCTCAACAGGATGATGAAGGAATCTTGATGACTTCTACCTCAACGGGATGATGAAGGAATCTTGACGAATTCTACCTCAGCAGGAATGATGAAAGAATCTTGGACGATTACTACCTCAACGGGATGATGAAGGAATCTTGGACGATTACTACCTCAACAGGAATGATGAAGGAATCTTGGACGATTACTACCTCAACGGGATGATGAAGGAATCTTGGATGATTACTACCTCAGCAGGAATGATGAAGGAATCTTGGACGATTACTACCTCAACGGGATGATGAAGGAATCTAGGACGATTACTACCTCAGCAGGAATGGTGAAGGAATCTTGGACGATTACTACCTCAGCAGGATGATGAAGGAATCTAGGACGATTACTACCTCAGCAGGAATGGTGAAGGAATCTTGGACGATTACTACCTCAGCCGGATGATGAAGGAATCTTTGACGACTGCTACTTCAAAAGGTAATGACTTTTATCTGTTGATCGATCTTTCTTGAAAAGGTAAAGAGTTAGTTGTATGCAATGTCATGATGTATGAGATGCATGATGTCATGATGTTCTCAAAGATAAATGAGATTGTGTCGTATGCACTTTATCATGTATGTAAATAGGAGATGTGAAATGTGATATGTTTATGAATGTATTCGTCTGGGAAAATAAATCCTGGACAAATGCCGGGGAGTTTGTTAAATCCTGGGCTGATATTGAAGAGTCGAGTTCTTCGTTTCCGCTGGGGATTAGGAACGAAGATGATTGCAAGAATAAACCGGTAGGAGCAGATGACTCCGTTGGGGAATAAACCTGGTGAAGAGATTACTCTACAGGGAATTACTCTGTGGGAAGAGATGCTTCGCTGAGATTTTAACGATAACTCCGCTGGGGATTCCGTTGATACATTTTGTTGGGATTTTTGATGATGAACTCCGCTGGGGGATAGAAAGAACTTCGCTGGGGGATGATCTTTTAGTTGCAATTTGCTGAGGATAACCCAGTTAGACTCTGGTGGGGATAACCTTTTGAATACGGTTGGGGAGATGCACTTGTACTCTGCAGGGGACAAAGCTTCCAGAATCTACTAGGGAAGACGATTCAACTCTGGTGGGGAAGCTTTTTAGACTGCGCTGGGAAATGGCTCCACCGGGGGTACCTTGTATTCCGCCGGGGAACATTCTTATATTCTATCGAGGAATATTAAGGCTGCCGGGGATGCTTGCTGAGGAATATTTGTATACTCTGCTAAGGAATATTAAGATCTTCTGGGGATACCCAACTTTTTCAGGTCTGATGGTAGACCAACTCTGCTTGGGGGAGAGTATTGCTGACTTACTGGGGATACTGTGCCTTTTTAGGGCTGATGGGAGATCAACTCTGCTTGGAGAGAGTATTGCTGAATCTTGCCTTACCCTGCGGGGAGTGAAGGTATCTTGGTCATATTCCTCAGTTGAGTCTACATTGTACCTGGAGGACAGAGCAGCTTGTACAGTTCGGACAATTCTTATTGCCCCAGTTTCTATGGGAGAAGAAGGCCTATGAGGAGCTTGATAACTGCTGATTGACAAATCTTCTTCTGGTAGGCAAGTGACGAGATGACGGGACATAGTCATACGCTTTTGATCCCTAACTTTTGCATGGACCGCCCTTTCGGGTTTTCAGTCCATCGGGATACCCTTTTTTGCCCAAGCCGCCTTTTCAGGTTTTCGACTTGCCGGGTGTACAGATTTTTTTCATTTTCATCCCTTATTTTCCCCGAACCCTTTTGGTCCGCCGGGAAGCCCTTATTTTTGCCTAGGCCAGTCGACCTAGCGGGTCTTTGATTATGCGTAGTATTTTTTTTTTACTATGTCCACATTCTTAGAGTGTAGGGAGTTGTCACTGTCAGTGGTGTTGTGCTGCCATACTACCAGAAGATCTTCGTTTGATCCTGCAAGATTCATTGTTGGAATTCATGTCCAATGCCCCAAGTGATTTAGATGGAGATCTGCCCCAGATGATGGACAATGATCATGTCGTGCCCCTTGGTTGGAAGTGTTTCTTCCACTTGAGGTGACCCTGTTTATTGAGAAGGTTTTTGTTCACTAGATATTCTTCGTGCGAACTTCTCTGCTGTTTGAACAAATAGTCATATGCAAACAATGTTATATTAAAAATGCAAATCTTATGTCTGTCTTGAAGTTTTTTTTTTGAAAATGCAGTTTTCAATAAAACAAATGAATTTTTGTAAAATGTAATGTCAACTCAAGATTTTACAGCGAGCCCTATAGGAGTCAGGATACCTTTCGTAACAGTATACTTTCGAACTAACCCATGCTTCAGCTAGGACTTTTTAAGGGTTATAACGTGGCCTGGTTCACGGTTTAAGAAACAAAGGATAAAGGCTCAAGATTTATTTGTACCCACCCGCTCTTCGTGATGTTCTTCGATCCTAAACTCAGCTAATCGTGCATTAGACCTTGTTTGAGTGTTTGCTCTGATGTTCCGGTGATGGTTCGGATATTGAAAGTTTTATTTTGACCAGGCAGTCATTTCTTTTTTTGTCGAGGGTTTGTAGGACCTCTTTCTTTTCGATTTTATTATCCTGTTTTTTTTGCCTGAACTGTTTCTTTTTGTAATTACAGTCAGCGGGATGCCCCAGTTTTTTAAGTCTCCTTCATAGGTTTTGACTTAATGGGCTTTTGTTTTTTGAAAGATAACGACTGCCTGTCTTGATGATTATAGGGAACCATCACTGTCTTTTGTTCTGGAAGGACTTCTTTGATGCCATTCATTGTGCACCTGGATCAACTGAGAGAACTACCCTGCCCCAGGTTATGATTAAGGGTTTTAATTTTTGAAAATAAAAACTCCGAATTCTTTGGCTCAAAGGGGTTGACTAGGGATTATCTTCCTTATAACTCCACTGTTTAGGATTTGAAACAATGCCTATACCTCATCAGCGGGGTCTGTTCAAAAGCATACTGTAAAGATCGTGGTATCGTTTTCGTCATCCTCCCTTAAAAGGCTTAGAATTTTTAATCGAGAGTTGAACATCTCAAAAAATGAAAGCAATTTGAATATAGTGGATACGAATGGATTGATTCAAAACAGACATATGCAATGCATTGATAAAGTACTAAAGTTTGACATGAATAAATGTTTGAACAATCAAAAGAAAATTACAAATTGAAAATTCTAATGAACAAAAGACATTCTCAATGATTTGGTGTAGGATCAGTGATCAAACTTGATCTCCTTGGCATCAATCAAGTCTTGGATCTTCTTCTTCAAACTCTAACAGTCGTCGGTGTCATGTCCAGGACTGTCAGAATGGTAGGCACATCTCACACTCGGGTTATACTTGGAAGAGGAAGTATCAGGATTTTGAGGAGGATCCTTTAGTGTGATCAGTTTCACCTTCAGCAATTGTTGTAACGCTTTAGACAAAGGCATGTTGATGTCAGTATACTTCCTTTCTTGATATCTTACCCTACGCTTATTGCTCTGTCTTTGTTGAACAGGCATGGGATCGGAGATCTGGGTTGCCCCTACCTGTTGATCATGACGACTCTTTTTACCATACACATCATTGGACTCTTTTTTTTTCCATTGTAGGGATTTTTTTGAATATCAGGAGGTGTAGCTTCTTGAATCTTACCACTTTTGATGCCAACTTCAATTCTTTCCCCAGTCAAGATAAGGTCTGTAAACCCGGCTGAAGAATTCCCAATCAAATGGTTGAAGAATGGACCAGACAGGGTCCCCAAGAACATATCCACGAGTTCACGATCCGTTAGAGGTGGCTGCACCCTTCCAGCAAGGTCTCTCCATTTTTGGGCGTACTCTTTAAATCCTTCACCCGTCCCTAGTGACATACCCTGGAGTTGGGTACGCGTAGGAGCGAGGTCGGAATTATACTGATACTGCTTATAGAATGCAGTAGCCAGATCCTCCCAGTTACGAATACTGGCTCCATCCAGCTGATAGAACCATTCGAGTTGAGTCCCTGAAAGACTATCCTGGAAGAAATGGGTCCACAAATTCTTGTCAGCGGTGTAAGGTTGGATCTTCTTTACATACGACCGAAGGTGCAACTTTGGGCAGAAAGCTCCGTCGTATTTGGAAAAAGCAGGTGCCTTGAACTTATAGGGAATCACCGCCCCAGAGGATAAGCCTAAGTCTCCAAAGTCCAACCCGGGCACATTCTGTATCTCCATAGCACTTAAACGATCCTCCAGCTGTTTGTACCTATCCTCGGCAGAAGGGTACTGTTCATCATTATAATCTGTCTCGTTGTCGGAGACCACGGGACTAGGAACCCTTCTCTCTTGTGGGCTGTCTTTCCCTATAGAAGAAGTAGTCAGATCAACCTCATTTTGTAGTCCATTCCCAAATCTGCGTCCAGTGTTGAACAAGACGGTCCTCTTCTTCTTCTTCTTCTTCCTCTCTTTCAGAATCAGAGTCTTCAAATCCTGTTGACCCTGGGCTAGGCTCATAACCAACTCTTGGAACTGGGCATTCTGGGCCTGGAGGGCCTTGATAGCTTGTTCAGCGGAAGGTTCAGTGGACATGATGATTACTGAAATAAACAGCGAAGAAGATAAGTGACCTGTAAAAGGGTACCTGTAATGCAATGATATGTATGATATGCATGCAATGTTTTCAAGGATCTCGCGGGGTAAACAGAGAAACTTGTTAGAATTCGAATTTTGTAGCTTTATTGAAGGAACTTCATGTTGCTGAGAGTCCTTCTTCAAGAGTCAAAGCTCACCATATCGAGTGGGTCATAGTCCTGACTCAAGTTATCGTGCTTTGATCTCCAGACAACCTTGGCTAGAGGAAAATAAATCCCCTTTGCCCCTTGCTAGACATTTGGTTCATCATGACCTGCATCACAAACCCTTGAGATCCTTGAAATGGTTAAGGAAAATGCTATGGTATGATGTTGTGATGTTATGTACAGGTATGCAAAAGTAAGCAAGTGTATATACAGACAATCATATTCACACAAGGCAAACAAGTCCTTAGGTTTAGGCTTGCAAGGGGTTCGTAGGTAAGTACCCTCTTGAAGTTGGTTGACTCAAAACCTGTCTTATGAATAGTAACCGGGTTATAAGGAGCTCAATATCATTGGATTGTTTTTTATGTTCATTGTTTTGATTTAGCCACTTAACTGACGACCAAAATATTCCAAGAAAACAACCCTCAATGAGTGTAGTATCGAGTATCTACCAACTTCGGACTGCACCAAAGTCGGTCATCTCACTACCCCTAAAAAGGCCAGGATGGTCAAGTAAGGTTCTAAGGTCAGTTGATGCTTCGCGACACCACGCGGCGGCCCCGTACTCTCCTTGACTTGACTCAAGGGTTATCGGTACTCACCAAAGTGCCACATCAACGTAGCTACTGCTTCAACCATGTCGGTATACCCTGCACAGTTCCCTCACAGTTTGTTGCTACTTCTAAAGGATATCCCCAGATCCGGGTTAAGATCTATAAAACTCCGATACAAGCCCATAATATTAAAGCATTCAAGGCATAAAATTGAAAACATGGTGATCTAATCCTAAGGTACACCTCTCTTATAAATTTCCCCAGCAGAGTCGCCAGTTCTGTGATCGGTGGAAATAGAACCGACTGTTTTGGAATGCCGGTTCGCGAAATGTCGCAGTAAGCAAGAGTCGCCACCGTCTTTTATTTTCTCCAACAAGGAAAGGACAAAAGCACAACAAAATTCCTTTTCGAGATGTTTCTCGGTTCGGGAGGTAGATTATAGAAAGGGAAGGTGTTAGCACCCTTTCTATCCGTGGTTATCCACGGGCTCTTAGGTACTTGCTCACTATGTTTTCAAAATGTTTTTTCTTTTCTTGTGTTTGTGGGTTTTGAAAAAGTTTGTTTGAAAACTTCGATTCAACTCTTGTATCTGTCCTCAAGAGTGTATGAAGTGTTGTTTGAAAACTTTTGTCAGAAAAGTGTAAGTGCGAAAACTTGTTTTTGTTTTGAAAGAGCAAGTACCTGAGAACCTCTACCTACTCAAAAGAAATTAAGCTATGTAAATGTCCTTTAGACAGTACTATCCCACTATTGAGAAGTAGGTAGCACCGTCGTTGGAGTTTTCGGGTCAATTCGATTATGGGACATGTGGTCACTAAAGCAATGGTAGGACGCCTTAGCGGTAACCCTAATGTCTTAGATCATTTTTTATCGAGACAACCGTTTCGAGGCAACTTTGATCTTTAGACAGGAGGGCGACCTCTAAAACATCTTATTCTCAATGACCACGTCGAGGCAACCAAGTGAGGCGTACCCTAGGAGTGGCGTGTGCGAGTGTGTCAGGATTCAGTTAAGTTATCTTTGCACATGTTATGGTGAGCTACGTTTTGATTTTAATTTTCAGATAAGTCTTGTCATGCATAACCTAATTAACATACATCTAACAGTTAATTGTTGCGGAAAATAAATCTACGCTATTACAAGGCGTCGGGTATTTACATCGCCAAAAGCAAACCCTTGAAAAGTAAATTGCGGGAAATTAAAGGAAAGCGATAAAAAGAGTCTTAATTAAAGCTATTACATTCCGGGAAACAAATACAATAATATGATAAAATGGATCGCGTGCGGGAAATTAAATCGGATGCGAGTTTTTTGGGGTTTTAATCCCTTTTTTGAAAGAAAGTGTTTTTTTTTGGTTATTTTTGAATTAAATGGAATTAAATTAAATGAACAATTAAATTAAATTAAATAATGAAAATATTTTTGGATTTTTGAGTTTTTAAAGAAATAAAATAAATTGAATTAATGCTAATAAAAACCTAATATTCTAAATTGATTTTAAATATTGCAAAAAATATTAAAAGTTAAATCTAATTAAAGCTAAATTGATTAAATTAATTTATTTACAAAAATAAAAGTGATGAAGTTAATTTTAATAAATAAAATATTTTTTGTGTTTTTGATTTTATTAGGAAAAAATGTTAATTGGTTAGTGATTAATAAAAAGAATAACGATTAATTAATTAAAGGAAAATAATAAAAATAGAGAGAGTTTAGGAGTATACGAGCCTGATTGGAGGGGTGAAACAGCTATTGGCCTCATGTGTAAACTATTTTGTTTTGGCCATTTGTGTTTTGGCTTTTGGCCATTTGTGTTCTGGCCTCAACGTTCCTTAACCTTCTCAGGATGTCTGTCTCGCCATGTATTAGTGTCATGTGTAAGCTGTTCTATTTTGGCCATTTGGCTTTTGGCTTTTGGCCATTTGTGTTTTGGCCTCAACGTTCCTTAATTAACCTGCATGGGATCCTGTCTAAATCTGCAGTGTTGAATCTCATGAACATATTAAATAAATTACTATATATCATAAAATACAAATAAAACCAATATATGAAGAAATTTAATGTTTAGGTCAATATGGCATGTATGAATGATTATACCCTTTTGATCATGGAGATCAAATCAACCTTACTCTTACTGGAAAAGTAGTGACATGAATGTTTTTATGCCCTTTTGATCATGGAGATCAAGCCAGGCTTACCCTTACTGAAGAAGTAGTGAGATGTTGGTTTGTAACTGAGATGGCTTGTTTGTAGTGAGAGAGGGATTTGTAATAAGGATTTCAAGGTTTTAGGGTTCTTGAAAGAATTTGATATTCTGACAGTGTTGTTGCAAGGTTTTTTTTCCCCCTTTGTTTGTGTGAAAAGAATGTGATTATATAATGGAAATTAGGGTAAAGAAAATGGGCTTTGAATGTGCAATTGGGCCTCTAATGTTCACTTGAGTTCGTCACTTTCCAGGCTAAATCGCAGGGACTTAAGTGGAATTTTTGAAGTTTAAATGTGAAAACAAAATATAGCCGACATCGATAAATAACTCCTGTCCGAAAATCAGCTCAATCGGATAAACGGTGAATTAGTTATGAATTTTTGAAGTTTCAGCTTAGACAAACTTATTTTGGGCTCCAGTGTCGACTCTGACACGTTCTTCAATAAAAAACTGGTATTGATCGGAGCATAATCCGGTCTCTACTTTTGAAGCAAAGTTGTAGATCTATGAGTCAGTGACCTTGTGTAAAAATATGAGCCCAATCCGATAAAAAATGACCGAGTTATGAATTTTCGAAGTTTCGGCCCAGATGAAATAATATTCAGCATTCAGGATTTTCGGCGTGTCGCGCACTCTGAGCAAAAACGAAGGCCTTTTGAATACTGTTTGAACTCAATATCTTCTGTGAAAATATAGCCAACTCAATTTGTGAAATTTTGGCGCCAGAACCAGCTCGATACGATGAAAATCGACCAAGTTATGATTTTCTGAACATGACGCAAATAAACTTCTTTCACAAATTTTCTGTACGGAAATACTTGATAAATCCACATTTTTGAAGACCTTCTGATCGAAATTTGCTTCTAGCCGTGAGAGATGAAAACATAGATAATGTCAAGACGGAATTTTGGCCACCGGAACGGGTTCAAAACGATCACGATCTTCAAGTTATGAATTTTTTATCGCGTAAAAACTGAACTTTCAGCACACTTTTTCACCATATTTCTTCAAGAAAACTCACACATTCAGATACCTTCTTTAAAGAATTGACTCTTGAGCCGAACCTGAATTTGATAATACGTTATCAGAGATATCTTGGCGAAAGAACACCTGAATATGACGCGCCGGGTTAGACTTGTGAATTTTTCTTGAAATGTTTTGAGAAATATGGGAGGGCAAATTTTGGGGTACAACATATGGTATGGAGGCAGTCTTGCCCATTGAAGTCCAGATACCCTCTCTTCGGATTATGAAGGATGCAGGTTTGAGCGAAGATGACTGGATTCTGACCCGGCTTGATCAGCTGAAGCTAATCGATGAAAAAAGACTTACTGCTATTTGTCATGGTCAAACGTATCAAAAACGGATGATCAAGGCATTTAACAAGAAAGTTAGAAGACAAGAGTATCAAGTTGGGGACCTAGTTATCAAGTGCATCATACTGCCACAAGGTGATCCCAAGGGCAAATGGACCCCTACCTACGGAGGGCCATTTGTGGTTAAAAACATCTTCTCAGGAGGAGCTATGATTCTAACCACCATGGATGGTGACGACCTTCCTCACCCCGTCAATGCGGATATAGTGAAAAGATACTACGCATAATCAAAGACCCGCTAGGTTGACACACCTAGGAAAAAATAAGGGCTTCCCGACGAACCAAAAGGATTCAGGAAAAAATAAGGGATGAAAATAAAAAATCTGTACACCCGACAAGTCGAAAACCTTAAAAGGCGGCTTGGGCAAAAAAGGGTATCCTGGTGGACTGAAAACCCGAAAGGGCGGTCCAGGCAAAAATTAGGGATTAAAGTGTAACACTATGTCTCATTGGATCACCTTGCATCCAGACTTCGGTATCGACTATTGTTGTACCCCAAAATTTTCCCTCCCATTTCCTCAACATTTTCTCATCACCAGACCTTTGAAGATCAGGATCCAATTAGGGTTTCCTCTGCTCAAGATTTCTCCTTGCACTGGTGGACCCAAATTAGGGTTTGTGTTTGCACAAAGATGTTTTGACCTAAAATGCCTAAGATGACTTTCATGCTTCATATTGGACTCCCAAGTTTATCCATACCAAGTTTCAAGTCTTGATTCCAAATTTTGCCCAGTCAATTGGACAGATGACCTAGAAATCAACTGTATTGGGAAAAAGTCATCTGTGGCCAATTGACAGTCAAATCTCATGGAAATTGACCCACATCAATATTATGAACTCATATGGACCATTTGATCAAGTTTGGATCATAATTCCACAAGAAATTTGATCAGATCACCAAAAGGGCAAAATGGTCATTTTTAGGGTTTTGACTGCACAAAGGCAATTTTTGACTGTTTGACCTAGCCAATGGCAAACCAAGCTCACATATGGACTCAAGGACCCCATGGAATTGTCTTGACATGCTCAACAAACTCAAAAGATCCCAAGTACACAAGTTTGACAGTTGAATTTCCCAGTCAATTGATCAATTTTGACTGTACACTGAAAAGTCAAACTTTGACTTTTTGGTCAAAATCAAGAGTCAAGATTCATTTTTCATCAAAACATGCCAAATCATGAAACTTGTTCACCAAGAAACCAAGAAATGCAAATTAGGGTTTAAAATGGAATTTTTCATAACTTAGAATTTTTTCTAAGTTATGGAAAACCCTAATTTTTTCCCAACTTTGCCCCACTTTTTCACCATGATTCATTTGGATTCAAACAAAAGTCAAAACATGAAAGTTGTAGCTTGTTGAATAATCTACAACTTTAATTCACAAAGTTTTCTCATTTGAAGCTTGTATCTCAAGTTACAAATTTTTGAATAAGGGCACTAAACCATTCTTAACTTAGTGAATTTTTGACCTATTTTGACAAGGTTTTCTACCCCACTTCAAGGCCATTTTCCATACACTTCCACTTGGAATTTCAAATTGCACCTCAAAGATGGATTGTAGTACACATTCCAAGCTTTCCAAAATGTCCAAGAACTTCTCAAACAACCTCATGGTTAGGGAGAATCGAATTTCACAATATGGCAAAAACTCACTTTGTTCATGACCAAGTTACATGTCCATAACCTTGCAATTTGAACTCAGCATGCTTTAGGCTAGATTACAGGTCCTTAAACCAAGTTACACTCAATAATTTAATGCATATTATTTTTGCCAAGACCATGTTCTTTGAGCTAAAGCATTGTATGAAGGTTTAATCCATTTTTAGATAAAGCAAAATAGCCATTTTTGAAAAGTCACACTTTATGTCAAATTGAAAATCCAACAAGTACATTGCAAATCTGATTGGCACAAGATTATGGACAAATCACACTGATCAAGGAGGGATTATGCAGCACATTAGGGGGTCTTCTACATGCCTAGAAAACACAAGTTGCTTTTGTTTGCTTAAGGGTGAAGAAAAGTGCCATAACACATACCAACTTCCATATCAGCAAGAGAACACAAAAACAAAGTTATCAAACACATTTCACACAACACAACCAAGCTAATACACGAGCCCTTAGCCTTCAAAACACCCTCCATCTCAGAATCACTCTCAAACTGCAAAAACAGGGCAGGCCCTGCAGTTTGAGTGCTATCTCTCATTTCTCTCGAGCTCTCCTGCCCAAATCAGTTCACATACCTTCCATACCATCTATACAAGCTAACCAAAAGCAAAAGCACGACCTGTAATCACTCTAACCACTTCCACCATTTTCACATTTCTGACTTGCAGGTGAAGTTCTCTAGCTCGATTCAGAAGCTTTCAAGACAAAGTAAACATTGGAATAGCATCCCTGGACCTCAAGGAAGCTTTTCCAATCATCACCTTGCACTGAAAGTTCCTACATTTCCAGATAGAACTTCAGCTGAACAGGTATCTTGGTGAACTCGTATCTCTCTTATTATGCATCATTAGCCTTAAGTTTGTGAATAAACAATGTCCTACTCATGCCACTGAACATGTACATTCTTTTACTTTTCATTTCTTTTGCTTGAGCTGTGAGAATTTGGAGTTTGAAAATGGTAGAAAAACTAGGTTAGGATTTGGGGGAGGAGAAATTCTCCCTCATCTTAGAGAGTTAGATCAAGTTATGCATATGGTTAGAATCGTCTCTTCATGCTGAACATTTTTTATGTTATGAGTTTTTGTTAAAAAGCCAGGAATCAGGAGTTAAGGATTGATGAAGAAGGGCGCGCATTTTTTGAATTGTTTGGTCTGAAGGTTGAAGACAACCATTTTCTGGGCTGGGCCTGTTTGTTATTTCTTTTTGCACCATACATTTAATTTTGCACCCCCTGAGCCCATTTTGTTATTTTTAATGATTCTTTGACTTTTTCTTTTTTGGTCTGACTTGTTTATTTTTGCTTATGATATTAAAAATCTAAAAATAAATTTTTACACCATTTTTCTATTTTTTAGGCATTTATTTGATTATGTTGACATTCATACATAAATATATATATATATACATACTATTATTTAGAAAACTAAAAAAAAATAATGTAAATATATTTTCTTTTCTGATTTTTATTATATTTTCCCTTTTGAAAATATTTTATACAAAACATATTTTTTTTTATTATTATAAATATTAATTATTATCATTTATATATATATATATGATATTTATTTGTAAATAATATAAATATATAGGTATATTAATATACTTAGGAGAAAATATCAAAAATGTGCATATTTTATTTTTTTAAATATTTAATACTAAAAAAGGCCTTTTTTACAAATATAACATATTTTATTTTATTTTTGTATGTAAATAATAAATATTATATGAATTGATTAATTAATGTCCCTTTTGATTAAAAAATTAGGGTTTTGCCCTAAATTCAAAAATACTCCAAAAATAATATCTTTTTATTTTCTTTTTATTTTACATAAATAATCCTCTTTTTTTTCATACATATAAAAAACTTTTTTGCATTCTTGCATATTTGTTCTATTTTTATTTTATTTATGCAATTAAATTACCTTGCAAATATTCAATATTGATGTAATAGCTTAGATTCAATTTTCTGTCTAAATACCTCCCCATTTGAACATTTGTACCCCCTCCCTATATTATTGTGTTGTAATAGCGTAGGAATTTAAATTTCGCACTTTGTCGCTTTCTAAACATACTATGCTAGAATTAGGGTTTTGTACGCGAATAAAAATGAACAAAATAGTTGGACCTAATACAAGATAAATGAGCATGAAAAATGGACAACACATTTCACACTTGCACCCCTAGGGTATTCCACTTTGTTGCCTTCAAATAATTGGGCCATATTGTATGTTGAATTTCTTTGGGTAAAAACAAACAATCAAGTGATCATAGTCCCACAAAATGTTGCTTAAATGAATGATCAAGTCCCTTTTAAAGAAAATTGCCCAAAGACATTTAACACTATTGCAACTATGGTCCAAACGATGACCCGCGCCCGTCCCTTTCACATCCTAACATGAGATTGTCCACCAAATACAATGGTGGAACAAACTCATTAAAAGGGTTAAAACATAGCAATAAACTTTGAGAAATTTAGGAGTAGATAACCTCTTAGTTACTTGAAACAAACTTGCAAAAACAAAACACTTGCCTATTTTCTAAAACACACCTCACAACACTTTCAAAACAACTTTAAAAAACAAATGAAAACCTTTCAAAAGACATACACCTTTGTATACATCCCAACATGGATCATTACAAAGGTTGCCACCACATTGGCCTCTTTTCAAAACAGTTTTCAAACCCACACACACAAAGCACCATTTCAAACAATTGAAAATCAAGGCAAGTGATCTAAGCAAGTAACTAAGAGCCCATGGATAACCATGGATAGAAAGGGTGCTAATACCTTCCCTTTCTATAATCTACTCCTCGAACCCAAGAAAACATCTCAAAAGGTTTTTGCTGTGCTTTTTAAACCTTTCCTTAGGATAAAATAAAAAGTCGGTGGCGACTCTTGCTCAACCGAAACATTTGCGAAAACAAACGCAAAACCATAGTCAGTTCTCCCACCGTATCACAGAACTGGCGACTCTGCTGGGGACTATCTTAAAAGTGGAGTAACCTTAGGGCTTAGATCACCCTCTTGCATGACTAATTGTTTGAATTGTTTGCTTTATACTTTGGCTCTATTTGTTTGGGTTTGCAATCCTACACCCAGATTTTGGGAAACATTCATAGATAGCAATACGTTGTGGAAACTGTGCGGGGTATACAGACACGGTCGAAGCAATAGCTATATTAGTGCGACATATTTGTGAGTACCGGTAACCCTTGAGTTCAATCAAGGAGAGTACGGGGCCGCTGAGTGATGTCACTAAGCACTAATGACCTAGAACCTTACTTGACCATCTTGGCCTTTTATTAGGGGTAGTGAGATAACCGGCTTTGGTGCAGTCCGAAGTTGGTAGATACTCGATACTACACTCATTGAGGGTTGTGTTCTTGGAATATTTTGGTCGCTAGTTAAGTGGCTAAACCAAAACAATGAACAATGAAAACAATCCAGTGATATTGAGCTCCTTAGAACCCGGTTACTATTTATAGGACAGGTTTTTAAGCCAACTACACTCAAGAGGGTACTTACCTATGAAACCCCATGCAAGCCTGAAACTAGGGTTTGGTGTGATTTGCTTGTACATATGTTTTGTGCATACATCATAAACATCATGAAGCATCATATACATTCTCTAACCATTTCAAGGGTTTTGGATCTTCATCTTTGTTCTTGTTTTGTAGGACATGGAAATTCCTCGCAGAAATACCATTCAAGTCAACCTTGTGAGAATCTCTCCTCAACTCAAGGAGATCACCTCAAGAATTCCGGAAAATTCATCCTTCAGTGAAAGACATGGTAGACTGCTTAGCCTAGTCAACACCAACATTGAAGAAGACATGATGAAAGTGCTATTCCAGTTCTTTGACCCCCTTCACCACTGTTTCACTTTCCCTGATTATCAGTTGGTGCCCACTTTGGAGGAATTTTCTCAACTCCTGAGAATTCCTATCCTTAATCAACTACCCTTCAACGGTACGGAAAAGGAACCAAAGCCGGAAGATGTTGCTCGAGCATTACATCTACAACCATCCGACATCAAGGGGCATTGGGAAACCAGAAGCGGCGTCAAAGGATTCTTAGCAAAATTCTTGTTTGAGAAGGCACAAGAATGTTGGAACTCATTGGACCTACAAGCCTTTGAAGAGATTGTGGCACTCCTTATCTATGGGTTAGTCTTGTTCCCAAATCCTGACCAATTGGTAGATGTCAAAGCTGTCAAAATCTTCTTATCCAGAAATCCAATACCGACATTGCTTGGGGACATTCTTCACTCATTTTACACACGAACAATGAGAAAGAGGGGTGTTCTCATGTGCTGTACTCCTATCCTCGCAAGGTGGTTTATTTCGCACCTTCCACAATCTGTCTTGAAGAATGATCAAGGTGCAAGGTGGTCCCAACGATTGATGACTCTTACTCATTCTGATGTGCATTGGTGTTCTCGGTCCAGAGAAAATGTCATCATTGTCGATCGTTGCGGAGAATTTCCTAATGTTCCTTTACTTGGAATTAGAGGGGGTATCACCTACAACCCTTGCCTAGCTTTGAGGCAATTTGGATATGCACGGAGGGATGGCCCTCATGATATGTTGATTCCTAGCCTAGTTTTTGACTTCGACAACGATGCGCAAGGACTTCGCCAAAGATTCATCAGAGCTTGGGGAAAACTCAACAAGGTTTATAGCAAGACTCTGGGACACAAGAACTCTATCCCTCTTGAGCCCTATCTCAAGTGGGTACGAGCCCGAGCCTAAAGTCTGATGATGCCTTATCCTCATATACTCCCAGTGATTAAAGAGCCCGTCAATGAAGGAGAGGTTCCCTACACCATCCTACATCCGGACATGCCTACATCATGGGAGGAAATGCAGAAAAGTTGGATTCAGCTCAAGGAGGAACGAAATACTTTTGAAGCTAGCTACTACGCCAGTGAAAAGAAGGTTCTAGAGCTTACCCGCCGACTCCACGAGCAAGAGGCCCTCAATACCTACATCGCACCAAAGAGGATGCGCAATGTCTTTCTGCCTTAAGAAGTTTATTTTGTAATATTTGGCCCATGGGGCATTTATGTACTGACAAATTTCTTCTTATTAATATGACGTGCGTTCTTCTTTGTCTAAAACAATTTTGAATGTCCTAAATCCTTGAATGCATTGCATACATAAGCATACCATTCATCATGTGCATAAGCAGGTCTCATTCCAGGTTTCCTTATCTGTCTGCTGTTTATTACAGTAGGATGGATCTCGAGCAAACAATCAAAGACCTACAGGCTCAGAATGCACAGTTCCAGCAACTCCTGATGACCTTGGCTAAAGGTCAGGAGGATATCAAGACTCAATTGGGGAATAAAGACCCAGTGAAGAAGAAGAAAAAGAGACTCGGGGTGGCTACTTTGGGGAGAAGATTTGACGTAGAAGCTCGAAGAGTGCTTGAATTTCCTCCTACTTCTGATGAATGGACCAGTAAAAGAGATGGAGTTGCGGTGCCTTCCGAGTCTGATGCGGAAGAAGAAGAGGTTGAAGAGGATGAAGATTATTCTGATCAGCAATACCCTCCAGCTGATGATAAATACAAGGGTTTAGAAGACAGATTAGCCGCCATGGAGCTACAGAGAGTTTCTGGTTTGGATTTTGAAGACTTGGGTTTGGTTTCCGGGATTGTGATTCCCCCAAAATTCAAGGCGCCAGTGTTTGTAAGGTATGATGGGCTGTCCTGCCCCAAAATGCATCTTAGGTCCTACGTGAGAAAGATTCAACCCTATACGGCAGATAAAAACCTCTGGATTCATTTCTTTCAAGACAACCTTTCTGGAGCTCAGTTGGAGTGGTTTTATCAGCTAGAAGGAACCAGTGTCCGGAATTGGGAAGATTTGGCCACCGCTTTCTACAAACAATACCAATATAATTCTGACCTTGCCCCTACTCGTACCCAACTTCAGGGTATGTCGTTAGGAACAAGCGAAGGATTCAAAGAGTACGCACAAAAATGGAGGGATTTGGCTGGCAGGGTGCAGCCTCGTTTAACCGATCGTGAGCTGGTTGATATGTTTCTAAGGACCCTATCTGGGCCATTTTTCAATCATCTAATTGGTAACTCTTCCGCGGGGTTTACCGATTTGATCTTAACGGGCGAAAGAATAGAAGCTGGCATCAAGTCAGGGAAGATTCAGAAGGGTGTTGCTGCAAGTGCTGAGAAGAGGCCTTTTAAGAAAGAAGCAAGTGCCGTCTATGGTCCTAGAAGACAAGTCAAGCCAGAAAGTCGCCAAGCCGTCAATGCTCTGGTCATTTCAAAACCTATTGCTGCTCCTCAGCAGTACAATCAACAAAGAGGCGAAAGGCCCAAGAGGCAGTATACTCGGCTAAGTATGACCTTATCTCAAATTTTACCTCAACTGCTATCCACCAATTTGGTGACCACCAAAGAAGCTCCTAAGGTCGTCAACATTGCGTCTCCTAAGTATAACCCAAATGCCCAGTGTGCTTATCATTCTGATAGTCCCGGGCACACTACTGATGATTGCTGGGCCTTGAGAAACAAAGTGCAAGATCTTATCGACGCGAAGGAAATTCAGTTCGAAGCGCCTGAGAGACCGAATGTTGTAACTGCCCCTATGCCCCAACATATGGTAAATGCCATTGAGGAAGAATTATATGCTGTTTCGGTGAATGAAGTTGTTACCCCTCTTTTGACTGTTAAGAGGAACTTACTACTAGCCGGTTTATTTCCGGGTTGTAGTAAGGGTTGCCTCCTGTGTGCTCTTATCCCTACCGGTTGTCCACTGTTGAAATCAGGCATCCAAAGCCTGATGGATAGCAAGGAAATTCTGTTCAAGAAAACTGATGTTCCGTCTGTTCCCATTGAAGAAATATCTGTTGTCACAATCTACAATCCTGCCAAAGCTCCTGTAAAGAAACCAGTCCAAATTATGTCTGTTGCACCCATCACTATTACTGTCCCGGGGCCTCTCCCATATGAGTCTGATAAAGCGGTCCCATGGCATTATGGAGCTGACGTGTACGTGCTTGGGGTGAAGCAGGAGTTCAACACCAATACCAGTATCAGTAATATCACTGGTCCCGCCAAGATTACCCGCAGTGGCAGACTCTTCTCGCCTGACATTGCACCGCCAGTTATCCGAAAACCCCTCACCATCACACCCGCAAGTGTGCATGTTCCAATTCAAGTTCCTGTGTCTACTACTGCCGCCGAGTCCTCTGATACTCGGGGCAAAGAAGTTGCTACCGATTCGCCTGCCAGGACGGAGGCACCAAGAAAGACTGCTGTGGAAGCCTCCCAACAAGAAATGGAGGAAATTCTTAAAATTATAAAAAAAAGTGACTTTAATGTTGTTGAACAATTGGGGCATACTCCCTCCAAAATCTCTATGCTATCACTACTGCTATGCTCAGAGGCCCATGCAAAAGCCCTGATTTCATTTCTGAAAACGGCCCATGTGCCGCAAGAGACCTCCGCGGATCAATTCACCGACTGTGTGGCTAATTTGACGGCTGACAATGGCTTGGGGTTCTCAGATGCTGACCTTACCGCCAAAGGGAAAAATCACAATGATGCCCTGCACGTCTCTATAGAGTGCAGGGGGCACTACTCTCACGCACGTATTGGTGGATACCGGTTCTTCCCTGAATGTTTTACCCAAGAAGGCATTGGATCACTTAGATTGTGAGGGTCTGGAGTTGAAACCTAGTAACATCATTGTTAGAGCCTTCGACGGTTCTAAGAGGATGGTGCACGGTGAAGTAGACCTCCCTATTCGTGTAGGTTCCCAAGTTTTCGGCTCAACGTTTTATGTAATGGATATTCGTCCATCTTATTCCTGCTTGCTGGGTCGACCCTGGATTCACAAAGCTGGGGCAGTAACATCCACTTTACACCAGAAGCTCAAATACCCTGTCAAAGGGAAGATTGTTACTATGCAGGGTGAGGAGGAATACATGGTGAGTCACTGGAATTCATTCCGGTATATCGAGATGGATGGGGAGTTTATTGAAACCCCCTTTCAGCATTTTGAGGAAGTACCTCCAGTATTGGCATCAGCTGAAGCAGTGGTTGAAGAAGACTTTCCGTTGAAGATGGCATCCTTGAAGGATGCCCGGGCTGTAATCGAGAAAGGCAATTGTGCAAACTGGGGTCAGCTTCCTGACTTCACTCAAAAGAATGACAAGTTTGGGCTGGGCTTTACTGCAGAGGCTCAGAGGGCTGTGCGCAAGGAAAGGATCGGAAAGGCTCCGGTGTTTATCTCCAACCCAAGGGTGAATGCTATTGAGGAGGATGCGGAGGAAGCAGAGTTTGACAGTTGGATCTACCCGACTACCAGCAACGGACCAAGCAACTGGACGGCAAAGGATTTTACACCTATCACATTTGACACACAGTAATTAATTTCTTTTGATTTCCAATTTGTAACAAACAATGTGTTAAAACTTTTATTGGCTCGGTGTCCTACCCGGGGCATCGTAGCTCCATTTGTGAGGGCTTTTTGTATGACATTTCCATATATCATCAATCAAAACATTGGACGTTTGTTGCATTTCAAATCTTATGCTCCTTTTTCTTTCTGTGTTATATATATTGCAAAACAGCTATATTTACACACACTCACTTATACAGGTTTCAATCCACTCTGGATCTCACTGGTAACAGCTCTGCTACCGCCAGTTATGACTTCGAGAATCCGATCAACTTGGCCGAGGACGAAGGTGAAGATGATTGCGAAGTGCCTGGTGAACTCGCAAGACTGCTACTCCAGGAAGAGAGGGCTATTCAACCACATGAAGAGCCGGTGGAAACAATTAACCTGGGTACTGAGACAGATAGAAAAGAGGTCAAGATTGGTGCCAATCTAGAGCTCAGCGTGAAGCAACGATTGATCCAGATGCTACAGGATTACATGGAGATATTTGCTTGGTCCTATGAAGATATGCCTGGTTTGGATGCCGACATTGTAGTCCATCACCTGCCAACCAAGGAAGACTGCCCTCCGGTAAAGCAAAAGGTTCGCCGTATGCGCCCAGAGATGTCTGAAAAGATCAAGGCTGAGGTTATGAAGCAATTCGATGCCGGGTTTCTTGCGGTAACTTCTTACCCTCAATGGGTTGCTAATGTGGTGCCAGTACCGAAGAAGGACGGTAAAGTCAGGATGTGTGTCGACTACAGGGATTTGAACAGGGCCAGTCCCAAGGATGATTTTCCTCTACCTCACATTGACGTCCTCGTTGACAATACTGCTCAACACAAGGTGTTCTCCTTCATGGATGGTTTTTCAGGGTATAATCAGATCAAGATGGCTCCGGAAGATATGGAAAAGACCACCTTTGTGACTCAGTGGGGCACCTTCTGTTACAAGGTCATGCCATTCGGGTTGAAAAATGCTGGGGCAACCTACCAACGCGCCATGGTTGCTTTATTTCATGATATGATCCATCATGAGATTGAGGTATATGTTGATGACATGATAGCAAGGTCTCAAACTGAGGAGGAGCATCTTGACCATCTGAGGAAGCTGTTTGACCGACTCAAGTTATACAAGCTGAGATTGAATCCCAACAAATGCACCTTTGGGGTAAGGTCCGGAAAATTGCTAGGCTTCATTGTAAGTGATAAAGGTATTCAAGTGGACCCTGCCAAGGTTAAAGCCATTCAAGAGATGCCAGTTCCTAAGACAGAGAAAGAAGTCAGAGGCTTCCTGGGACGACTGAACTACATTGCCCGATTCATCTCACATCTGACTGCTACTTGTGAGCCAATCTTCAAATTACTGAAGAAAGATCAAGTAGTACGCTGGAACGATGAATGTCAGGCTGCCTTTGAAAGGATAAAGGAATATCTCCAAGAGCCCCCCATTCTTATGCCACCAGTGGAAGGAAGACCTCTAATATTATACTTGACAGTACTTGATAATTCAATGGGGTGTGTGCTGGGGCAGCATGACGAGTCTGGCCGAAAAGAGCACGCTATTTATTACTTGAGCAAAAAGTTTACCGACTGTGAGTCTCGTTACTCACTGCTTGAGAAAACTTGCTGCGCTCTAGTATGGGCTGCTCGCCGGATGAGACAGTATATGCTGACTCACACTACTCTATTAATTTCAAAGATGGATCCCATCAAGTATATATTTGAAAAGCCAGCTCTGTCTGGAAGGATAGCGAGATGGAAAATGATCTTGACAGAATATGACATCCAGTATACAACTCAGAAAGCTATTAAGGGAAGTGTACTGGCAGATCATTTGGCACACCAACCTGTGGACGATTACCAATCAATGAACTTTGATTTTCCGGACGAAGACATCATGGTGGTAACTGACTGTGAAGTACCTGGACCGGATGAAGGACCTGAGGAAGGATCCCGATGGTCTATGCATTTTGACGGAGCCTCCAATGCTCTGGGTAACGGCGTCGGCGCTGTAATCATATCTCCCAAAGGAACTCATACTCCACTCACCGCCCGATTGTGTTTCAACTGCACCAACAACATGGCAGAATATGAAGCATGTATCATGGGTCTGCAAGCTGCAATCGACCTAAGGATCAAGTTTCTGAGTGTCTTCGGAGATTCCGCTCTCGTGATCAATCAGATCAAGGGCGAGTGGGATACGAAACACCCAAATCTTATTCCTTACAAGGAGTATGTGTCAACCTTGCTTCCCCACTTTGAAGAAATAACTTTTGAGCACTTCCCAAGAGAGGAGAATCAGCTAGCAGACGCACTAGCTACGATGTCTTCAATGTTCAAAGTTAAATGGGACAATGAGGCTCCCCGGATCATTATCTGGAAGTTGGATGAACCGGCATACTGCTGCGAGCTTGAGGCTGAAAAGGTGATTGAAAAACCCTGGTATCATGAGGTGAAGAGGTACTTAGAAGCTCAGGAATACCCTGAAGGTGCATCTGTCAATGACAAGAAGTTCATGAGGAGGTTTGCAGCAAAATTATTCCTCAGCAACGACATTCTCTACAAACGGAATCATGATTCAACTCTACTGCGTTGTGTGGATAAGGCTGAAGCAGAGAAGATCATGATAGAATTGCATGAAGGTACATTCGGAACACATTCCAGTGGACACACCATGGCTAAGAAAATCCTTCGGGCAGGATATTTCTGGTCCACAATGGAAGCTGATTGTTACCAACACTCTCGAACTTGTCATAAATGCCAAATCTATGCTGACAAGGTGCATATTCCTCCAGTTCCTCTGAACGTCCTGACGGCACCTTGGCCTTTTGCAATGTGGGGGATTGATATGATCGGTGAGATCCGACCGACGGCATCCAATGGGCATCGCTTCATCTTGGTGGCGATCGATTACTTCACGAAGTGGGTTGAGGCAGCTTCCTACGCCACAGTAACCAAGAGTGTCGTGGCACGTTTCATCCGACATAATCTGATCTGTCGGTACGGCGTCCCGGAAAGAATCATTACGGACAATGGTACCAATCTCAACAACAAGATGATCACTGAACTCTGTGAACAATTTAAGATACAGCACCACAATTCTTCTCCCTACCGGCCGAAGATGAATGGGGCTGTAGAGGCAGCTAATAAGAATATCAAGAAAATTGTGCAGAAGATGACAGTGACCTATAAAGATTGCCACGAGATGTTACCGTTCGCTCTTCATGGGTACCGTACCTCAGCAAGGACGTCAACCGGGGCAACTCCATTCTCTTTGGTCTATGGCATGGAGGCAGTCTTGCCAATTGAAGTCCAGATACCCTCTCTCCGAATAATGAAGGATGCAGACTTGAATGAAGATGACTGGATCCAGACTCGACTTGATCAATTAAACCTGATTGACGAAAAGAGACTCACCGCTATCTGTCATGGTCAAACGTATCAAAAACGGATGATCAGGGCATTTAACAAGAAAGTCAAACCACGAGAGTATCAAGTTGGGGACCTGGTAATCAAACGCATCATCCTTCCTCAAAGTGATCCCCGGGGCAAATGGACCCCTACATACGAAGGGCCATTTGTGGTTAAGCATGTGTTCTCAGGAGGAGCCATGATCCTAACCACCATGGATGGTGACGACCTTCCTCACCCCGCCAATGCAGACATAGTGAAAAAATACTACGCATAAATAAAAGACCCGCTAGGTTGACATACCTAGGCAAAAACAAGGCCTTCCCGGCGAACCAAAAGGGTTCGGGCAAAAATAAGGGATGAAATGAAAAAATCTGTACACCCGGCAAGTCGAAAACCTGAAAAGGCGGCTTGGGCAAAAATGGGTATCCCGGTGGACTGAAAACCCGAAAGGGCGGTCCAGGCAAAAGTTAGGGATAAAGCGTAATACTATGTCTCATTGGATCACTTCGCATCCGGAATTCAGTATCAACAATCTGGCTCAGACTTCGGCATCGACCAATCAGCTTCATCTTCAACTAGGAAGCAAAGCGGTGAGACGCTTGAAGACATAAAGGCGATAGCAGAGTTGGAACCCAGTAGGATTGTTCACATAGCTGTTTTGTTTTCTTTTCAAAATTGTCAATTCTGTGATGATTCGGCGGCATTCTCTTACTAGGATGTCAGCCTCTTGTACAAAAAATGCCTATTCACAGGCAAAATTCAAATCAATACGAATTCACTAGTCCATACAAATTGCCATTGTTTTTTCCTTTTTCTGTTTTGTCTTGCGAAGAACGTCCAATGTTCATTTTTGATATATGCATTTGACGTTAAATTGCTGATTCATAAATATTTGCACATGAAACGAAAGATTAATTACAGGTGACATCAGAAACAGGGGCAATGTGAAATTGTCTGATGCAGTCTGGTTGCTTTGTCCGCCAAGGTACCAAGGTGGATTCGACTGAAGAATGTGACCAAACGATCTCAGCTCCCCGCAGAGTAAGGCGAGATTCAGCAATACTTTCCCCAGTGAAGTCACCAACTTTCCCCGGCAGGTCTAAAAGCTTATCCCCAGTAGATTCTGGAAGCTTGTTCCCTGCAGGATACGGACGTCTCTCCCGAGCTTTATTCAGAGTTATTCCTCACAAAGGCTTATAACTGGGTTATCCTCAGCTAATTGCCATGGAAGATCGCCCTCGGCAAGGTTCTTTCAGTCCCCGGTAGGAGTTTGTCTTTGGTGTTCCCCAAGCAGAGTTTATCATCATTATCTCCAGCGGAATCCATCATCAAAGTCCTCAGCAGGACTCCCATCAAAACTTCGGCAAAGTATCTCTTCCACAGAGCAGTTCTCCGGTCGATCGTCAAGGATCTATTCTCCTACGACGAAAATACACTCATAGACATTTCACATTTCATACATCCTGCTTACATACATGATAAAGTGCATGCTCACACTATCTCATGTTGAACAACATGGCATCATGCATATCATACATCATGACATTGCATACAACTTACGTTTTGGCCTTTTCAGGGAAAAAGACAACCCTAAAGACAACTATCTTCAACTGTCACAAATTCCAGATTCGATACCTGTATCTAGCCAGGGCACATCTGAAAGTGATCATTTCCAGACTCGATTCCTGTATCTAGCCAGGGTACGTCTGAAGAGTTCGAAGATTCGATTCCTGTATCCAGCCAGGGCATATCTGTTGACAACTATTTCCAGATTCGACTCCTGTATCCAGCCAGGGCATATCTGTTGACCACATTTCCAGACTCGATTCCTGTATCTAGCCAGGGCACGTCTGAAGAGTTCGAAGATTCGATTCCTGTATCCAGCCAGGGCATATCTGTTGACAACTATTTCCGGATTCGATTCCTGTATCCAGCCAGGGCACATCTGTGAGCAACCATTTGTAGACTCGACACCTGTATCTAGCCAGGGCATATCTACATAAAGAGATGGAAGATCAAACACCTGTAACAAGCCAGGAAAACATCTGTCTTTCTCAAATACACAAGTTCTCGCTAAGGAATCTCTTATGCGATCAACACTTCCAAATGGCATCTATAAGCCCATTCCCGACAAGGTTCTGTAACATCTTCAGATGGCATCTATAAGCCCATCTCCCTATCCACCACCTATCCAAGTGGCATCTATAAGCCCATTCCCGACATCACATTGTTGATACTCTAACATGCGAGTGCAAATTTCCGGGCACTCTAAGTGTCCAATCTCCTTTTACCCTCGAGTCACGAAAAGCAAACTTGCCAATCTAACTCTTCAGGTCCAAGAAGATTGAACAGGGGCAACTGTTGTACCCCAAAATTTGCCCTCCCATTTCCTCAACATTTTCTCATCACCAGACCTTTGAAGATCAGGATCCAATTAGGGTTTCCTCTGCTCAAGATTTCTCCTTGCACTGGTGGACCCAAATTAGGGTTTGTGTTTGCACAAAGATGTTTTGACCTAAAATGCCTAAGATGACTTTCATGCTTCATATTGGACTCCCAAGTTTATCCATACCAAGTTTCAAGTCTTGATTCCAAATTTTGCCCAGTCAATTGGACAGATGACCTAGAAATCAGCTGTATTGGGAAAAAGTCAACTGTGGCCAATTGACAGTCAAATCTCATGGAAATTGACCCACATCAACATTATGAACTCATATGGACCATTTGATCAAGTTTGGATCACAATTCCACAAGAAATTTGATCAGATCACCAAAAGGGCAAAAGATCCCAAGTACACAAGTTTGACAGTTGAATTTCCCAGTCAATTGATCAATTTTGACTGTACACTGAAAAGTCAAACTTTGACTTTTTGGTCAAAATCAAGAGTCAAGATTCATTTTTCATCAAAACATGCCAAATCATGAAACTTGTTCACCAAGAAACCAAGAAATGCAAATTAGGGTTTAAAATGGAATTTTTCATAACTTAGAATTTTTTCTAAGTTATGGAAAACCCTAATTTTTTCCCAACTTTGCCCCACTTTTTCACCATGATTCATTTGGATTCAAACAAAAGTCAAAACATGAAAGTTGTAGCTTGTTGAATAATCTACAACTTTGATTCACAAAGTTTTCTCATTTGAAGCTTGTATCTCAAGTTACAAATTTTTGAATAAGGGCACTAAACCATTCTTAACTTAGTGAATTTTTGACCTATTTTGACAAGGTTTTCTACCCCACTTCAAGGCCATTTTCCATACACTTCCACTTGGAATTTCAAATTTCATCTCAAAGATGGATTGTAGTACACATTCCATGCTTTCCAAAATGTCCAAGAACTTCTCAAACAACCTCATGGTTAGGGAGAATCGAATTTCACAATATGGCAAAAACTCACTTTGTTCATGACCAAGTTACATGTCCATAACCTTGCAATTTGAACTCAGCATGCTTTAGGCTAGATTACAGGTCCTTAAACCAAGTTAAACTCAATAATTTAATGCATATTCTTTGTGCCAATACCATGTTCTTTGATCTAAAGCATTGTATGAAGGTTTAATCCATTTTTAGATAAAGCAAAATAACCATTTTTGAAAAGTCACACTTTATGTCAAATTGAAAATCCAACAAGTACATTGCAAATCTGATTGGCACAAGATTATGGACAAATCACACTGATCAAGGAGGGATTATGCAGCACATTAGGGGGTCTTCTACATGCCTAGAAAACACAAGTTGCTTTTGTTTGCTTAAGGGTGAAGAAAAGTGCCATAACACATACCAACTTCCATATCAGCAAGAGAACACAAAAACAAAGTTATCAAACACATTTCACACAACACAATGAAGCTAATACACGAGCCCTTAGCCTTCAAAACACCCTCCATCTCAGAATCACTCTCAAACTGCAAAAACAGGGCAGGCCCTGCAGTTTGAGTGCTATCTCTCATTTCTCTCGAGCTCTCCTGCCCAAATCAGTTCACATACCTTCCATACCATCTATACAAGCTAACCAAAAGCAAAAGCACGACCTGTAATCACTCTAACCACTTCCACCATTTTCACATTTCTGACTTGCAGGTGAAGTTCTCTAGCTCGATTCAGAAGCTTTCAAGACAAAGTAAACATTGGAATAGCATCCCTGGACCTCAAGGAAGCTTTTCCAATCATCACCTTG
The DNA here is from genome assembly GCA_948472305.1 of Vicia faba. Taxonomy (NCBI): domain Eukaryota; kingdom Viridiplantae; phylum Streptophyta; class Magnoliopsida; order Fabales; family Fabaceae; genus Vicia; species Vicia faba. The sequence continues at coordinate 1,493,142,705 of OX451737.1, forward strand.
CACTGAAAGTTCCTACATTTCCAGATAGAACTTCAGCTGAACAGGTATCTTGGTGAACTCGTATCTCTCTTATTATGCATCATTAGCCTTAAGTTTGTGAATAAACAATGTCCTACTCATGCCACTGAACATGTACATTCTTTTACTTTTCATTTCTTTTGCTTGAGCTGTGAGAATTTGGAGTTTGAAAATGGTAGAAAAACTAGGTTAGGATTTGGGGGAGGAGAAATTCTCCCTCATCTTAGAGAGTTAGATCAAGTTATGCATATGGTTAGAATCGTCTCTTCATGCTGAACATTTTTTATGTTATGAGTTTTTGTTAAAAAGCCAGGAATCAGGAGTTAAGGATTGATGAAGAAGGGCGCGCATTTTTTGAATTGTTTGGTCTGAAGGTTGAAGACAACCATTTTCTGGGCTGGGCCTGTTTGTTATTTCTTTTTGCACCATACATTTAATTTTGCACCCCCTGAGCCCATTTTGTTATTTTTAATGATTCTTTGACTTTTTCTTTTTTGGTCTGACTTGTTTATTTTTGCTTATGATATTAAAAATCTAAAAATAAATTTTTACACCATTTTTCTATTTTTTAGGCATTTATTTGATTATGTTGACATTCATACATAAATATATATATATATACATACTATTATTTAGAAAACTAAAAAAAAATAATGTAAATATATTTTCTTTTCTGATTTTTATTATATTTTCCCTTTTGAAAATATTTTATACAAAACATATATTTTTTTTATTATTATAAATATTAATTATTATCATTTATATATATATATATGATATTTATTTGTAAATAATATAAATATATAGGTATATTAATATACTTAGGAGAAAATATCAAAAATGTGCATATTTTATTTTTTTAAATATTTAATACTAAAAAAGGCCTTTTTTACAAATATAACATATTTTATTTTATTTTTGTATGTAAATAATAAATATTATATGAATTGATTAATTAATGTCCCTTTTGATTAAAAAATTAGGGTTTTGCCCTAAATTCAAAAATACTCCAAAAATAATATCTTTTTATTTTCTTTTTATTTTACATAAATAATCCTCTTTTTTTTCATACATATAAAAAACTTTTTTGCATTCTTGCATATTTGTTCTATTTTTATTTTATTTATGCAATTAAATTACCTTGCAAATATTCAATATTGATGTAATAGCTTAGATTCAATTTTCTGTCTAAATACCTCCCCATTTGAACATTTGTACCCCCTCCCTATATTATTGTGTTGTAATAGCGTAGGAATTTAAATTTCGCACTTTGTCGCTTTCTAAACATACTATGCTAGAATTAGGGTTTTGTACGCGAATAAAAATGAACAAAATAGTTGGACCTAATACAAGATAAATGAGCATGAAAAATGGACAACACATTTCACACTTGCACCCCTAGGGTATTCCACTTTGTTGCCTTCAAATAATTGGGCCATATTGTATGTTGAATTTCTTTGGGTAAAAACAAACAATCAAGTGATCATAGTCCCACAAAATGTTGCTTAAATGAATGATCAAGTCCCTTTTAAAGAAAATTGCCCAAAGACATTTAACACTATTGCAACTATGGTCCAAACGATGACCCGCGCCCGTCCCTTTCACATCCTAACATGAGATTGTCCACCAAATATAATGGTGGAACAAACTCATTAAAAGGGTTAAAACATAGCAATAAACTTTGAGAAATTTAGGAGTAGATAACCTCTTAGTTACTTGAAACAAACTTGCAAAAACAAAACACTTGCCTATTTTCTAAAACACACCTCACAACACTTTCAAAACAACTTTCAAAAACAAATGAAAACCTTTCAAAAGACATACACCTTTGTATACATCCCAACATGGATCATTACAAAGGTTGCCACCACATTGGCCTCTTTTCAAAACATTTTTCAAACTCACACACACAAAGCACCATTTCAAACAATTGAAAATCAAGGCAAGTGATCTAAGCAAGTAACTAAGAGCCCATGGATAACCATGGATAGAAAGGGTGCTAATACCTTCCCTTTCTATAATCTACTCCCCGAACCCAAGAAAACATCTCAAAAGGTTTTTGCTGTGCTTTTTAAACCTTTCCTTAGGATAAAATAAAAAGTCGGTGGCGACTCTTGCTCAACCGAAACATTTGCGAAAACAAACGCAAAACCATAGTTAGTTCTCCCACCGTATCACAACTATCAAGCTCGGACGGCACTAATCAGTCTGATCTTCCTTCAACCAAGTAGCAGAGTGATGAGATGCTCGAGGACATAAAGGCAATAGCAGAGTTGGAACCTAGTGGGATTGTTCACATGGCTGTTTTGTTTTCTTTTACACAAATGTATAAACTATCAGTTCGACGGCTTTATCTTACTAGGACGTCAGCCTCTTGTACAAAAACGCCAATTTACAGGCCAAACTTCAAATCAATACAATTCATGTTCAAAGAAATTTCAAACTGTTTTTCCTTTTTCTGTTTTGTTTTACAAAGAACATCCAATGTTCATTTTTGATATATGCATTTGACATTAATTGCTGCTCATGAATGTTTACATGCGAAACAAAAGACGATTACTGGTAATATCGGAAACAGGGGCAAATAAGAAGTGTCCAAACTGTACAGTTTCTCTGTCCACCAGGTACAAGGTAAATTCAGCTGAAGAATATGGTTGAGATGCATTCACTCCCCGCAGAGTAAGACAATAATGACAACTCTCCCCAGCTGAGGCTTGCAACTATGAATGAATCGGTATTATTCTCCCTAAGAAGAATTCATCTACCATCAGCACCGAAAAGGCTTAATATCCCCGATAGTCTTAATATTTCCCAGCGGAGTATAAGAATGTTCCTCGACAGAATACAAAATATCCCCAGTGGAGTTTAAAACTTTTTCCAGCGCAGTCTGAAGAAGATTCCCTAGTAGAGCTTAGAGAATCATCCCCAGTAGACTTTGGAAGATTGTCCCCAGCAAGTTCAAAGGATTATCCCCATAAGAGTCTAAAAGGTTATCCCCAGTAAAGCCGCAACTGAAAGATCATCCCCAGCGAAGTTCTTTCCCTTCACAAATAAGAAGGCAATCCCCAACAGGATTCAGTATCACCAGCAACGGTAATTCGTCCCCAGCGGAATTTATCGGTGGAATCCTCAGTAGAGCATCTCTTCCCCACAAAGTAATCTCCTCATCAGTTTATTCCTCAACGGAGTTATCCTCTCCTGCAGGTTCATTCTCGCAATCATCTTCGTTCGCCATCTCCAGCGGAAATGAAGAATCCAACTCTATTCTCCAGCAGCTATCCGGGATTTATTTTCCCAGCTAAAAGCATTACATTTCCATACATCACGACACATGCATATACGCAACATACAACACAATCTCATTTATTTTGAGAACATCATTGCTTGATATATATCATGCATTGCATACGACTGACCTTTACCTTTCAGGAAAGATGCAGTTAAGTTCTCAGCTATGTCGAACTACTGACCAGTTCTTAAATCTCAACTGAATTATTCTCGGTTGAACTACAAATAAGGTTCTAAATCTCAGCAATTTTCCTCCGTCGAAGTGTGGACGAGTTCTTAAATCTCAACAGAATTATCCTCCGTTGAAGTACAGACAGTTCCTAGATCTCGATGAAGATGTTTCCCTCAGTCGTAGTACTGACCGATTCTTAAATCTCAAATGAATTAGTCTCGGTTGAATTACAAATAAGGTTCTAAATCTTGAAAAATTTCCTCCGTTGTAGTGTGGACGAGTTCTTAAATCTCAACAGAATTATCCTCCGTTGAAGTACAGACAGTTCCTAGATCTCGATGGAGATGTTTCCCTCAGTCAAAGTACTGACCGGTTCTTAAATCTCAACTGAATTAGTCTCGGTTGAATTACAGATAAGGTTCTAAATCTCGACAATTATCCTCAGTCGAAGTACTGACGGATTCTTAAATCTCAACTGAATTAGTCTCGGTTGAACTACAGATAAGGTTCCAAATTTCGACAATTTTCCTCCGTCGAAGTGTGGACGAGTTCTTAAATCTCAACAAAATTATCCTCCGTTGAAGCACAAACAGTTCCTAGATCTCGATGAAGATGTTTCCCTCAGTCGAAGTACTGACCGGTTCTTAAATCTCAACTGAATTATTCTCGGTTGAATTACAGATAAGGTTCTAAATCTCGACAATTTTCCTTCGTCGAAGTGTGGACGAGTTCTTAAATCTCAACAGAATTATCCTCCATTGAAGTACAGACAGTTCCTAGATCTTGATGAAGATGTTTCCCTCAGTCGAAGTACTGACCGATTCTTAAATCTCAACTAAATTAGTCTCAGTTGAATTACAAATAAGGTTCTAAATCTCGGCAATTCTCCTCAGTCGAAGTACTGACTGATTCTTAAATCTCAACTGAATTAGTCTCGGTTGAATTACAGATAAGGTTCTAAATCTCGACATTTCCCTCCTTTGAAGTGTGGACGAGTTCTTAAATCTCAACAGAATTATTCTCCGTTGAAGTACAAACAGTTCCTAGATCTCGATGAAGATGTTTCCCTCAGTCGAAGTACTGACCGATTCTTAAATCTCAACTGAATTAGTCTCGGTTGAATTACATATAAGGTTCTAAATCTTGACAGATTCCCCCAGTTGAATTACGGACAAGTTCTTAAAACTCAGCAGAGATGATCTCTCAGCTTAGGTACAGGCAAGTTCCTAAATCTCAACAAAGACCAGGCTTCCCCAGCGGAATCTTCCACAACAATAGGTATGCAAGTTCTCGCTAAGGAATCTCTTATGCGATCAACACTCCTGTTGATGGCATCTTTAAGCCCATTCTCCCGCCAGAAATCTCCGAATGGCATCTGTAAGCTCATTCCCGACATCATAAGACAACTACCACTTCATGCGAGTGCAAATTTATGGGCACTTTAGCGTTCAATCATCTTCCACCTTCGGATCACGAGAGGCTTAAAAGCCAGTCTGCATCCTCAGGTTTAAGAAGATTGAACAGGGGAAGCTGTTGTACCCCAAAATTTTCCCTCTCATATTCCTCAAAACATTACAAGAAAAATCTCCAAGTTGCTCAAGAGTTGGACATACAAGCTATCTCCTAAGGCAGTCTACCCCAAATTAGGGTTTTGTGTTGCATCAATATCTTTGAATCCAAATGACCTCAAGTGCTCCCCAATTTCCTAATATGTTCTCAAGATCATCCATGTCAAAATTCAAGCCTTGCAGAGGAAGTTTGCTCAGTCAATTGCTCAAAGGTCCAAAAATCGACTGTGCTAGGGCAAAAGTCAACTGTGACCCAAATACAGTCAAACTTCAAGTTTTTTTGTCAACATTCTCATTTGGAAGGATATTTCATCATTTTATCAAGGGTTGATCATGATTCATCAAGGATTGCTCAAAATTCATCAAGACTCAAAAGTTGCTAAATTAGGGTTTTGTAGGAAAAGTCAACTAAACTTTGACCAAGCATAACTTTCTCATACTTTATTAGAAATGATCCATCCAAAGCTCATTTTGAATAGGATGAAATTTCCTACAATCCATCTTCATATCCCAAGATCAGAAAATGCACTCACAAGAAGTTATAAATTTGGACATTATAGGACATCTCAAGATTTCTAAAAAGTCCAAGAACACTTCCAAAAGTTCAAAATTGAAGAAGTTATGCATTGTTGAAGTTGGGCATTTTTGCAAAATTGCCAAAAGTCTACTATCCCCAAAACTTCAAATTTTGTCAAATGGGCCCATTATTTTCCACTTGATTTGAGCTTGAATCATTTCCCACGTGTCCTCGCTTCATCCATGAGCTCATATTTCATTTTTATTATTTTATTTGATTTTTTATTGATTTTATTCATTTTTAATCAAATTAAATCATATAAAATCCAAAGCTCTGATTACATGAGATTTTTTGGCTGTTTCAGGTTGTAATTATCATCATTAACACCATCAAATTCGTATCAAGCAAAACCATGTACAAAAAGATTGAGATTTGGCAAAATTGGAAAGGTTTAAAGAGTGAATCAAATCAAATTGGCAAGCATTGATGGGGGAAGATTTGAGCCAAGTTTGTTACCCTAGCACACTGTACCATACATAAAGAAGCCAGAGGAATCGAGACAAGGGTTGGAAAGTGCAAGCATAGACAGAACAAAGTTTGAAAAAAGTGGTAAAAAGCTTGAGATCGAAATCGTGCTTAGAGGTGTTTTCAGAAGCCAAGACCTATCCCAAACGCTTCCTGGACATTCACTGAAGCGAAACCAATCCAAAGCAAGTTTCCTCACACACCACAACGCGCTGTAAGTGTCACGATAAATGCCACTGTTCTTGAAATCATAGTTCATCATTCTTGCATCATTTGAACAAATTGCTTGCATATTTGTAATCCTCACAACATTTCTAAGCTTTTTGCATTATTCAATTTTGTTTATCTAACCTGTAAAGTAAAGCGCCATAGTTAGGGTTCTTGGAGGCATTTTTGGGGCTTTTATTTTCAGGTACAATTGGCCATAATAATGGATATGGTTGTGACTAGCTGGCCAAGACGAACCCAACCATGCTCTGGGAATTGATTTATGTGACCTAGGGAAGATTTTAGAATAGGCTTGCGCATTTAACTGCGGATTCAAATCCGCAGGTAAATGTTTTACAGGTTTCAGGACAGGGACGATGAAGTGTCCCCTGCCCATTGGTCCGTTCAAATGGTGCACGCTTTTTTATATTTTTTCTGGCCATTAACTTGTTTTCCTTTATTATTATTATTTTGTATATTACTAACAAATGAAACAAAGTAGCATAGTGGCAAGGCAAGCGAAACATCACGTTCAGGACCTGGGTTCGAGTCCCAGGTCCCCCAATTTCCCAATGTTTTTTCTCTTCAGGTATTCCAATGTGCGTGTGGACCTGCAGTTCACCATACACCTTCACATATCCAATGGCCAGATGGCCAAAGGCCAAATCTGAAGATCCCAGGCTGAAGGTCTACCATGGTCCAAGTCAGCGCATGCACACCAAATCCAAAAAGTCAAACAAGGCCAGCGTGTTTTGGGCCTTCAGATGGCTATTCATGCCCCAATTTCAGGCCCAAACCCTTCTATCTTTCTATTTTATTTATTTTGTTGTAATTATTTGTTTTATTATTTCTATTTAATTTCTAACCAATTAAAAAAATTCTTTTCTTTATAAAATAAAAACCACAAAAATATTTTCTTTATCAAATCAAATTTAATTTTTTATTTTATTAATAAACACTAATTAAATTAACTTAGGTTTTAATTAGAATAACTTTAACATATTTTTGTAAATAATTAAAATTAAATTAGATTTAATTAGGTTTTTACTAATTCAATTAATTTTATTTTTCTTTCTTAAAATAACAAAAAACCAAAAAAATATTTATTTTAATTAATTAATTAATTAATTAATTAATTAATTAAATAATTTAGGTTAATTTCTTTCTTAAAATAAAAACCAAAAAATATGTCTTCTTTAAAGGGTCAAAACCCTAATCTTACGCTCGATTTAATTTCCCGCACGCGATTTATTTATTTTTATCCAATAATGTATTTGCCTCCGGTTTGTAATAGTTAATAGGACCTTTATTTATTTTTTATCGCTTTATTTATTTTTAAAGGGTTTGTCTTTGGCGATGTAAATACCCGACGCCTTGTAATTTAAATTCCATATTTTATTTCCGCAAAATATAACTGTTAGATGTTTGATAATAGGATGCATGACAAGACTGAATGTTTTAACCTAAAATCAACTTAGATCACCCTTAACATGTACAAAGATAAAAATAACTGAAAACGACACACTCACACATGCGCACTCTTAGGGTACACCCCACTTGGTTGCCTTCGTACACGGTCATTAAGTATAGGTCATTTTAGATGTCGCCCTCTTATCTAAAAGATCATAGTCGCCTCGAAATGGTTGCCTCGGATATTGTTGCCTCAAACAAATGATCTAAGACATTAGGGTTACCGCTAAAGCGTCCTAACATTGCTTTAGTGACCGTAAGTCCCGCATTCAAATTGACCCTTAAATTCCAACGACGGTGCTACCTACTCATCAATAGTAGGATAGAATTGTCTAAAGGAAAATAACATAGAACGATTCCTTTTTCGAGTAGGTAGATGGTTCTTAGATACTTTCTCTTTCAAAAACAAAAACTTTTCACACTTACACTTTTACGAACAAAGTTTTCAAAAACACTTCATTACACTCTTGAGGACAGAAGCAAGAGTTAAATCGAAGTTTTCAAACAAAAACTTTTTCAAACCCACAAGCACAAAGAAAGCAATTTTTGAAAACAATTGAGCAAGTACCTAAGAGCCCGTGGATAACCACGGATAAAAAGGGTGCTAACACCTTCCCTTTCTATAATCTACCCCCCGAACCCGAGAAATATCTCGAAAAATGAATTTTACTGTGCTTTTTTCCTTTCCTTGTTGGATAAAATAAAAGTCGGTGGCGACTCTTGCTTACCGCGACATTTTGCAAGAACAAACGCAAAACGCAAACCAACATTCCAAAAAAGAGTCAGTTCTTCCCACCGTATCACAGTTACTCAACTTGGTCACTGCAAAACCTGACGAAGAAATGTTGAAAGTGCTGTTTCAGTTCTTCGATCCTCTGCATCACTATTTCACATTCCCGGATAACCAGTTAGTGCATACTATGGAGGAATTTTCTCAGTTATTAGGGATACCCATTCTTGATCAGCTACCTTTTTAGCGGTAGGGAAAGACATCCCAAACCTGAAGAAATTGCTAAAGCTCTATCCTTACAACGGTATGACATAGTGACAAATTGGGAAACTAGAGGGAGTGTTCAAGGAATTCCGGTTAAATTTCTGTTCGAGAAGGATTACTAATTTTGGGATACCCTGGATCTACAAGCTGTTGAAGAGGTTTTGGAGCTCCTTGTCTAGGGGATGGTATTGTTCCTTAATGCAGATTAACTCGTAGATATGAGCACAATCCAGATTTTTGTCTCGGAATCCGGTACCTGCATTACTCGGGGATATTCTACACTCTCTGCATGCTCGCACTCTAAAAAGAAGGGGGACCCTCCAGTGTTGCACTCCTCTATTGGCTAGGTGGTTTATTTCATACCTACACAGATCTACTTTGAAGAATGAACAGGGTAAAAGATGGTCTCATCGAATGATGTCCCTTACGCATTCAAGCATTCATTGGTGTTCACGATTCTCGGAAGATGTTACTATCATCGATCGCTGTGGTGAATTCCCTAATGTCCCTCTCTTAGGAATTAGGGGAGGAATCACTTATAACCCTTGCTTAGCATTACGATAGTTTGGTTATGCGAGAAGGGATGGTCCTCATGATACACTTATTCAAGGAATCGCCTTCAACTATGAGAATGATGTTCAGGGTTACCGCAAAAAGGTTCATTCAAGATTGGAGTATGGTACATAGGGTTGACAACAAGACACTTGGGCATAAGAATTCCATACCTCTCAAGCCTTATCTCAGATGGGTACGAGCCTGCGCTCAAACTCTTATGATGCCTTATCCCGCTATCCGACCTATGATTATGGAACCAGTTGCCGAGGGAGACACTCCTCATCTTGTTCTTCATCAAGACATGCCGACTGATCATGAAGAGTTACAAAAGTCCTGGGTTCATCCTAAAGAGGAGCGGGATACATTTGAAGCCCAATTCTACGCCAGCGAGAAGAAGGTCTTGGAACTCACTAGGTTACTTCACGAAGATAGGAACATCAAGCCTACATCACGCCAAAGAGGATGCGCTCATGGGAAACCTAGTATTCTTTTTGTTTTATTTTGCTTAATTGTACTCTCAAAATACATTCTTTGTAACAATTCAAGTTTATTAATACAATTCGCGTTTGTTCCTTTTTGTTTAAGAAAATTTGAGCCTTTAAGAACCCTTGAAAACATTGCATACATATCATACATATCATTGTATAACAGGATTCATAACAGGTTTCTCATCTCCTCAGCTGTTTATCACACGCAATGGCTCTTGAACAAACTGTGAAATATCTTCAGACTCAAAACACGTAGTTCCAGCAAATGATTGTGGCATTGGCCAAAGGACAGGAAGAGCTGAAGGCTCTGATTGTTAAGAAGAACACTAAGAAGACCAAGAGGACAGCCTATGTGGCACATATGAGCAGAAAGTTCAGAGGGCCGCCAAGATGGGTTGTTGATTTAGCTTATTCATCTAAAGAGGGAGAGAATCAAGAGGGTGAAGCCAGAGAAGAGGACCCTAGTCCTAAAGAGTCTGACAATGAAATTGATTATAATGAGGAGAAGTACCCTCCGACTGATGAAAAGTATAAGCAGTTAGAAGAGCGTTTGAGTGCTATGGAAATCCAGAAGGTTCCTGGGCTGGATTTTGAAGAGTTGGGTCTGGTCTCCGGGGTTGTCATCCCCCCAAAATTCAAGGCATCAGTATTTGATAAGTATGATGGAGTCTCTTGTCCTAAAATGCATATCCGTTCCTATGTGAGGAAGATACAACCTCATACTACTGACAAAGACTTGTGGGTTCACTTCTTCCAAGACAGTCTGTCTGAAACATAATTGGTTTGGTTCTATTAGCTGGAAAGAGCCAATGTTCATAATTGGGAAGACCTTGCTGCTTCATTTTATAAGCAATATTAGTATAATGTAGACCTTGCTCCCACCCATATACAACTCCAAAATCTATCTATGGGTTCGAACGAGGGTTTCAAGGATTATGCTCAGAAGTGGAGAGATTTGGCTGGAAGAGTTCAACCTCCCTTGGCTGACAGGGAGCTCGTGGATATGTTTCTGGGAACTTTGACTGGGCCATTCTTCAACCATCTAATTGGAAGTTCATTGGCGGGTTTTACTGAACTGATCTTAACAGGAGAAAAAGTGGAAGCTGGAATCCGAAGTGGAAAAATTCAGAAGGACGCCTCTTCTGGTGCTGCAAGGAAGCCGTTTGCAGGTAAAAAGGAAGTTAGTGACGTCTATAACCAAAAGAATCAGAATCGAATCGAGCACCGTCCGGTGGTAGGGGCTGTTATGATTCCCAAACCTGCACCTGCTCAGTAAAGAAAAAATCAACCAAGAGCAGAAAGACCAGCTAGACAGTTCACTCAGATCAACATGACGCTGTCTCAGGTTTTACCTTATTTGCTGAAGTCCAATCTGGTTACTCTGAGGGAAGTTTCGAAGAATCCTAACACCACCTCTCCCTACTATAAACCGAATACTCGTTGTGCTTACCATTCAGAACGTCCAGACCATGATACCAATGACTGCTGGGCTTTGAAGAACAAAGTACAGGATCTGATTGATGCTAAGGAGATTGAATTTGATCCCCCGGAGACTCCCAATGTTATCACTGCTCCTATGCCGAAACATGGCCGGGGTGTTAATGCCATTGAATAAGGTGTGTTTGTGACCTCTGTGGAAGAATTGGTGACCCCACTCATGACTATCAAGGGGAATTTGTTGAAGGCCAGTTTATTTCCGTGTTGTGGTGAAGGTTGCCACTTTTGTTCATTTCTACCGACTGGTTGCCCTTTGTTGAAGGCAGGTGTTCAATGCCTGATGGATGACAAAGAGATTCTGTTTGAGAAGACCCCTGTTCCGACTGTTTCTTATAAATACATTTCTATCATAACCATTTCGGCCAATCCTCCCAGGGCCTCTGCTAAGAGACCCGTCAGGATTACATCAGTTCCGAAGGTGACTCCGTTGATCATAACCATGCCTGGACCAATCCCATACTCCTCGGACAAAGATGTTCCTTGGAACTATGGGGCCGACGTCTATTACCACGCCGTAAAGCAGGACATTCTAGCCATTGAAGACAAGATTGTTAAAAATGCTGATTCCGACATCGTCAATATTGCCGGAAGCAGTAAAATAACAATAAGTGGAAGAGTGTTCTCCCCTGAAATTTCTCCCCTGAAGACTGTTACCAGACCTGTGATCATTCCTGCTGTGGTTCCACCCAAGACTACTACTGCAATTCCAGTAATCACTCCTGTTGACCCTCCCATCACCGAGTCGGCAGAGACTCGAGGCAAAGACATAATGATTGAGCCTGTGCTGACAAAGGCCAATTCAGTAACCATACCAGAAGCTTCCAAAAAAGAAATGGAAGAAATTTTGAAGATAATAAAGAAGAGCGACTACAACGTGGTTGTTGTACCCAAAAATTTTACCTCTCATATTTCTCAAAACATTTCAAGAATGATGCTCAAGTGGCTTAAGATAGTCCAAGGGTTGGCCAGACAAGCTCTCTCCTAAGGCAGTCTACCCCAAATTAGGGTTTCATGTTGCTTCAAGATCCTTGAGTCCAAGTGACCCCAAGTTCTCACCAATGTCCTAATATTTTCTCAAGATCATCCATGTCAAGTTTCAAGCCTTGCAGAGGAATTTTGCTCAGTCAATTGCTCAAAGGTCCAAAAATCGACTGTGTTAGGGCAAAAGTCAACTGTGGCCCACATACAGTCAAACTTCAATATTTTTGGTCAAAATCCTCATTTTGAAGTATATTTCATCATTTGATCAAGGGTTGATCATGATTCATCAAGGATTTTTCATAATTCATCAAGACTCAAAAGTTGCTAAATTAGGGTTTTGTAGGAAAAGTCAAATCAACTTTGACCAAGCATAACTTTCTCACACTTTATGAGAAATGAACCATCCAAAGCTCATGTTGAATAGGATGCAATTTCCTACAATCCATCTTCAGCTCCCAAGTTCAAAATATGCACTCACAAGAAGTTATGAATTTGGACATTATAGATCATTTTGAAAAGTCAACAAAAACACCTTTTTTGTCAAAGCTTCATACATGAGAATGGAATATAAAATTGAGTTGAGACTAAAAGGGTTGCTTATAGGACATATCAAGATTTCTAAAAAGTCTAAGAACACCTCCAAAGAGTCAAAATTGAAGAAGTTATGCATTGTTGAAGTTGACACTTTTTGCAAAATTGCCAAAAGCCAATTATGCCCAAAACTTCAAATTTTTCCAAATGAGCCCATTTGTTTTCACTTGTTTTGAGTTGGCATCATATCCCACGTGCTCTAGCCCTTGCCACTTGTCTATATCTTATTTTTATTATTTATTATTTATTTTTATTTGAATTAATTTAAATTAAATCATAATAAATCAAATAAAATCCAAAATATTGATAACAAAGGATCTTGTGATTATTTCAGGCTTCATTATGCAACTAGCATCATTCCAATTCGTGCCAAGCCTTAGAGTGCACAAAAAGATTGAAAAGAAGCCAGATTTGGAAGGTTGTTAAAGGGAATCAAATCAATATCCAAAGCATTGATGGAGAGGGATTTGGACACAAGAATTAACCCTAATGCTTTGTGTGATACATAAGGGTGGCGTGCATATCAAAATGGAGGTTGGAGACAGGCGCTATAGAGCAAACAAAATCTGAAAAAATCAAAGAAAAGTGTGAGTTCGAAATCACCATTAGAGGCATTCTCAAAGCTTGCTATTGATACCAATCGCTTCCTGGAATTCTCCACAACCTAAAGCAATCAAAAGCAGGCATTTTCAAGCCCTCCCACGCACTGTAAGTCGTTCGTAACCTTGCTCTGTTCTTGGATTCACATCTTGCAATTTAAGCATTGTTGATCTGAATTAATGGCATATTCTTAATCTACAGAGCATTTACAAGCTTTTGGCATTATTCAATTTCATTTATATGGACTGAATCGAAATCCACCATTGTTAGGGTTTCAGATTTTCTTTTAGGGTTTTTCTTTTCAGGAATAATTAGCCACCATGAATGGTATGGTCGTGATCAGAAGAAGGAGACGACCTCAACCGTGGCCTTAGATATCATTTCCCTGGCTTGTGGGAGATTTTGAGAATGGGCAGGGTTATAGAAACGGACACTGTCCGTGGGTATAGCCTTTTGAATTTTTAGCCACAGTGCAGAGGAAGGAGACGATGAAGTGTCACTCTCCCATAGGCCCGTTCAAACGAGCCCGCGTTTTTTTATTTGTTTTCCAATTTTTCTTTTGTTTTATATATTATTATTAGTTTGTATTATATTAACAATAAGAAGCAAATGGCGTAGTGGTTACCAGGTGTGTGTTTAATGCGTTGAAGGCTGGAGGTCAGGGGTTCGATCCCTGCCTCCAGCATTTGTTATTTTTCCTAATTATTTCAGGTGATACAGTGTGCGCTCAAGCCTAATATCCACCATATGCCTTCAGCATCAAGCGTGCCAGATGGCCAGATGGCCAGATCTGGTGGCCATCATTGAAGGTACACCATAGGCCAAGTTAATGCACACGCGCTGGATTGCAAAAGTCAAATGGACCTCCTCAATTGGGCCCAGAAAATTGCTATGCACACCTCACTTTCTCAGGCCCACTCTCTATCTCTTTATATTTTATTTTATTTTCAATTAGTTATTTTATTCATTTTATTAACCATAATTCATTTTCTTTTTATCAAAAAAATCACAAAAAATATTTTTTACCCAATTAAATTTTAGAGTTTTATTTTTAATTAATAAATCAATTAATTTAATTAGGTTGATTAATTAGATAACTTTAATTGATTTTTGTAAATAATTAAAAATCAATTAGAATAACTAGGTTTTAACATTAATTTAATCATTTTATTTTCTTTTCCTAAAATAACCAAAAATCCAAAAATATGTCATTTAAATTATTTTTCATTAATTAATTTAATAACTAATTAATTTAGCATTTAACTTTAGGATTTAATTTCTTTTTTCTTAAAAAATAAAAGGCAAAATACTCATTTTGGTCCCTTAACTATACCCTTGGGTTCATATTGGTCCCTTAACTTTTTTTGTGTCATTTTAGTCCCTTAACTTTCAAAAAGTTTCATTTTAGTCCTTTTTGTCTAAATTCGTAGCTAATTAGACAGAAAAACTTTGAAATCAGCCGCTAAATCCGTAGCTAATTAGACAAAAAGGACTAAAATAAAACATTTTGAAAGTTAAGGGACCAAAATGACACGAAAAAAAGTTAAGGGACCAATGTGAACCCAAGGGTATAGTTAAGGGACCAAAATGAGTATTTTGCCAAAATAAAAACAACAAAAACATTTTCTTTAATTAGGAGGGTCAAAACCCTAGTTTCGCGTTCGATCCAATTGTCTCGCGCACTTTATTTTTCTTTATCCAAATTATTGTATCTGCTCCCGGTTTGTAATAATTTTAATCAGGACATTTATTTATTTTTCCGCTTTTAAATTTCAAAGGGTTTGTTTTTGGCGATGTAAATACCCGACGCCTTGTAATAATTTAGTTTAAATTCCGCATTTTAATTCTGCAAATTATTCAACTGTTAGATGTTTGATAATAGGGTTTGCACAAGAATGAATGTCTGAATTTAAAACGGTTAGATCACCCTAAACATGTGCAAAGATAAAAATAACTGAAATCAATACACTCGCACATGCGCACTCCTAGGGTACATCCCACTTGGTTGCCTTTGTAAATGGTCATTGAGTATAGGTTATTTTAGAGGCCGCCCTCTTGTCTAAAAGATCATAAGTTTCCTCGAAAGGTCGCCTCGGATATCATTGCCTCAGATAAATGATCTAAGACATTAGGGTTACCGCTAAGACATCCTAACATTTCTTTAGTGATCGTATGTCCCTCTTTCAAATTGACCCTCAAACTCCAACGACGGTGCTACCTACTCACTAATAGTGGGATATCATTTTCTAAAGGAAATTAGCATAGAACGATTCCTTTTTCGAGTAGGTAGATTAGTTCTTAGATACTTGCTCATCCAAAACAAAACTCTTTCACACTTACACTTTTTTTACAAACAAGTTTTCAAAACACTTCATTACACTCTTGAAGACAGAAGCAAGAATTAAATCGAAGTTAAAAACAAAACTTTTTAAAACCCACAAGCACAAAGAAAACATTTTGAAAATGATGAGCAAATACCTAAGAGCCCGTAGATAACTACGGATAGAAAGGGTGCTAATACCTTCTCTTTCTATAATTTACCCCCCGTACTCAGAAATATCTCAAAAAAGGATTTTTTCTATGATTTTTTCCTTTCCTTGTTGGATAAAATAAAAGACGGTGGCGACTTTTGCTTACCGCGACATTTTGCGAATACAAAATGCAAAACGCGAACCAGTATTCCAAAAACAGTCAGTTCTTCCCACCGTATCACAGAACTGGCGACTCTGCTGGGGACTTAATAAGTGGGGTGTACCTTAAGAATAGTTTATCATATTGTTTTCAATTGTTTGATTTGTTTGCTTTATATTTATGGTCTTTGTATCGGAGTTACTATAGATCCTAACCCAGATCTGGGGATATCTTTTAGGTAAGTAGCAATAGACTGTGAGGGAACTGTACGGCGTAGACCGATATGGTTGAAGCAGTAGGTACGTTGGTGTGGCACTTTAGTTTTTACCGATATCCCTTGTGGAGGAACAAGGAGAATATGGGTCTGCTAAGGGGTCATTAAGCACCAACTGACCTTAGAACCTATAATTGACCAACTTGGCCATAGAAAAGTAGCAGTATGCTACACTCATTGAGACTAAACTCTCGCGATGATTTCGGCCGCAAGAAAAGGTTGCTAAACTGGAATTATGACTGATCAAAGGTGGTCAGTGATATTGAGATCCTCTAGAACTCGGTTACTATTACTAGGACAGGTTGAACCAACTAAACTGAAAGAGGGTAATACCTAAACTCCATGCCAGCCTAAAATTTAAGCGCTATTGTGTGACTTGTTTGCCCTTACCATGTTTTCTATCTGTGGATACTTGTGGTGTGTTTCTATCATAACATCATGCATCATGACATTGCATGCATATTTCATCAGACTAACACATTTCAAAGACCAAGGGGATTCATCTTTGTTCTGTTTTGTAGGTCATGGCCTCTATGTGTAGAAACACTATTCAGATCAGCTTTGTACAGATTCCTACTCAGCTTAGAGATTTGGTTTCCAAGGTTCCTGATACTTCTTCCTTTGTCAGAAGACATGGTCACCTCCTTGGTTTGGTCACTTCTAAGATGGATGAGCAGATGCTGAGTGTCTTGTTCCAGTTCTTTGACCCATTGCACCACTGCTTCACCTTCCCGGACTATCAGTTGGTCCCTACTTTTGAAGAGTTCTCTGATCTACTTGGTATTTCTATTCTAGAGCAGACGCCATTTACAAGTTGGGAGATAGCTCTTAGGCCATAGGATGTTGCTGCAGCCCTACATCTAACAAAGGCTGAAGTAATGTCTAACTGGGAGACTCAGTGGGGTGAAAGGCTTCCTGGCTAAGTTCTTGTTTGATCAGGCTCAACAGTTTTGGGACAGTTTGGACTTTCAAGCATTTGAAGATATCCTGGCACTTCTCATTTATGGTTTGGTGTTGTTTCATAATTCAGATTCTTTGGTTGGCGTGAACGCAGTGAAGATCTTCATGTCCCGTAATCTGGTGCCCACTCTCTTAGTTGACATTCTGCATGCTCTTTATGCCCGTACTGCTCAGAAACGGGGAACCCTTATGTGTTGTGCACCATTGCTGGCGAGGTGGTTTATTTGTCACCTCCTCAAATCTGTTTTGAAGAACAAGGAAGGTATGGGTTGGGCCTACAGAATTATGTCCCTTGCTCACACGGACATCATTTGGAGTACTAAAGACATGGAAGAAGTAGCTGTTATTAACCGGTGCAGAGAATACCCCAATGTTCCTTTGCTTGGAATTAGGGGAGGAATCACCTATAATCCTTGTCTGGCCTTACGACAGTTTGGGCGAGCTCGAAAGGACGGTTCTCATGAGTTTCTGATTCCAAGCATTGTCTTTGACTTCTAGGGAGATGTTGAGGGACATCGCCGCGGGTTCATACGAGCTTGGAATAGGGTTAACAGGTCTGATCCGCATGAGATAGGAGCGAAGACTTCTCTTCCAATGGAACCGTATCTCTGGTGGGTTCGAGCCCGTGCTCAAAAGCTGGGAATGCCATACGAAGCCGTCTTACCAGTAATTATTGAGAGTACTGATAAAGAAGGGGTTCCTCATACTGTCCTCCATCCGTACATGCCTACTGATATTGGGGCATTAAAGAGGTCGTGGATCCAGCTAAGAGAAGAGCGGGATACTTACAGAGAAAAGTATCATGAACAAGAACAGAAGATCCTGAAGCTTACAAGGCAGCTGGAGAATGAGAAAGTCCTCAATGACTATGTCAGCACCAACGGAAGACGACCATGGGAGCGCTGATGTCTTTTGCTATTTCTAGTTTTGATTTACTTTATAGTTTTTCTCTTTGTAACGCCTTAAAGGCATTTGTAAAACATTGTTTCAAGTTTTTAATCTAATAAAAGTGTGTTTCATTTTGGTTTACGAATTTGAATCCCTAAAGTCTACGAAATCATATCATATGCATTCCATTCCCATGCACCTCATCACAGGTACCCTTACAGGTCTCTTATCTTCTTCGCTGTTTATTTCAGCATCATGTCTGCTGAAAAATCCACTGATCAAGCTATCAAGGCTCTACAAGCTTAGAACGCTCAGTTCCAGGAAATGTTCATGAACCTGGCCAAGGGGAAGAAAGATCTGAAGACTCTTATCTTGAAGGATAAGAAGAAGAAGAAGACAGTCCTCCTGAACATGGGTCACAGGTTCGGAAATAGGTTGCGAGACGAAGTTAATCTGTCCCACTCATCTGGAAGGGGGGAGAACCAATAAGAAAGGAGGGCTCCTAGCCCTGTTGTTTCTGACAATGAGACTGACTTTGACGAAGACCAGTATCCTCCGGCTGAGGATAGGTATAAACGGCTTGAAGACCGGTTAAGTGCGATGGAGATCCAGAAGATACCTGGATTGGACTTTGGTGATTTGGGTCTAGCATCTGGGGTGGTGATTCCCCATAAGTTTAAAGTGCCAGTCTTTGCTAAGTACGACGGGGTATCCTGCCCAAAGCTACACCTTCGTTCGTATGTTAGAAAGATTCATCCATATACCACTAACAGGAACCTCTGGATCCATTTCTTTCAAGATAGTCTTTCAGGGACTCAACTTGAGTGGTTCTATCAGCTAGAAGGAGCTAGTGTCTGTAATTGGGAGGACCTTGCTGCTGCTTTTTCCAAGCTGTACCAATATAATGTCGACCTCGCTCCCACGCGTACCCAACTTCAGGGTATGTCTATGGGTGCGAGCGAAGGTTTTAAAGATTATGCTCAGAAGTGGAGAGATCTTGCAGGTAGAGTCCAACCCCCTCTGGCTGACAGGGAGTTGGTGGATATGTTTTTGGGGACCTTGTCTGGTCCGTATTTCAACCATTTGATCAGAAGTTCATCGTCAGGTTTTACTGAGTTAATTATCACTGGGGAAAGAGTTGAAGTCGGTATCAAGAGCGGCAAGTTACAGAAAGGTGCTTCGTCAAGTACCGAGAAGAAGCCTTTCAAGAAGGAGTCTAATGCAGTTTACAGCTCAAGGAGCCAAAGCCGTCCTGAACGCCGCCAAGCGGTCAATGCGGTAGTTATTTCAAGACCAACTGTTGCCCCACAACGCAACAATCAGCAAAGAGTAGAGAGGCCTCAAAGACAGTTTACTTGGCTCAGCATGACTTTATCTCAAATTCTGCCACAGTTGTTGAAGACTAACTTGGTGATTCTGAGGGAAGCCCCAAAGAATCCCAACACCACATCACCGCTGTATAATCCAAACGCCTGCTGTGTTTATCACTCTGATAGCCCGAGGCATGACACCAACAATTGCTGGGCTTTGAAGAATAAAGTGCAGGATTTGATTGACGCTAAGGAGATTGAGTTCGAAGCGCCAAAAAGCCTAATGTTATGACCACTCCTATGCCCAAGCATGGAGTGAATGCTATAGATGATGACTCGTTTGTGACTTCCGTAGAATACATTGCTACTCTATTGATGACTGTGAAGAAGAACCTTCTGTTAGCCGGTTTATTTCCGGGCTGTGGCGAAGGTTGCCATCTGTGTTCCGTCCTGCCTACTGGTTGCCATCTTTTGAAGTCAGGTGTCCAACGCCTGATGGATAATAAAGAAATCTTGTTCGAGAAAACTTTTGTTCCTTTCGTTCCTGTTGAAGAAGTTTCTATAATCACCATTTTCACCAATTTTTCCAAGGCTTCCTCGAGAAAGCCTGTTAGAATTACATCTGTTCCGAGAATCGCTCCATTGATCATTACTGTTCCTGGACCTATCCCCTATACGTCGGATAAGGCTGTCTCATGGCACTATGGGGCCGATGTGTATTATCACGGGGTTAAACAAGACTTGAAGGATGAAGAGGATGATACTGATGTCAGCAACATTGTAGGATCTAGTAAAGTCACCCAAAGCGGAATACTTTTCTCTCCTGAGATCTCTCCACCAACTGTTCAGAAGCCTGTTGTTATTACACCTGCCAGTACATCTGCTACTGTCCCTGTTCATGTTCCAATCCTTACCCCTGTCGCCGAGTCATCTGATACTCGGGGCAAAGGGATTACCGGTGAGCCTGCCCAGATGGAGGCACCGAGGAAGATTACTGTTGAAGCCTCTAGACAGAAGATAGAGGAAATCTTAAAGATCATCAAGAAGAGAGACTACAATGTAATCGAACAGTTGGGGAAAACCCCGTCAAAGATCTCTATGTTGTCTTTATTGCTATGCTCAGAGGCTCATGCTAAGGCTCTGATTTCTTTCCTGAAGACTGCGCACGTGCCGCAGGAGACATCTGCTGACCAGTTCAAAGATTGCGTGGCTAGTATGACAACAGATAATGGGTTGGGTTTCTCCGACACAGACTTGACTGCTAAGGGGAAGAATCACAATGACGCCTTGCATGTCTCCATTGAGTGCATGGGCACTACTCTAGCTCACGTATTGGTGGATACTGGATCCTCGTTGAACATTTTACCCAAGAAAGCATTAGACCGATTAGACTGTGAAGGGCTGGTGCTGAAGCCAAGCAACATTGTGGTTAAGGCCTTTGACGGGTCCAAGAGGATGGTACATGGAGAGGTGGATATTCCAGTTAAGGTTGGTTCACAACTTTTCGCGTCTACATTTTATGTGATGGACATTCGGCCATCTTATTCTTGTTTGCTGGGTCGCCCGTGGATCCATAAAGCTGGGGCAGTAACTTCTACGCTCCACCAGATGCTGAAATACCCAGTGAAGGGGAAAATTGTTACGGTATAAGGAGAAGAGGAGTACATGGTGAGCCACCTCAACTCATTTTGGTATGTGTAAATGGACGGGGAGTTCATTGAGACCCCGTGTAAACATTTTGAAAAGTCCCCCAGACGCTGGCATCAACTGAAACTGTTACTGAAGATCCTCCAATGAAGATGGCTTCCCTCAAGGATGCCCGGGCTGTTATTGAGAAAGGTGGGTGTGCGAATTGGGGCCAACTCCCTGACTTTGCACATAAGACTGACAAGTTTGGTTTAGGTTTCACTGCATAATCTCAACAGGATGTTCGGCGGGCGCGGATTGGAAGACCTCCCCGGCTTATTACTAATCCTGAAGTGAATATGGTTGAAGACGATGATGAAGAGTCTGAGTTCGACAGTTGGATTTACCTGACTACCGATGGCGTACTAAGCAATTGGACGGAAAAGGACTTCGTGCCAATTTCTTTTATTACACAGTAATAGACTTTTGTTTTGAATTTGTAACAATCAATTTTAAACTTTATGGCCCAGTGCCTTACCCGAGACACCGTGGCTTTGTTTGAGGGCTTTATATGTGTCATTTCCATATATCATTAATAAAAGCATTGGATATTTTCTTGCATTACAAATTTTGCGCTCCTTGTTTTTCTTGTTCATCTTGTAAAACAACTATTTTACACACACTCACATATACAGGTCTACATCCACTCTGGATCCCACTGATAACAACTCTGCTACTGTCAGTTATGACTTCGAAAGTCCAATCAACTAAGCCGAGGACGAAGGTGAGGATGATTGCGAAGTGCCTGGTGAACTTGCTAGATTGCTACTTCAGGAAGAGAGGGCCATACAGCCGCATGAAGAGCCAGTGGAAACAGTAAATCTGGGTATAGAGGTAGCAAGAAAGAGGTCAAGATCGGTGCAAATCTGGAGTTTGGTGTTAAGCAGCGGTTGATTCAGATGTTGCGTGACTATGTGGAGATCTTTGCCTGGTCTTATGAAGATATGCCTGGGTTGGATACTGATATCGTGGTTCACCGATTGCCTACCAAGGAAGACTGTCCTCCAATGAAACATAAAGTTCGTCGAATGCGCCTGGAGATGTCTGAGAAAATCAAGGCTGAAGTTATGAAACAGTTTGACGCCGATTTTCTAGCAATTACTTCTTACCCGCAGTGGGTTGCCAACGTGGTTCCAGTGCCGAAGAAGGATGATAAGGTTCAGATGTGTGTTGACTAAAGGGATCTAAACAGGTCAAGCCCTAAGGATAATTTCCCTCTGCCTCATATTGACGTTCTGGTTGAAAACACCGCACAACATAAAGTCTTCTCCTTTATGGATGGTTTCTCCGGTTACAATCAGATTAAAATGGCTCCCAAAGACATGGAGAAGACAACCTTTGTTACTCAATGGGGTACCTTTTGCTACAAAGTCATGCCTTTTGGGTTGAAGAATGCTGGGGCAACGTATCAGCGCGCCATGGTCGCTTTGTTCCATGACAAGATCCATCATGAGATTGAGGTATACGTTGACGACATGATTGCAAGGTCCCAGACTGAGGAAGAACATCTTGACCACCTTCAGAAGTTATTTGACAGATTGAAGTTGTACAAGCTGAGGTTAAACCCGAACAAGTGCACCTTCGGGGTGAGATCTGGTAAGCTGTTGGGTTTCGTCGTTAGTGACAAAGGTATTCAGGTGGATCCTACAAAGGTGAAGGCTATACAGGAAATTCCAGCTCCCCGAACAGAAAAAGAAGTCAGAGGCTTTTTGGGACGTTTGAACTATATTGCCCGATTCATCTCGCACCTGACTGCTACTTGTGAGCCAATCTTCAAGTTACTGAAGAAAGATCAAGTGGTAAGATGGAACAATGAATGTCAAGCCGCTTTCGAAAGGATCAAAGAGTATCTCCAAGAACCACCTATTCTGATGCCTCCAGTTGAAGGGAGACCTTTGATCTTATACTTGACAATACTCGACAATTCAATGGGTGTGTGTGTTGGGGCAGCATGACGAGTCTGGCCGAAAGGAGCATGCTATTTATTACCTTAGCAAAAAGTTTACCGACTGCGAGATCTGATACTCGTTGCTTGAGAAAACTTGCTGCGCTTTGGCATGGGCTTCTCGCCGAATGAGACAGTATATGTTGACTCACACTACTCTATTGATATCAAAGATGGATCCAATCAAGTATATCTTCGAGAAGCCTGCCTTGTCCAGAAGAATAGCAAGATGGCAGATGATCTTGACTGAGTATGACATCTAATACACGACCCAGAAAGAAATCAAGGGGAGTGTGTTGGCAGATCATTTGGCACATCAAGCAGTGGACGATTACCAGTCTATGAACTTTGAATTCCCGGATGAGAATATCATGATAGTAACTGACTGTGAAACACCTGGACCGGATGAAGGACCTGAGGAAGGATCCTAATGGTCTATGTACTTTGATGGAGCTTCAAACACTTTGGGTAATGGCATTGGCGCCATGATCATATCTCCTGAAGGCTCTCATACTCCATTCACCGCCCGTCTATGTTTCAACTGCACCAACAACATGGCGGAGTATGAAGCGTGCATCATGGGTCTTTGAGCTGCAATTGACCTAAGGATTAAGTACTTAAGTGTATTCAGAGATTCCGCTCTCGTAATCAGTCAGATCAAAGGCAAGTGGGATACGAAACACCCAAATCTTATTCCTTACAAGGAGTATGTATTGACATTTCTTCCGCACTTCGAGGAAATAATCGTTGAACACTTCCCAAGAGAAGAGAATCAGTTGCCGGACGCGTTAGCTACAATGTCTTCTATGTTCAAGGTCAGATGGGACAATGAAGCTCCCCAGATTATCATTGAGAGGTTGGACGAACCTGCACATTGCTGTGACATTGAGACTGAAGAGGTAGCAGATAAACCCTGGTTCCATGAGGTAAAGAGGTATCTTAAAACTCAGGAGTACCCCGAGGGTGCATCTATTAATGATAAGAATTTTCTGAGGAGATTCACGGCAAAGTTCTTCATCAGTAATGGCATTCTTTACAAGCGTAACCATGATTCCACCTTAATGCGTTGTGTGGATAAGAACGAAGCAGAAAGGATCACAGAGGAGTTACATGAAGGTACTTTCGGAACCCATTCCAATGGAATAAATACCTTCGGACAGGATATTATTGGTCCACCATGGAAGCCGACTGTTATCAGCATTCTCGGACCTGTCATAAGTGCCAAGTCTATGCTGATAAGCTGCATATACCTCCAGTTCCTCTGAACGTCTTGAAAGCACCTTGGCCTTTTGCAATGTGGGGTATCAACATGATCAGCAAAATCAGACCTACTGCGTCCAACGGGCATCGTTTCATCCTGGTAGCTATTGATTACTTTACGAAGTGGGTTGAAGCAACATCCTTTGCTACAGTAACCAAGAATGTTGTGGCACGGTTTATTCGGCACAACCTGATCTGTCGATATGGTGTACCAGAGAGGATCATTACGGACAATGGTACAAATCTCAATAATAAGATGATCACCGAGCTCTGCAAACAGTTCAAGATACAACATCACAACTCTTCTCCTTACCGGCCGGAGATGAATGGGGCTGTAGAAGCGGCTAATAAGAACATTAAAAAGATTGTGCAGAAGATGACGGTGACATACAAAGATTGGCACGAGATATTACCTTTTTTCTCTTCATGGTTACCGTACCTCAGCGCGGACGTCAACAGGGGAAACACCCTATTCCTTGGTTTATGGCATGGAGGCCGTCTTACCCATTGAAGTTCAGATACCCTCTCTTCGGATTATGAAGGATGCAGGTTTGAGCGAAGATGACTGGATCCAGACCCGGCTTGATCAGCTGAACTTAATTGACGGAAAGAGACTTACTGCTATTTGTCATGGTCAAATGTACCAAAAACGGATGATTAAGCCATTTAACAAGAAAGTCAAATGACAAGAGTATCAAGTTGGGGATCTGGTGATCAAGCACATCATATTACCTCAAGGTGATCCTAGGGGCAAATGGACCCCTACCTATGAAGGGCCATTTGTGGTTAAGAACATTTTCTCAGGAAGAGCTATGATTCTAACCACCATGGATGGTGACGACCTTCCTCACCCCGTCAATGCGGACATAGTGAAAAAATACTACGCATAATCAAAGACCCGCTAGGTTGACTGACCTAGGCAAAAATAAGGGCTTCCCGGCGAACCAAAAGGGTTCGGGCAAAAATAAGGGATGAAAATGAAAAAATATGTACACCCGGTAAGTCGAAAACCTGAAAAGGCGGCTTGGGCAAAAAAGGGTATCCCGGTTGTGATCGGTGGATCTGGAACTGACTATTTAACGCTGGTTCGCGAAATGTCGCGGAAGCAAGAGTCGCCACCGTCTTTTATTTTCTCCAAATGGAAAGGACAAAAGCACAGAAAAATTCCTTATAGAGATTGCTCTCGGTTCGGGAGGTAGATTATAGAAAGGGAAGGTGTTAGCACCCTTTCTATCCATGGTTATCCATGGGCTCTTAGATACTTGCTCACTTGTGTTTTCAAAAATGGTTTGTTTGCTTTTCAACTGTGGGTTTTAAAAAGTTTCTTTGAAAATTTCAGTTCGACTCTTGTATCGGTCCTCAAGAGTGTTTGAAAAAATGCTTTCGAAAGCTTTTTGAAAAGGTGTCGGTGTGAAAAGTATTTTTGAATTTATTTTGAAATTAGAGCAAGTATCTACGAGAACCTACCTACCCTAAGGAATTCGTCTGTGTAAATGTCCTTTAAAGTAGTGCCATCCCACCATTGAGAGGTAGGTAGCACCACCGTTGGAGGTGTTCGGGTCAATTCGAGGTTCGGGACATGGTGATCACCAGAGCAATGGGAAGACACCTTAGAAGCTACCCTCATGCCAGGTTCCCGGATCATGAGGACTTACTAAGACATCCTCTACTCGACGATCACCTTTCGAGGCAAGGCAACAGTGAGGCGTACCCTAGGGGTGGTGTGTGATTTGTGTGTCAGATTCAGATATTTTATCTTGTCATGTTATTGGTGATCTATGCGTTTGTTTTTATTTAAGGCCATTAATTCTTGCATGCATTGATTAACAGTTAAAAAATTTGCGAGAAACGTAAAGTTCTAAACTATTACAAAAGGCGCGGGTCCACATCGCCAAAATTTCCAGAACCCGATTTGACAGAAAAATAAAGAAATAAAGTAAAGTAAAAGTGCGAGAAATATATTACACGGCTTTGGGAGAGGTACATAAATATTAAAAGAAAAAGGAATAAATATGCGAATTAAATTAAAATTGAAACGAGGGCGTTGGACCCTTTTTAATGAAATTATATTATTAGCAAATTAATTAAATTAAAGAAAAGGAGATTGTTTTTTTGAGATTTTGATACTTATGATTTTAATGAGAAAAATTAATTGAAATTAAAATGCTAACCCTAATTCTAATTTTTTTTTAGTTTATTAAGAAAGTATTAAAATTTAAACCTAAATTAACCTAATTATTTATATGCAATTTTAATTATAAAAATAAATAATATTAAATTATTAATAATGGTAAAAAAAAAAGAATAAAAGTATGAAAAAGATTTGAAACCTATTCATTAGCCTCGGAGGCGAACCCAAACCCTAATCAACTGATTATTAGCCAAACCCTAAAAAGATTTATGCCCAAAAATTCATTATTATTAACCTAAAAAATTGAAATTAAAGTTTTTTGAAGAGAAAAAGGTTTTAATTAAATTAATAAAAAGAAAATATTTTTACACTAATTATTAAAAGAAAAGGAAAATATTTTTTATGTTTTTTTATTTATTGAAAAAAAGTTTTAAATTAGAAACAAAAATTAATTAATTGTTTATAAAAAAAAGAATTTTATTTTAATTATGTACAAAAAATTAATTTTAAAAAAAAGAATTTTATTTAATTAACCTATGTCTAATTTATTTAAAATTTAAAAAAAGAAAATAATTTTTTTGGATTAATTATTTATTAAAAATATTACAAAAAAAGAATTATTTGAATTAATATATTAGAAGTTAATTAGTTATTAAGATAGAATGAATTTTTAGTTAACCCTAATCTTATCTAAACTAACTAATTTGTTTCTAATTAAATCAAATTATCTTACTAAGTATGTTAATTATAACTAATTAATTGAATTAATAAACAAATAAATAAGAAAACTGAAAAAAAGTGAAAAAATATGACCTTGGGGCGGTGGGGTTCGAACCCACCCCCTTGAAATCATCAACAAGTCGCTCAACCACTCAGCCATGGTGATCCAGGTGTCATGCATGTGGACGAAAGAGACAAAGACACTCCATGCATTCGCTCCGCACCAAAAAAACAAATTCGAACCAGCCAACAGACGTGTGCCACGCAACTTCGTCTTCAACCTCAGAAAATATAAATTGTGACGGTTTAAACCGTCACGATTACCTGCAATAACAAGAAATAGCAAATAGCACATGGGCATGTATAAATTTTTCGGACTAGGGCCATTAGAATCGTCTCTCTCTCACGATTCCAATGATGTATCTCTCATGGCCTAATTGTTCAAGGTTTGGAAACCCCTAAATCAATTTTCACGAAACCCTAATATGCTCTCATGGTGGATCCTTCGTTTTAGCATGAAACTCCAATCAAATTATGCAGGTAGCTTGCAAACATCATTCTAAACACAAAAACAACAATGAAATATGTTAAAAGCGCATGAATGATGGAAAACGATTTTGGAATTTTTCTCACCAACTTCAATGGTGATTTCGTGTTCTCTTGAGTATGGGACTTAGTGAATGGTTGGAAAACGTTCTATGATCCTCAAGGAAGGCGTTTGAACAGCTCTTGCACCTTGAATTCACCTGTAAAACCAAAATCGAATTTTTAAAAATATGTGAGTTTCTTGAGTTCTTGTATGGCTTGGTTATGCCGCTTCGAGTCCATTGGCATTAAGGTTGCGTTTTGTATTTGTATGTGAGTGATTAGGGTTGGAAAAGAGGTCCAAAAACCTTTGCAATTATGGAATAGATCTTTGATTTTCATGGCCATAATTTTCCAATCTTTTCATGCACATTTGCTACCAAATCATGTCCAATTATCTTCAATTCTTTCCTAATCTGACTTGCACGAAATATTGGAGATATTATATGCATAAAAAGATTTGAAACATTAGGTTTAACATTTTTCATGTATTTTAATTAATTTAAATGAATTATTAATAATAAAAATCCAAATAAATAAATAAAAAATGAAGAAAAACTTCCCTTTGGGCCAAATGGTCGTGCACATGCCTTGGATAATGAATTGTGGAAGAAAAAGAGGCCCATTAGCAATTTTAGGTCATTTGAAGCAATGTTGACTTTTCAAAATATCCAAAAATTTCCCAACTTCCACAAGGCATAACTTGCTCAATTCTTAAGCTTTGCTCATGTTCTTGGACATTTTGGAAAGGTCTTTGAGTCCTCTAACCAATGTCTTTGGTCCCATGTCATTTTGATTTACCAATCGCAAGTTATGGCCTTTGACTTAAAGTCCCTTTTTGTTGACTTTTGAAAATGACCTATAATGTTGAAATTGATAACTTTTTGTGAGAGCATTTCTTGGACTTGAAGTATGAAGAGGAGTTGTAGGAAATGTCTTTATCTTCAAAATTAGCTTTGAATGGAATTTTTCTGATAATCCATGTGGAAGTTATGCCCTGGTCAATTTACAGTTGACTTTTTCAACTGTCCAAATATGGAAACTTTTGCATCTTGATGATTTTTGAGCCAAGCTTTGAGAATCATGATCAAGCATTGATCAAATGATGTTTGTGGCTTCAAAATGAGATGTTGACCAAAAATTTGAACTTTTGACTGTCAAATGACCATTTTTCCCCTATAGTTGACTGTAGTGCAATTAGGGTTTTTGACTGTGCAATTTTGTGCTGAAAGTCTTGAAACTTGGTATGGGGATGCTTGACCATATTTATAGGCATGTGAGACTTGATTGGACCCTTGGAATCTTCATTTACTTTGTCAGAACCAAAACCCTAATTTTGACTGTTTAGGAGGCCCTTGAACTGTGCAACCCTTGGGGAATTTTGAAGCTTGACTTGGCAATTTCTTGAAGAATATGGGAGGGCAAATTTTGGGGTACAACAGTTGCCCCTGTTCAATCTTCTTAGACCTGAGGATGCAGATTGGCTGACGTGCCTTTCGTAATCCGAAGGTGGAAGATGATTGAACATTAGAGTGCCCAGAAATTTGCGCTCACATAGTAGCAGTGTGATGGTGGAATGGGCTTATAGATGCCATTTAGAGATTGATGGATAGGATGATGGGCTTATAGATGCCATGCTAAGAGATGATGGAAGGTGGATGGGCTTATAGATGCCGTCTGGATGTCAATCGCGTAAGAGATTCCTTAGCGAGAACCTGCGTACCTGCAAAAGAATAGATGAGTACCTGGCATGTCGCCGAAGTGGTCTTCAAACTCTTGTGTAGAAGTGTCCTGACTGGTTACAGGAGCTGGATCTGGAGCTTCAACAGGTGATGAATGAACCAGGGATGGTTACTACCTCAACAGGAACGGTGAGAGAACCTTGGACGACTTTAACTTCAACAGCAATCGTTGAGAAAATATTTGGGATGATTACTACCTCCGTAGTATCGGGGCGAGAACCACAGGCGACTACAACCTCAACAACAAACATTGAGAGAATCTTGGATAACTTCACTTCAACAGCAATCATTGAGCGAAATTTGGGATTACCACCTCCGCAGGATCGGGGAGAGAACCATAGGCGATTACCACCTCAACAGCAAACATTGAGAGAACCTTGGATGGAATTATCATCTCCGCAGTATCAGGGAGAGAACCATAGGTGATTACAACTCAATAACAATCATTGAGAAAACCTTGGATGGAATTATCATCTCCGCAGTATCGGGGAGAGAACCATAGGCGATTACAACCTCAATAGCAATCATTGGGAAAACCTTGGATGGAATTATCATCTCCGCAGTATCGGGGAGAGAACCATAGGCGATTACAACCTCAATAGCAATCATTGGGAAAACCTTGGATAACTTCTACTGAGTCTTCATCAGAAAAATCTGTTTGGGGTCGATTTAACTGGACCAGAGAAGGCCTTGGACTGGATAAGAAACATAGAATCTTAGGGTCGATTAACTGAACCGGTCTAGGTCTTGGAATGTCTTCAACTGGGTCTTTATCAGAAAAATCTGTTTGGGGTCGATTTAACTGGACCAGAGAAGGCCTTGAACTATGATTGAGAATTTAACTGAATCTTTCCTGAAAGGTAAAGGTCAGTCATATGCAATGCATGATATGGATCAAGCAATGATGTTCTCAACATAAATGAGATTTGTAAGATATGATGCGTCTATGCATGCTATAATGATGTATGGAAGTGCGATGTTTATGAATGTATTTTTTTCGTCTTAGGAAAATAAATCCTTGACGGGTGCCGGGAAGTCACTCCTGGGCTGATATTGGAGAATAGATCTTTGCTTCCGCTAGGGATGATAGTTGCAAGAATACCGGTAGGAGATGATGACTCCGTTGGGGAATAAACTTGGAGAATGGATTACTCTGCGGGGAGAAAAGTACTCTGACGATCTTTCTGGGGAGCAATACTCTGTGGGGAGAGAGATACTTTGCTGGAATATTGATAATAACTTGCTGGGGATACCATTGTTGTGTTGGAAGTGTTAATGGACTTCGCTGGGGATAAGAAAGAACTGTGTTGACGACGACCTTTCCGTGGCTTTTGGCTGAGGATAACCCAGTTATATCCTGGTAAGGAAATAACTCTTTGAATAAAGCCGGACGACGCGTTCGTGCTCTGTGAGGCTAAGCTTCCAGAATCTACTGGGGATAAGCTTACTGCTGGGGAGATGGGTTCCAACTTTCCTGGGGAAACTGGATTGGACTCTCTTGGGGAAGTTTTGAACTGTATTGGGAGTAACTTCCACTGAATGTTTGATATACCGCCGGGGGACAATTTTAGATCAAGATTGTCGGGGATGCTTGTTAAGAATATATGTATATATGCTGCTGGGGAATGTTGAGCTCTGTGGGGGGATACCCAACTTCTTTAAGTTTGATAATATAGCTTGAGGAGAGTGTACTGCTTGCTGGCTCACTCTCTGGGGAATTAAGATGTGCTGGTTATGTTCTTTAGCTGAACCTATCTTGATACCTTGGAGGACAGAACAATTAGATTGCTTAGACAACTCTTTATTGCCCCTGTTTCTAATGTTACCTGTAATTAATCCTTTGTTTCGTATGCAAATATTTATGAGTTAGCAAATTATTGTCAATGCATATATCACAAATTGAACCTTGGACGTTCTTCGCAAAACAAAACAGAAAAAGGAAAAACAATTATCACTTTTAACTGAAAAGTGTATTTGTATTGATTTTTGAATTGCCTGTAAATAGGCGTTTGTGTACAAGAGGCTGACGTCCTAGTAAGAGAACACCGCCGAGCAAAAGAGTTTATACAAATTTTGTACAAGAGAAAATAAAACAGCTGTGTGAAATGAACGATCCCACTGGGTTTCAACTCTGCTATTGCCTTTATATCTCCGAGCGTCTCATCACTTGATGACCTTGGTTGAAGATGAAGCTGACTGATTGATGCCGTCTGAACTTGATGTAGATACCGGATTCTGGATGCAAAGTGATCCAACGAGACATAGTATTACGCTTTATCCCTAACTTTTGCCTGGACTGCCCTTTCGGGTTTTCAGTCCACCGGGATACCCATTTTTTGCCCAAGCCGCCTTTTCAGGTTTTCGACTTGCCGGGTGTACATATTTTTTCATTTCATCCCTTCATTTTGCCCGAACCCTTTTGGTTCGCCGGGAAGCCCAAATTTTTGCCTAGGCATGTCAGCCTAGCGGGTCTTTTTTCATGCGTAGTATCTTTTTACTATGTCTGCATTGGCGGGGTGAGGAAGGTCGTCACCGTCCATGTTGGTTAGAATCATGGCTCCTCTTGAGAACACATGCTTAACCACAAATGGCCCTTCGTACGTAGGGGTTCACTTGCCCCTTGGATCACTCTGAGGAAGGATGATTCGCTTGATTACCAGATCCCCAACTTGATAATCCTGTGGTCTGACCTTTTTGGTAAATGCCCTGATCATCCGCTTCTGATACGTCTGACCATGACAGATAGCAGCAAGTCTCTTTTCATCAATTAAATTTAGCTGATCAAGTCGTGTCTGGATCCAATCATCTTCGTTCAGATTTGCATCCTTCATTATCCGGCGAGAGGGTATTTGTACTTCGATCGGTAAGACTGCCTCCATACCGTAAACCAAAGAGAAAGGAGTTGCCCCGGTTGACGTCCTGGCTGAGGTACGGTACCCATGTAGAGCGAACGGTAACATCTCGTGCCAATCTTTATAAGTCACTGTCATCTTCTGCACGATTTTCTTGATATTTTTATTTGCTGCCTCTACGGCCCCATTCATCTTCGGTCTGTAAGGAGAAGAATTGTGGTGCTGTATCTTGAACTGCTCGCAGAGCTCAGTGATCATCTTGTTATTCAGATTGGTACCGTTGTCAGTAATAATTCTTTTCGGGACGCCGTATCGACAGATCAGATTATGCCGAATGAACCGTGCCACAACAGTCTTGGTTACCGTAGCGTAGGAAGCTGCTTCAACCCACTTTGTAAAGTAATCAATCGCTACCAGGATGAAGCGATGCCCATTAGATGCCGTAGGCTTAATCTCACCGATCATGTCTATGCCCCACATTGCAAACGGCCAAGGCGCAGTCAGAACATTCAAAGGAACTGGAGGAACATGCACTTTGTCTGCATAAATCTGGAACTTATGGCATGTCCTGGAATATTGGTAGCAGTCAGCTTCCATTGTGGACCAGTAATATCCTGCCCGAAGGATCTTCTTTGCCATTGTGTGTCCACTGGAATGTGTACCAAAGGTCCCTTAGCTCCTCCATGATCCTTTCTGCTTTAGTTTTATCCACACAACGCAGTAAGGTCGAATCATGGTTTCGCTTGTACAAGATGCCGTTGCTAAGGAAGAATTTTGCTGCGAACCTTCTCAGAAACTTCTTGTCATTGACGGAGGCACCTTCAGGGTATTCCTGAGCTTCCAAATATCTCTTCACCTCATGGTACCAAGGCTTCTCAGTCACCAACTCAGTCTCGAGATCGCAACAGTATGCCGGTTCGTCCAGTTTCCAGATGATGATCCGGGGAGCCTCATTATCCCATTTAACTTTGAACATAGAAGACATTGTAGCTAACGCGTCCGCCAACTGATTCTCTTCTCTCAGAAAGTGTTCAAAGGTTATCTTCGTGAAGTGGGGGATCAAGGTCAACACACATTCTCTGTAAGGAATAAGATTCGGGTGTTTCGTATCCCACTCTCCTTTGATCTGATTGATCACAAGAGCGGAATCTCCGAAGACACTCAGAAACTTGATCCTTAAGTCGATCGCAGCTTGAAGACCCATGATGCACGCCTCATACTCTGCCATGTTGTTGGTACAATTGAAACATAGCCGGGCAGTGAATGGAGTATGAGTGCCTTGAGGAGATATGATTACAGCGCCGATACCGTTTCCCAAAGCGTTGGAGGCTCCGTCAAAGTGCATAGACCATCGG
The DNA here is from genome assembly GCA_948472305.1 of Vicia faba. Lineage (NCBI taxonomy): Eukaryota > Viridiplantae > Streptophyta > Magnoliopsida > Fabales > Fabaceae > Vicia > Vicia faba. The sequence goes on from OX451737.1 coordinate 1,493,176,515, forward strand.
GATCCTTCCTCAGGTCCTTCATCCCGTCCAGGTACTTCACAATCAGTCACAATCATGATACTTTCGTCTGGAAACTCGAAATTCATTGACTGATAATCATCGACTGCCTGATGTGCCAAGTGGTCTGCCAATACACTTCCCTTGATGGCTTTCTGGGTCGTGTACTGAATGTCGTATTCCGTCAAGATCATTTGCCATCTTGCTATTCTCCCAGACAGAGCAGGCTTTTCAAATATGTACTTTATCGGATCCATCTTTGAGATCAACAAGGTAGTGTGAGTCAGCATATACTGTCTCAGCCGGCGAGCAGCCCATACCAAAGCGCAGCAAGTTTTCTCAAGCAGTGAGTATCGGGTCTCACAGTCGGTAAACTTTTTGCTAAGGTAATAAATGGCATGCTCTTTTCGGCCAGACTCGTCATGCTGCCCCAACACACACCCCATTGAAATGTCAAGCACTGTTAGATATAGTATCAGAGGTCTCCCTTCAACCGGTGGCATAAGGATGGGTGGTTCTTGGAGATACTCCTTAATTCTGTCAAAAGCAGCCTGACATTCATCATTCCAACGTACTACCTGATCTTTCTTCAGCAGCTTGAATATTGGCTCACAGGTAGCAGTCATGTGCGAGATGAACCGAGCGATGTAATTCAGGCGTCCTAAAAAGCCTCTGACCTCTTTCTCTGTCTTAGGAACTGGCATCTCTTGAATAGCCTTGACCTTGGCAGGGTCCACTTGAATACCCTTATCACTTACAACGAAGCCTAGCAACTTTCCAGATCTTACCCCGAAGGTGCACTTGTTCGGGTTCAATCTCAGCTTGTACAGTTTCAACCGGTCAAACAACTTCTGCAGATGATCTAGGTGCTCTTCCTCAGTCTGGGACCTTGCGATCATGTCGTCAACATACACTTCTATCTCATGATGGATCATGTCATGAAATAAAGCAACCATGGCACGTTGGTAGGTTGCCCCAACGTTCTTCAACCCGAATGGCATGACCTTATAGCAGAAGGTGCCCCACTGAGTAACAAAGGTAGTCTTCTCCATGTCTTCAGGTGCCATCTTGATCTGATTGTACCCTGAAAAGCCATCCATGAAAGAGAACACTTTATGCTGAGCAGTGTTGTCAACGAGGACATCAATGTGAGGTAGGGGAAATCATCCTTGGGGCTGGCCCTGTTCAGATCCCTGTAGTCAACGCACATTCTGACCTTGCCGTCTTTCTTTGGTACCGACACCACATTAGCAACCCACTGAGGGTAAGAAGTCACTGCAAGAAACCCGACATCAAACTGTTTCATCACCTCGGCTTTGATCTTCTCAGACATCTCTGGACGCATACGGCGGACCTTTTGCTTAACCGGGGGGCAGTCTTCCTTAGTAGGCAAGTGATGGACCACAATATCGGTATCCAACCCGGGCATGTCTTCGTAGGACCAGGCAAATATCTCCACATAATCATGTAGCATCTTAGTCAACCGTTGCTTCACGCTGAGCTCTAGGTTGGCACCAATCTTTACCTCTTTCCTGTCTGCCTCAGTACCCAAGTTTATTGTTTCCACTGGCTCTTCATGTGGTTGAATTGCCCTCTCTTCCTGAAGCAACAGTCTTGCAAGCTCTCCAGGCACTTCGCAATCATCTTCACCTTCGTCTTCGGCTAAGTTGATCGGATTTTCGAAGTCATAACTGGCAATAGCAGAGTCGTTACCAGTGAGATCCAGAGTGGATTGAAACCTATATGAGTGAGTGTGTGTAAATACAACTGTTTTGAAAAATATGTAAAGGAAGGAAAGACAGAAAAGGAGCATAAGATTTGAAATGCGAGAAAACGTCCAAGATTTTCATTTATGATATATGAAATGACAATTTATATGCCCTCACAAATGAAGCCACGGTGCCTCGGGTAAGGCACCGGGCCATAAAGTTTTATTTATTATTTATTACAAATAACAAAAACATAGGAATTCATTACTCAGTAACAAGAGAAACATGTAGATTGGCTTTGGCACTCCAATTGTTAGGTCCACTGTCGGTTGTCGGGTAAATCCAGCTATCAAACTCAGCTTCATCCACTTCATCCTCGTCCCCAATAGCATTTACTCCATGAGCAGGCAGGGGAGCTGTCACCACATTAGGCTTCTCAGATGCCTCAAACTGTACCTCCTTCGCATCAATAAGGTCCTGCAGCTTGTTCCTTAAAGCCCAACAGTCATCAGTGGAATGCCCCGGGCTATCAGAATGGTACGCACAACGGGCATTTGGGTTGTATTTGGGGGAGGCAGTGTTTACACCTTTGGGGGCCTCTCTGACAGTCACTAGGTTGGTGGATAGCAACTGTGGCAAGATCTGCGATAAGGTCATGCTCAAACGGGTAAACTCTCTCTGGGGTCTTTCAGCCCTTTGAGGATTGTTTGGCCGAGGAGCGGAAGCAGGCTTAGCAATCATTACCGCACTGACAGATTGGCGGCGCTCAGATTTTTCCTGTCTCCTGGAACCATATACAGCACTAGCCTCCTTTTTGAAGGGTTTCTTCTCAGAACTAGACGATACACCCTTCAGAATCTTTCCAGACTTCAACCCAGCCTCAATTCTCTCTCCAGTCAGAATCAGATCAGTAAACCCTACAGAAGAATTCCCGATAAGATGGTTGAAAATGGCCCAGATAGGGTCCCTAAGAACATGTCTACCAACTCCCGATCAGTCAACGGAGGCTGCACTCTGCCAGCCAGATCCCTCCACTTCTGAGCGTACTCCTTAAAACCTTCACTTGATCCTAACGACATACCCTGGAGTTGGGTACGTGTAGGGGCAAGGTCGGCATTATATTGATACTGCTTATAGAAAGCAGTAGCCAACTCCTCCCAGTTACGAATCTTGGTCCCATCCAGCTGATAGAACCATTCGAGATGAGTCCCTGAAAGACTCTCCTGGAAGAAGTGGATCCACAAATTCTTATCCACTGAGTACGGTTGAATCTTCCGAACATAGGACCTGGGATGTAGCTTGGGACAAGACGCCCCGTCGTACTTAGTGAAAGATGGTGCTTTGAACTTACGAGGAATAATCACATCGGTAGACAAACCCAAATCTCCGAAATCCAGCCCAGGTACCTGTTGTATCTCCATAGCATTCAATCTGTCTTCCAACTGCTTGTAACGGTCTTCTGCAGGAGGATATTGCTCTTCATCAAAATCAGTCTCGTTGTCAGAGACTACCGGACTAGGCCCTTTTTCCTCTTGAGGAGTACCCTTGCCAATTGTTGTACCCCAAAATTTTCCCTCCCATTTCCTCAACATTTTCTCATCACCAGACCTTTAAAGATCAGGATCCAATTAGGGTTTCCTCTGCTCAAGATTTCTCCTTGCACTGGTGGACCCAAATTAGGGTTTGTGTTTGCACAAAGATGTTTTGACCTAAAATGCCTAAGATGACTTTCATGCTTCATATTTGACTCCCAAGTTTATCCATACCAAGTTTCAAGTCTTGATTCCAAATTTTGCCCAGTCAATTGGACAGATGACCTAGAAATCAGCTGTATTGGGAAAAAGTCAACTGTGGCCAATTGACAGTCAAATCTCATGGAAATTGACCCACATCAACATTATGAACTCATATGGACCATTTGATCAAGTTTGGATCACAATTCCACAAGAAATTTGATCAGATCACCAAAAGGGCAAAATGGTCATTTTTAGGGTTTTGACTGCACAAAGGCAATTTTTGACTGTTTGACCTAGCCAATGGCAAACCAAGCTCACATATGGACTCAAGGACCCCATGGAATTGTCTTGACATGCTCAACAAACTCAAAAGATCCCAAGTACACAAGATTGACAGTTGAATTTCCCAGTCAATTGATCAATTTTGACTGTACACTGAAAAGTCAAACTTTGACTTTTTGGTCAAAATCAAGAGTCAAGATTCATTTTTCATCAAAACATGCCAAATCATGAAACTTGTTCACCAAGAAACCAAGAAATGCAAATTAGGGTTTAAAATGGAATTTTTCATAACTTAGAATTTTTTCTAAGTTATGGAAAACCCTAATTTTTTCCCAACTTTGCCCCACTTTTTCACCATGATTCATTTGGATTCAAACAAAAGTCAAAACATGAAAGTTGTAGCTTGTTGCATAATCTACAACTTTGATTCACAAAGTTTTCTCATTTGAAGCTTGTATCTCAAGTTACAAATTTTTGAATAAGGGCACTAAACCATTCTTAACTTAGTGAATTTTTGACCTATTTTGACAAGGTTTTCTACCCCACTTCAAGGCCATTTTCCATACACTTCCACTTGGAATTTCAAATTGCATCTCAAATATGGATTGTAGTACACATTCCAAGCTTTCCAAAATGTCCAAGAACTTCTCAAACAACCTCATGGTTAGGGAGAATCGAATTTCACAATATGGCAAAAAACTCACTTTGTTCATGACCAAGTTACATGTCCATAACCTTGCAATTTGAACTCAGCATGCTTTAGGCTAGATTACAGGTCCTTAAACCAAGTTACACTCAATAATTTAATGCATATTCTTTGTGCCAAGACCATGTTCTTTGAGCTAAAGCATTGTATGAAGGTTTAATCCATTTTTAGATAAAGCAAAATAGCCATTTTTGAAAAGTCACACTTTATGTCAAATTGAAAATCCAACAAGTACATTGCAAATCTGATTGGCACAAGATTATGGACAAATCACACTGATCAAGGAGGGATTATGCAGCACATTAGGGGGTCCTCTACATGCCTAGAAAACACAAGTTGCTTTTGTTTGCTTAAGGGTGAAGAAAAGTGCCATAACACATACCAACTTCCATATCAGCAAGAGAACACAAAAACAAAGTTATCAAACACATTTCACACAACACAACCAAGCTAATACACGAGCCCTTAGCCTTCAAAACACCCTCCATCTCAGAATCACTCTCAAACTGCAAAAACAGGGCAGGCCCTGCAGTTTGAGTGCTATCTCTCATTTCTCTCGAGCTCTCCTGCCCAAATCAGTTCACATACCTTCCATACCATCTATACAAGCTAACCAAAAGCAAAAGCACGACCTGTAATCACTCTAACCACTTCCACCATTTTCACATTTCTGACTTGCAGGTGAAGTTCTCTAGCTCGATTCAGAAGCTTTCAAGACAAAGTAAACATTGGAATAGCATCCCTGGACCTCAAGGAAGCTTTTCCAATCATCACCTTGCACTGAAAGTTCCTACATTTCCAGATAGAACTTCAGCTGAACATGTATCTTGGTGAACTCGTATCTCTCTTATTATGCATCATTAGCCTTAAGTTTGTGAATAAACAATGTTCTACTCATGCCACTGAACATGTACATTCTTTTACTTTTCATTTCTTTTGCTTGAGCTGTGAGAATTTGGAGTTTGAAAATGGCAGAAAAACTAGGTTAGGATTTGGGGGAGGAGAAATTCTCCCTCATCTTAGAGAGTTAGATCAAGTTATGCATATGGTTAGAATCGTCTCTTCATGCTGAACATTTTTTATGTTATGAGTTTTTGTTAAAAAGCCAGGAATCAGGAGTTAAGGATTGATGAAGAAGGGCGCGCATTTTTTGAATTGTTTGGTCTGAAGGTTGAAGATAACCATTTTCTGGGCTGGGCCTGTTTGTTATTTCTTTTTGCACCATACATTTACTTTTGCACCCCCTGAGCCCATTTTGTTATTTTTAATGATTCTTTGACTTTTTCTTTTTTGGTCTGACTTGTTTATTTTTGCTTATGATATTAAAAATCTAAAAATAAATTTTTACACCATTTTTCTATTTTTTAGGCATTTATTTGATTATGTTGACATTCATACATAAATATATATATACATACTATTATTTAGAAAACTAAAAAAAAATAATGTAAATATATTTTCTTTTCTGATTTTTATTATATTTTCCCTTTTGAAAATATTTTATACAAAACATATTTTTTTTTTATTATTATAAATATTAATTATTATCATTTATATATATATATGATATTTATTTGTAAATAATATAAATATATAGGTATATTAATATACTTAGGAGAAAATATCAAAAATGTGCATATTTTATTTTTTTAAATATTTAATACTAAAAAAGGCCTTTTTTTTTACAAATATACCATATTTTATTTTATTTTTGTATGTAAATAATAAATATTATATGAATTGATTAATTAATGTCCCTTTTGATTAAAAAATTAGGGTTTTGCCCTAAATTCAAAAATACTCCAAAAATAATATCTTTTTATTTTCTTTTTATTTTACATAAATAATCCTCTTTTTTTTCATACATATAAAAAACTTTTTTGCATTCTTGCATATTTGTTCTATTTTTATTTTATTTATGCAATTAAATTACCTTGCAAATATTCAATATTGATGTAATAGCTTAGATTCAATTTTCTGTCTAAATACCTCCCCATTTGAACATTTGTACCCCCCTCCCTATATTATTGTGTTGTAATAGCGTAGGAATTTAAATTTCGCACTTTGTCGCTTTCTAAACATACTATGCTAGAATTAGGGTTTTGTACGCGAATAAAAATGAACAAAATAGTTGGACCTAATACAAGATAAATGAGCATGAAAAATGGACAACACATTTCACACTTGCACCCCTAGGGTATTCCACTTTGTTGCCTTCAAATAATTGGGCCATATTGTATGTTGAATTTCTTTGGGTAAAAACAAACAATCAAGTGATCATAGTCCCACAAAATGTTGCTTAAATGAATGATCAAGTCCCTTTTAAATAAAATTGCCCAAAGACATTTAACACTATTGCAACTATGGTCCAAACGATGACCCGCGCCCGTCCCTTTCACATCCTAACATGAGATTGTCCACCAAATACAATGGTGGAACAAACTCATTAAAAGGGTTAAAACATAGCAATAAACTTTGAGAAATTTAGGAGTAGATAACCTCTTAGTTACTTGAAACAAACTTGCAAAAACAAAACACTTGCCTATTTTCTAAAACACACCTCACAACACTTTCAAAACAACTTTCAAAAACAAATGAAAACCTTTCAAAAGACATACACCTTTGTATACATCCCAACATGGATCATTACAAAGGTTGCCACCACATTGGCCTCTTTTCAAAACATTTTTCAAACCCACACACACAAAGCACCATTTCAAACAATTGAAAATCAAGGCAAGTGATCTAAGCAAGTAACTAAGAGCCCATGGATAACCATGGATAGAAAGGGTGCTAATACCTTCCCTTTCTATAATCTACTCCCCGAACCCAAGAAAACATCTCAAAAGGTTTTTGCTGTGCTTTTTAAACCTTTCCTTAGGATAAAATAAAAAGTCGGTGGCGACTCTTGCTCAACCGAAACATTTGCGAAAACAAACGCAAAACCATAGTCAGTTCTCCCACCGTATCACACCAATGGAAGAACCAGCCTCTTCATTTTGCAGAGTATTGCCAAACCTTCGGCCCGAGTTGAACAGAACAGTTCTTCTCTTCTTCTTCTTTTCCTTCTTCAGAAGCAGAGCCTTCAGCTCTTCTTGGCCCTGAGCCAAACCCATGATTAATTCCTGAAATTGCGCATTCTGCGCCTGAAGAGCCTTGATGGACATCTCAGTTGATGATGAGTCAGGATTCATGATGCTGAAACAAACAGCGAAGAACTGTAAGCAACCTGAAAAGAGAAAAACCTGCTATGCACATGATGAATGATATGTGTTTATGCAATGCATTCAAGGGTTCGAAAGTTCAAATTTGTTGTAGACAAAAAGGAACACACGTTATCATTAAGGAAATAATTGTTCAGTACATCAAAGCCTCATGGGCAAAATAATACAAAAGAAAATCAATCCCAAAATATACTACGCATCCTCTTTGGAGCTATGTAAGTGTTGAGATTCCTCTCCTCATGCAACAGGCGGGTGAGCTCCAAGACCTTCTTTTCACTAGCATGTAGATTGGTCTCAAGAGAATTCCGTTCTTCCTTAAGCTGGATCCAGCTCTTCTGCATCTCTTCCCAAGATGTGGGCATATCAGGGTGCTGAATAGTATAGGACGCTTCTCCTTCCAAGACTAGCTCTTTGATCACAGGGAGCATATGAGGATAAGGCATCACTAACTTCTGGGAGCGGGCTCGTACCCACTTGAGATAAGGTTCCAATGGGATGGAGTTCCTATGCCCCAGTGTCTTACTGTCTATCCTACTTGGCATCCTCCAAGCTCTGATAAATCTCTGGCGAAGTCCTTGAGTATCGTTGTCGAAGTCAAAAACTATGTCAGGAATTAACATGTCATGAGGACCATTCCTCCGAGCATAACCAAACTATCTCCAAGCCAGGCATGGGTTGTAAGTAATACCTCCTCTGATTCCAAGTAAAGGAACATTAGGTACTCCCCGCAACGATCAATGATAGTGACATCTTCTCTGGACCTAGGGCACCAATGTATATCCGCATGTGTAAGAGTCATCAACCGTTGTGACCATCTCAAACCCCGCTCGTTCTTCAAAACTGATTGTGGAAGGTGCGAAATAAACCACCTTCCCAGGAGAGGAGTGCAACACATAAGGACACCTCTTTTTCTCATGGTTCGAGTGTAACATGAGTGAAGGATGTCCCCCAGTAATGTAGGTATAGGATTCCTGGACATAAAGATCTGGACAACACTGATATCTATAAGCTGATCTGGGTTAGGGAACAACACCAAACCATAGACAAGGAGGGCCACAACTTCTTCAAAAGCTTCTAGGTCAAGGGAGTTCCAACATTCATGGGCCTTTTCAAACAGAAACCTGGCTAAGAACCCTTTGATACCACTTCTAACTTCCCAATGTCCCTTGAGGTCAGATGACTGTAGGTGCAAGGCTTTAGCAATCTCTTCAAGCTTAGGTTCCTTTTCTGTACCGTTGTAGGGTAGTTGATCAAGGATAGGGATCTTCAGGAGCCGGGAGAACTCCTCCAATGTAGGTACCAGCTGATAGTCCAAGAAGGTGAAACAGTGATGCAGAGGGTCAAAGAACTGGAACAGGACCTTTATCATGTCTTCCTCAATGTTGGTATTGACCAAACTGATGAGTCTTCCATGTCTCTCACTGAATGAAGAGCTATCGGGAATCCTGGATATAAGTTCCTTAAGCTGAGGAGGGATCCTTACAAGGCTGACTTGAATTGTCTTTCTGCGAACAGTTTCCATGTCCTACAAAACAAAGAACAAAGATGAAGATTCGAACCCCTGAAATGGTTAGTCAATGCATATGATGCTGGATGATGTCATGATGCTATGATTAAACACACCACAAATATTTACAAGGACAAACATGTAAGGCACACAAGGCACACAAGACAAGCCCCTAGAGTTTAAGGCCAGCATGGGGTCTGGGTAGTACCCTCTTGAAGTTGGTGGGTTCAACCTGTCCTATTAGAAGTAACCGGGTTCTAAGGGTCCCAATATCACGGGATTGCTTTCATTGTTCATCGTTTCAATTTAGCCACTGAACTGACGACCGAAATATTCCAGGAAAGCAACCCTCAATTGAGTGTAGTATCGAGTATCAACCAACCTCGGACTGCACCAAAGTCAGTTATCTCACTACCCTAAAGAGGCCAAGATAGTTCAATTAAGGTTCCTAAGGTCTGTTGATGCTTCACGACACCACGCGGAGGCCCCGTACTCTCCTTGACTGAACTCAAGGGTTACCGGTACACACCAAAGTGCCACATCAACGTAGCAGACTGTTTCAACCATGTCGGTATACCCCGCACAGTTCCCTCACAGCCTTGTTGCTACTTTCTAAGAAAGGTGTCCCCCAGATCCGGGTGTAGGATCTATAGAACTCCCAAGCAACCCACAATTTAAAGCACACAAGGGAAACAATTGAAAACATAGTTATAAGCTAGCCCTAAGGTACACCTCACTTTAAGTTTTAATTCCCCAGCAGAGTCGCCAGTTCTGTGATCGGTGGATCTGGAACTGACTGTTTAACGCTGGTTCGCGAAATGTCGCGGAAGCAAGAGTCGCCACCGTCTTTTATTTTCTCCAAATGGAAAGGACAAAAGCACAGAAAAATTCCTTATAGAGATTGCTCTCGGTTCGGGAGGTAGATTATAGAAAGGGAAGGTGTTAGCACCCTTTCTATCCATGGTTATCCATGGGCTCTTAGATACTTACTCACTTGTGTTTTCAAAAATGGTTTGTTTGCTTTTCAACTGTGGGTTTTAAAAAGTTTCTTTGAAAATTTCAGTTCGACTCTTGTATCGGTCCTCAAGAGTGTTTGAAAAAATGCTTTCGAAAGCTTTTTGAAAAGGTGTCGGTGTGAAAAGTATTTTTGAATTTGTTTTGAAATTAGAGCAAGTATCTACGAGAACCTACCTACCCCAAGGAATTCGTCTGTGTAAATGTCCTTTAAAGTAGTTCCATCCCACCATTGAGAGGTAGGTAGCACCACCGTTGGAGGTGTTCGGGTCAATTCGAGGTTCAGGACATGGTGATCACCAGAGCAATGGGAAGACACCTTAGAAGCTACCCTCATGCCAGGTTCCCGGATCATGAGGACTTACTAAGACATCCTCTACTCGACGATCACCTTTCGAGGCAAGGCAACAGTGAGGCGTACCCTAGGGGTGGTGTGTGATTTGTGTGTCAGATTCAGATATTTTATCTTGTCATGTTATTGGTGATCTATGCGTTTGTTTTTATTTAAGGCCATTCATTCTTGCATGCATTGCTTAACAGTTAAAAAATTTGCGAGAAACGTAAAGTTCTAAACTATTACAAAAGGCGCGGGTGCACATCGCAAAAATTTCCAGAACCCGATTTGACAGAAAAATAAAGAAATAAAGTAAAGTAAAAGTGCGAGAAATATATTACACGGCTTTGGGAGAGGTACATAAATATTAAAAGAAAAAGGAATAAATATGCGAATTAAATTAAAATTGAAACGAGGGCGTTGGACCCTTTTTAATAAAATTATATTATTAGCAAATTAATTAAATTAAAGAAAAGGAGATTGTTTTTTTGAGATTTTGATACTTATGATTTTAATGAGAAAAATTAATTGAAATTAAAATGCTAACCCTAATTCTAATTGTTTTTTAGTTTATTAAGAAAGTATTAAAATTTAAACCTAAATTAACCTAATTATTTATATGCAATTTTAATTATAAAAATAAATAATATTAAATTATTAATAATGGTAAAAAAAAAGAATAAAAGTATGAAAAAGATTTGAAACCCTATTCATTAGCCTCGGAGGCGAACCCAAACCCTAATCAACTGATTATTAGCCAAACCCTAAAAAGATTTATGCCCAAAAATTCATTATTATTAACCTAAAAAATTGAAATTAAAGTTTTTTGAAGAGAAAAAGGTTTTAATTAAATTAATAAAAAGAAAATATTTTTACACTAATTATTAAAAGAAAAGGAAAATATTTTTTATGTTTTTTTATTTATTGAAAAAAAAGTTTTAAATTAGAAACAAAAATTAATTAATTGTTTATAAAAAAAAGAATTTTATTTTAATTATGTACAAAAAATTAATTTTAAAAAAAATAATTTTATTTAATTAACCTATGTCTAATTTATTTAAAATTTAAAAAAAGAAAATAATTTTTTTGGATTAATTATTTATTAAAAATATTACATAAAAAGAATTATTTGAATTAATATATTAGAAGTTAATTAGTTATTAAGATAGAATGAATTTTTAGTTAACCCTAATCTTATCTAAACTAACTAATTTGTTTCTAATTAAATTAAATTATCTTACTAAGTATGTTAATTATAACTAATTAATTGAATTAATAAACAAATAAATAAGAAAACTGAAAAAAAGTGAAAAAACATGACCTTGGGGCGGTGGGGTTCGAACCCACCCCCTTGAAATCATCAGCAAGTCGCTCAACCACTCAGCCATGGTGATCCAGGTGTCATGCATGCGGACGAAAGAGACAAAGACACTCCATGCATCCGCTCCGCGCCAAAAAAACAAATTCGAACCAGCCAACAAACGTGTGCCACGCAATTTCGTCTTCAACCTCAGAAAATATAAATTGTGACGGTTTAAACCGTCACCATTACCTGCAATAACAAGAAATAGCGAATAGCACATGGGCATGTATAAATTTTTCGGACTAGGGCCATTAGAATCGTCTCTCTCTCTCACGATTCCAATGATGTATCTCTCATGGCCTAATTGTTCAAGGTTTGGAAACCCCTAAATCAATTTTCACGAAACCCTAATATGCTCTCATGGTGGATCCTTCGTTTTAGCATGAAACTCCAATCAAATTATGCAGGTAGCTTGCAAACATCATTCTAAACACAAAAACAACAATGAAATATGTTAAAAGCGCATGAATGATGGAAAACGATTTTGGAATTTTTCTCACCAACTTCAATGGTGATTTCGTGTTCTCTTGAGTATGGGACTTAGTGAATGGTTGGAAAATGTTCTATGATCCTCAAGGAAGGCGTTTGAACAGCTCTTGCACCTTGAATTCACCTGTAAAACCAAAATCGAATTTTTAAAAATATGTGAGTTTCTTGAGTTCTTGTATGGCTTGGTTATGCCGCTTCGAGTCCATTGGCATTAGGGTTGCGTTTTGTATTTGTATGTGAGTGATTAGGGTTGGAAAAGAGGTCCAAAAACCTTTGCAATTATGGAATAGATCTTTGATTTTCATGGCCATAATTTTCCAATCTTTTCATGCACATTTGCTACCAAATCATGTCCAATTATCTTCAATTCTTTCCTAATCTGACTTGCACGAAATCTTGGAGATATTATATGCATAAAAAGATTTGAAACATTAGGTTTAACATTTTTCATGTATTTTAATTAATTTAAATGAATTATTAATAATAAAAATCCAAATAAATAAATAAAAAATGAAGAAAAACTTCCCTTTGGGCCAAATGGTCGTGCACATGCCTTGGATAATGAATTGTGGAAGAAAAAGAGGCCCATTAGCAATTTTAGGTCATTTGAAGCAATGTTGACTTTTCAAAATATCCAAAAATTTCCCAACTTCCACAAGGCATAACTTGCTCAATTTTTAAGCTTTGCTCATGTTCTTGGACATTTTGGAAAGTTCTTTGAGTCCTCTAACCAATGTATTTGGTCCCATGTCATTTTGATTTACCAATCTCAAGTTATGGCCTTTGACTTAAAGTCCCTTTTTGTTGACTTTTGAAAATGACCTATAATGTTGAAATTGATAACTTTTTGTGAGAGCATTTCTTGGACTTGAAGTATGAAGAGGAGTTGTAGGAAATGTCTTTCTCTTCAAAATGAGCTTTGAATGGAATTTTTCTGATAATCCATGTGGAAGTTATGCCCTGGTCAATTTACAGTTGACTTTTTCAACTGTCCAAATATGGAAACTTTTGCATCTTGATGATTTTTGAGCCAAGCTTTGAGAATCATGATCAAGCATTGATCAAATGATGTTTGTGGCTTCAAAATGAGATGTTGACCAAAAATTTGAACTTTTGACTGTCAAATGACCATTTTGCCCCTACAGTTGACTGTAGTGCAATTAGGGTTTTTGACTGTGCAATTTTGTGCTGAAAGTCTTGAAACTTGGTATGGGGATGCTTGACCATATTTATAGGCATGTGAGACCTGATTGGACCCTTGGAAACTTCATTTACTTTGTCAGAACCAAAACCCTAATTTTGACTGTTTAGGAGGCCCTTGAACTGTGCAACCCTTGGGGAATTTTGAAGCTTGACTTGGCAATTTCTTGAAGAATATGGGAGGGCAAATTTTGGGGTACAACACCGGTGGACTAAAAAACCAAAAGGGAGGTCTAGGCAAAAATTAGGGATTAAAGCGTAACACTATGTCTCATTGGATCACCTTGCAACCAGAATTCGGTATCGACTATCAAGCTCGGACGACACTAATCAACCTGATCTACCTTCAACCAAGTAGCAAAGTGATAAGATGCTCGAGGACATAAAGGCAATAGCAGAGTTGGAACCCAGTGGGATTGTTCACATAGTTGTTTTTCTTTGTTTTTCACAAATTGTATAAATTCTATTTGTTCGGCGGCGTTTTCTTACTACGACGTCAGCCTCTTGTACAAAAACGCCTATTTACAGGCCAAACTTCGACATCAATACAATTCATTTTTACAAATAAATCTTTCTTTTTCTGTTTTGTTTTGCAAAGAACGTCCAATGTTCATTTTTGATATATGCATTTGACATTAATTGCTGCTCATAAATATTTACATGCGAAACAAAAGATGATTACTTGTGATGTCAGAAATAGGGGAAAACGAGAAATGTCCAAACCGTGAAGTTGCCCTGTCCACCAGGTATAGGGATAGACCTAGCGGGAGGAAATGATTGAAGGTACATTCATTCCCCACAGAGTAAGAGAAAGTTATTGGTGCTAGCTCTCCCCAGCTGAGACTCGTAACTGTGAATGAATTGGTAATATTCTCCCCAAGCAGAGTTTATTTACCATTAACACTAAAAAGTCTTATATCCCCAGCGGAGTATAAAAGTATCCCCAGTGGAGTTGGAAGAATTATCCCCAGTAGACTCCGGAAGATCATCCCCAGTAAGAGTCTAAAAAGGCTATCCCTAGTAAAGTCGCTATTGGAGATTCATCCCCGGCGAAGTTTTTTCCTTTCACAAAACAGGAACTGAATCCCCAACAGGTTTCATTATCACCAGCAACGGTAATTCATCCCCAGTTGAATTTATCAACGGAATCCTCCTGCAGAGCATCTCCTCCCCACAAAGTCATTCTCTCATCAGTTTATTCCCTAGCGGAGTTATCCTCTCCTACATGTTTATTCTCATAAATATCTTCATCCACTATCTCCAGCGGAAACGAAGAGTTCAATTCTTTTCTCCAACAACAATCTGGGATTTATTTTCCCCAGCTAAAAACATCACATTTTCATACATCATGACATGCATACGCATCATACAACACAATCTCATTTATTTTGAGAACATCATTGCTTGATACATATCATGCATTACATACATCTAACCTTTACCTTTCAGGAAAGATTTTCACAAAATTCAAGCTATGAAGCTTTTACCTAAGTTGAATTAAGGACGATGTTCCTAAATCACAGCGAAATTATTTCCTCAGTCGAATTACGGACGAGTTCCTAAATCTCGACGGATATTTCATCAGTTGAATTACGGACAGGCTCCTAAATCTCAGCAGAGTTGTTGAATTACGGACAAGTTCCTAAATCTCGACAAAAGTATTTACTCAGTTGAATTACAGACAGGCTCCTAAATCTCAGCAGAGTTGTTAAATTATGGACAAGTTCCTAAATCTCGACAAAAGTATTTCCTCAGTTGAATTACGGAAGAGTTCCTAAATCTCAGCAGCGATGTTTCTTCAGTTGAATTACAGACAAGGTCCTAAATCTCAGCAAAGTTGTTGAATTACGGACAAGTTCCTAAATATCGAAAGATATGTTCCTCAATTGAATTACGGACGAGTTCATAAATCTCAGCAGAGATGTTTACCTCAGTTGAATTACAGACAAGTTCCTATATCTCGACAAAAGATATTACCTCAGTTGAATTACGGATGAGTTCCTAAATCTCAGCAAAGATGTCTTCTTAGTTGAATTACGGACGAGCTCCTAAATCTCAGCAAAGTTGATTCCCCAGTTGAGTACGGAAGATTTAAGTTCCTAAATATCAACAAATACGAATCACCAGCAGAATGACGGACTACCAAAGCTCCTAAAATTCTAATTCTCTCAACAAAGATCAAACTTCCCCGGCAGAATCTTCCTCAACAACAGGTATACAAGCTCTCTCTAAGTAATCTCTTATGCGATCGAAACTCTTCCAAATGGAATCTATAAGCCCATTCCCGGCATCGTAATACAATTATCATTTCATGCGAGTGCAAATTTCTGGGCACTCTAGTGTTCAATCCACTTCCACCTTCGGATTACGAAAGGCACGAAAGCCAATCTGCATCCTCAGGTTTAAGAAGATTGAACAGGGGAAGCTGTTGTACCCCAAAATTTTCCCTCTCATATTTCTCAAAACATTTCAAGAATGATGATCAAGTGGCTCAAGATAGTCCAACGGTTGACCAGACAAGCTCTCTCCTAAGGCAGTCTACCCCAAATTAGGGTTTCATGTTGCATCAAGATCCTTGAGTCCAAGTGACCCCAAGTGCTCACAAATGTCATAATATGTTCTCAAGATCATCCATGTCAAGTTTCAAGCCCTGCAGAGGAATTTTGCTCAGTCAATTGCTCAAAGGTCCAAAAATCGACTGTGTTAGGGCAAAAGTCAACTGTGGCCCACATACAGTCAAACTTCAAGATTTTTGGTCAACATCCTCATTTTGAAGTATATTTCATCATTTGATAAAGGGTTGATCATGATTCATCAAGGATTGCTCATAATTCATCAAGACTCAAAAGTTGCTAAATTAGGGTTTTGCAGGAAAAGTCAACTCAACTTTGACCAAGCATAACTTTCTCATACTTTATGAGAAATGACCCATCCAAAGCTCATGTTGAAGAGGATGAAATTTCCTACAATCCATCTTCATCTCCAAAGTTTAAAATATGCACTCACAAGAAGTTATAAATTTGGACATTATAGGTCATTTTGAAAAGTCAACAAAAACACCTTTTTTGTCAAAGCTTCATACATGAGCATGGAATATTAAATTGAGATAAGATCAAAGGGGTTTCTTATAGGACATCTCAAGATTTCTAAAAAGTCCAAGAACATCTCCAAAGAGTCAAAATTGAAGAAGTTATGCATTGTTGAAGTTGACATTTTTTTGCAAAATTGCCAAAACCCAGTTATGCCCAAAACTTCAAATTTTGCCAAATGAGCCCAAATTGTGAACACACCAATTTTATCAATTAAAGTCATTTACTTTCCCAGAATTTTACTTGCTTTTCTCTTTACATTTCCTGTCGAACCTTTACCTTAAAGCCTTGTTTATTTTACCAAGTCTTTCCTTTATGCAATTTACTTGAAACCTTTTATTTAAAGCCTTATCCAACTTAATCAAACTTCAAAATCAACCTATGTCCATAGGATCAATCTGATCGATCCTGCGAGTAACCAAATAAGTAACCATTTGGAGGATCAGCGGTTGTTTACCAAAACCCCAGGTAAACAAATATTCGTTTTCACTTGTTTTGAGTTGGCATCATAGCCCACGTTCTCTAGACCTTGCCACTTGTCCATATCTTATTTTTATTATTTATTTTGATTTTGATTTGAATTAATTTAAATTAAATCATAATAAATCAAATAAAATCCAAAATATTGATAACAAAGGATCTTGTGATTATTTCAGGCTTCATTATACAGCTAGCATCATTCCAATTCGTGCCAAACCTTAGAGTGCACAAAAATATTGAAAAGAAGCCAAATTTGGAAGGTTGTTAAAGGGAATCAAATCAATATCCAAAGCATTGATCGAGAGGGATTTGGACACAAGAATTAACCCTAATGCATTGTGTGATACATAAGGGTGGCGTGCAGATCAAAATAGAGGTTGGAGACAGGCGCTATAGAGCAAACAAAATCTGAAAAAATCAAAGAAAAGTGTGAGTTCAAAATCACCATTAGAGGTTGTGATGTAGTGGGAGAACTGACTTGAGGTTTTGCGTTTTTGTTCGCAAATGTTTCAATTTAGCAAGAGTCGCCACCGACTTTTTATTTTATCCAAAGGAAAGGTCAAAAAGCACAAGAAAGACCTTTGAGATTGTTTTTGGGTTCGGGGGTAGATTATGAAAAGGGAAGGTGCTAACACCCTTTTCATCCATGGTTTTCCATGGGCTCTTAGTTACTTGTTTTAGATCACTTGCTTTTGCTTTTCAATTGTTTGAAATGGTGCTTTTGTGTGTGGTTTTGAAAGTATTTTGAAAAGAGGCCGTCGTTATGGAAACCATTGTAATGATTCTTGTTTGAATGTATACAAAGGTGTTTGTCTTTTGAAAAATGTTTCATTGTTTGAAAATTTGTTTTGGGAAATGTTTTGAAATTGTGTTGTAATGTGTTTTTGAAAATAGCAAGGATGTTTGCAAGTTTGATCAAGTAAATAGGAGTTGTCTACCCTACTCAAAGATCTTTCCTACACATTTTTAACCCTTTCATATTGTTGTTTTACCATTGTATTTGGTAAACAACCTTGTGTTTGGATGTTAAACGGGACAGACGCGGGTCATCGTATGATCATGATAGCAATTGTGCCAAGTATCCTAGCAAGTTTTTTAAGGGACTAGATCATTTTTGTATAGGCAACCAAGATAGCGTCATCTAGGGACTATGATCTTTTTGTTTTGATTTTGTTTTGCCAAGACACCTAGCGCGCATACCATGGCCATTTTAAAGGCAACAAGTGGATGAAACCCTAGGGGTGCTTGTGTACACTGTGTTGTCATTTTCATGCATTTTTGTCTTGTTTTTAGTCAAGCTATTTGTTTGATTTTGGATTTTTGCATACAAACCCTAATCTTTCTATCATGCATATTTGAAAGCGATAAAGTGCGTAAAAGTAAATCTAATACTATTACAACATGATTATGGGGAGGGGGATACAAATTTTAATAGGGGTATATTTGCAAGAAAATAAAACCCTAAGTCAACTATTACAACCAAATTGAATTCATGTACAAATAAGTAAATGGACAAATATTTAAATATGCAATATATTATAAATATGTAAAAAATGTTTTTTGTATTATTTTTATGTATGTAAAAATAAATTATTTAATGTATCAAAAATAAGAAAATAAAAGATTATTTTTGGAAAGGGTAAAAACCCTAATTTTTGATTTAAGAAAAAATATATATATTATAATTATTTATTTATGTACAAGAAAATAAAATAAAATATATAGAAAATGTTAAAAAATTAAATGTGTGAGAAAAATATTATTTAAGTATATAAATAATAAAAATAAAAATATATAATATTTTTGTATTATTTATGAATTTATTTTAAAAAAATAAAAGTATATCATTATTAGTAAATTATTTCTATGTCCAAAAAATAATAAAAATAAAAAAATAAAATGTGAAAATTGAAGAAAATGTTTTTGGTGATTTTTAATGTTTAGGAAAATAAATAAAAGTCAAAAAATAAAAAAAAAGAAATACAAAAATATGCAAAATAATGAAAATGGGCTAGGGGTGCAAATAACAGAAATGGGGGTGCAAACAGCAAGGCCAAGTCAGGCCCAGCCCATTCCATCTTCATCCCTGTCCTCCAGAATGCGCACGTGCCATGGCTCCACACATGAATCCCGTTCTCTCTTGTTCTTGCATTAAATAAAAAACTCACAACATAAAAGTTATAGCATTTTCAATCACGATTCCAACCATGTAAAAAACTTAATCTAACTCTCAAAGACCAGAGAGAATTTCTCTGGCCCTATTTTCTAACCTAGTTTTTTCAGAAAGTTCATCATTCAAATTCTCCCAACTCAGTTAACTTAAATGAATTCTATGCATATGTACAGCTCAAGAGCAATGAGGACTACATTTTTTATTCACAAACCTAAGTCTAATGATTCCTAAATAGAGAGATAGAAGTTTGAACTTTACCTGTTTCAGTCAAGCTCCAGTATGGCAATGTAGGGGTTGTGAGTGAGGCCTGAGATGCTTGTGAGCTTGCTTGAAGTTCCTTTGAGCTTTCCCAATGCCTAGCTTGCTTTGAACTTGCCTGAATATGCTTGTAGAAGTCAACCTGCAAAGTCAGAATTCAAAAATGGTGAAGTGTGTAAATGGAGTTACAGTGACTTGGGAATGGTTGGGATAGTTTAGGTAGGTTGTATGGAATGTGTTTGAACTGGTTGCAACAAAAATGCACGAGTGTATTGTGATTTGGAAATCAAAATGCAGAACCTGCCCTGTTTTGACAAGAACTTGTGTTTTGGTGTTTTGGAGGGTTTGAGGACTTGTAAACTCGTGTTTATGGCCTTAGGTAATGAGTAAAACTTCTTTGAAATGTTCACAAACTTTGTTCTTATCAGATACAAGAGTTGTGGTGATTTTGCAAGTTGACTTGCTTTTGAAGAAAAGGTGATTTTGACAATGCTATAGCCTGTACAAGCTAGCTCCAAGCACGCTGATAGTTGGTGTACCTTTTCCTAAGTCTGTGGATTTGGTTTGCTGCAAAAGGCTTGGTGCAATGCTCAAGAGAAACAAATTTGAATAAAGCCAACTTTATCAAAGTGGCAATGTTGCCTTTTTGCCATTTTTAGATTAATTCAATGTGTAAACTTCTAAAGCTCAGAAAAAAGCCTTAATCCATTGTGTTTGCATTCAATTTTTGAGTGTGGAAGGGGTTAAGGACCTGTAAACAAGTACAAGCAAGGTTGGGCAGAATTTGCAACTTGTAGCATAGTGAAAAATGCCATGGACCAAAGTGATATTTTACCAAATTCAAACCTTCGATTCTCCCTAACCATAAATGATTTTGGAGAGTTCTTGGACATTTTGGAAAGCTTGTAACATGCTCTACAATCAATATTTGAAATTCATTTTGATATTCCAATTTGAACTATGTGAAAAATTTCCATGAAGATAGGTCAAAATCCTGCCTAAACTAGGGCAACATTTCAATAAGTTAAAGTTTCATGGACCCTTGTTCACAAAATCATAACTTGAGATCCAAGAATCTTTTGGGAAAACTTTGTGAATCAAAGTTGTAGATTTTGTGGAGGACTAAAACTTTCATGTTGGAAGTTTTGTTTGAATCCAATTGCATCATGGTGAAAAAGTTGGGAAAAGTTGGGAAAAAATAAGAAATTTTCATAACTTAGAAAATTTCTAAGTTATGAAAATTTTCAATCTTAAACCCTAATTTCCAAAATCAGGTTTCTTGGTGAATAAGTTTCATGTTTTGACACATCTTGATGAAAAATGACCCTTGGCACTTGATTTTGACCAAAAAGTCAAAGTTTGACTTTTCAGTGTACAATTGATTTTTTATCAGTTGACTAGAAAATTCATCTGTCAATCCAATGCAATTGAGATCTTTTGAACCTTGTGAATAGTTCAAGATGATTACATTGAGTCCTTGAATCCATGCTTGAACCCAATTGGCCATTGGCTAGGTGAAAAATCAGAAATTGCCCTTCTGCAGTCAAAACCCTAAAAATGACCATTTTGCCCTTTTGATGATCTGATCAAATTTCTTGAGGAGTTGTGGTCAAACTTGATCAAATGGTTCATATGAGTCTATAATGTTGATGTGGATAAAAAATTATGAGGTTTGACTGTAAATTGGCCACAATTGACTTTTTCCCCAATACAACTGATTTTTAGGTCAACTGTCCAATTGACTGGGAAAAAATTTGATTCAAGGCTTGAAACTTGGTATGGGCAATCTTAGAGGTCCAAAATGAAGTATGAAAGTCACATGAGGCATTGGAAGTCCAAAAATCCTTGTGTAAACTCAAACCCTAATTTCAGGTCATCAGTGCAAGGAGATGTCATGAGCAGAGCAAACCCTAATCCTGTCTGGGGTCCAAAGAGTCTTGTGAGGGGAAATCTTGGTAAAATGAGAGGGAAAATTTTGGGGTACAACAGCTTCCCCTGTTCAATCTTCTTGAACCTGAAAAGTTAGATTGGCGAGCTTGCCTTTCGTGACTCGAAGGTAAAAGATGATTGGACACTAGAGTGCCCATAAATTTGCACTCGTCAAAATATGGTTGAGGGAATGGGCTTAAAGATGCCATTTGGAG
The DNA here is from genome assembly GCA_948472305.1 of Vicia faba. Classification (NCBI taxonomy): domain Eukaryota; kingdom Viridiplantae; phylum Streptophyta; class Magnoliopsida; order Fabales; family Fabaceae; genus Vicia; species Vicia faba. The sequence goes on from OX451737.1 coordinate 1,493,198,220, forward strand.
AGGTGACAAAATCTTGTTGGAGATGGGCTTAAAGGTGCCATCCAAGAATGTTTGTTGAAAATCAGGAGAATGAACATCAGAATGGTATCCGTATCTGGAACGTATCTGAGTTGTATCTGGAGATTGAATCTGTATGAGCAAAGGAATGGCGTCCGCGTCTGGAGCGTATCCGAGCTGTAACTGTATTTGATTCTTGAATGAATAACAGAATGACTGCCGTGTATCTGTATTGTATCTGAATCTGAAATTTGAATAAGCGACAGAATGACATCCGTGTCTGGAGCATCTCTGAGCTAGGGAAAAAGGTTGAATGAGTGACAGAATGGCGACCGTGTCTGGTGTATATCTGGACTATATCTTGAGGTTGAGATCTGTATGAGTAGCAGAATGACTTCCGGGTCTGGAGTGTATCTAAACTGTAACTGGGATCTGAATAAGTGACAAGACGACATTCGTGTCTGGAGTGTATCTGAACTTGAAGTTGATAGTTGAATCTGAATGAGAAATAGAATGGCTTCCACATCTGGAGCGTATCTAATCTGTATCTGATTGTTGAAGTCTGAATGAGCGACAGAATGGCATCCGTGTCTGGAGCGTATTTGGATTGTATCTTGACTTTGAATTCTGAATGAGTAGTAGAATGACCTCCGTGTCTGGGGTGTATCCATACTGTATCTGAATAAGAGATCTGAATGAGTAACAGAATGACTTCCGTGTCTGGAGTGTATCCGTACTGTATCTGAAATCTTTGAATATTTGTTAAAAGATAGCTTTTAATTTTATCCTGAAAAGGGTAAAATGTTAGCTGAAACACAGGGTTATGTTGCATGACATGTATGATGTAATAAATGTGTCTTATTAATGTTTATGATATGTGAATGTTATGTATGCGCATGTAAGCTGATTAGCTGTCTTGCCGAGGAAAATAAATCCTTGATAGCTGGAGATAAAGAAATATTTGACTGCTGTCGGGGAAAATAAATCCATGACCATTGTTGGAGATTCAAAATCTTGATTGTTGAGGATGAGAAAACCTTGGACCACTATTGGGGATAGAAAATCCTTGGCAACTTGTGGGGATTATCAGAACCTTGACAACTTCCGTGGGGATGAAAATCCTTCATGACTTTTCTGGGGATATAGGGATCCTTCAAGTCTGCTTAAGAAACCTGCTTGGGGAATCCAGAGAACTATGGCTGGAGATTACATAAAGGGGAGTCTTTACTCGGCTGGGGAATAGGGAAACTCTGATGAATCTCTACCGGGGATTAGATGACAGCAATACCTTGATCTGCTGGAGAATAAGGAAGACTTTGATGGCTTCTGCGGGGAACCAAGAATGAGAAACTTCAATCTCCTAGGGAAAATGAAACCTTGGGGCTTCACTGGAGAAGTGAGAATGAGAATCTTCGATCTGCAGGGGATTAAAAAAAATTCTGACGAATTCATGCTGAGAAGTAATGAAAACTCTGGCAACTTCACTGGGGAATCATGAGTGAGAATCTTCAATCTTCTAGGGGAAAATAAATCCCTGGGGACTTCAACCTGAGGAGTTAAGAATGAGAATCTTCATTCTGTTTTGGGAGTAAAAACTCTATGGGGAATAGCTGTACTGCTGCAGAGTAATTGTACTGCTGGAAAGTAAGTTCAAGACTCTCTGGGGGAAAAGCTTATTCCTGTTTGGAGAAAGTTCAGGAGTTTGGGTTGTATGCCAATCTACTAGGGAATCATCCGGAGGTTGGAGATAAAAGTTAACTGTTATCTAGTTGATTCTCAGACTTTAAGACAACTTGTTGGGGAATCTGGAGAACACTGAATGGTTTTCGCTGTGGATTGGTAGTTGGAAACTTGACTCCGTTGGGGAAGAAGGTTTCATCTTTGCTGGGGATTTATGACCCAAAGTTTTGCTCTGCTGAGGATTTTAACTATGATGAGAATTAAAAGTTTGAAATATGACTCCGCCGGGGATTGGGAGTTTGAAGTTTCGACTTTGGCGAGGATTTTGAAATTTAATTCTGTCGGGGATATGTTTTTCAAGGTTTTAGTTCCGCTGGGGACCTAGATGATGTACTGAAGGGGATTTCTCTTGGAATAGCCTAAAGACGTTTTCCTATCCTTTCAACCTGTCAGTAATTATTCTTTCACATTTCGTTTATTTGTTAAACAATGATTGTATTCAAATGCATATGCTCATTTAATAAACCATTGGACGTTTTCAAATAAAACACAAGTGTAAAAAAAGAAGAAAAGGCAAATAGTTTTCTGCACTTTGAAGTATCTTTGTATTAACTTTGTGTAAGTATTTTATACAAAGGAGACAAACATCCTAGTAAGAGAATGTTGTCATAAAAATTGAGAAAAAATTATACAAAGAAAGAAGGATATGTGTAAAAATTCCATGGGGTTCCCATTCTACTATAGCCTTCGTAACTCTGGATATCTTGTCCATTCGTTGCTTCGTTCGACGATGATTGGATTGATCAGAAGCCAAGAGCTTGTTTGTGAAGAGATTCTTCTTAAAGTGATCCGACGAGACATAGTCATACGCTTTAATTCCCTAACTTTTGCCTGGACCGCCCTTTCAGGTTTTCAGTCCACCGGGAAACCCCTTTTTGCCCAAGTTGCCCTTTCGGGTTTTCAACTTGCCGGGTGTATAAATTTTTTTATTTATCCCTAATTTTTTCCTGAACCTCCCTTTCGGGTTTTCGATTCACTGGGATGCCAATTTTTGCCCAAGTCGCCTTTTCGGGTTTTCAACTTGCCGGGTCATTTATGCGTAGTATCTTTTGACTATGTCTGCGTTTGCAGGGTGCGGCAGGTCATCACCGTCCATGGTGGTCAGGATCATTGCCCCACCAGAAAAGATGTTCTTGATCATAAATGGTCCTTCGTAGGTAGGAGTCCATTTTCCCATGGGATCACTTTGCGGCAAGATGATCCGCTTGATTACAAGATCCCCGACTTGATATACCTGGCGTATGACTTTCTTGTTGAATTCCTTGACAATTCGTTTCTGATACGCCTGACCATGGCAAACAGCAGTAAGTCGCTTTTCATCAATCAAGTTAAGTTGATCAAGCCGGGTTTGAATCCAATCGTCTTCACTCAAACCAGCATCTTTCATGATCCTCAAGGAGGGAATCTGAACCTCGATAGGTAAAACAACTTCCATGCCGTATACCTAAGAATAGGGTGTTGCCCCAGTTGATGTGCGTGCCGTGGTACGGTACCCGTGTGTGATCGGTGGATCTGGAACTGACTGTTTAACGCTGGTTTCGCGAAATGTCGCGGAAGCAAGAGTCGACACCGTCTTTTATTTTCTCCAACATGGAAAGGACAAAAGCACGGAAAAATTCTTTATGAGATTTGTTCTCGGTTCGGGAGGTAGATTTATAGAAAGGGAAGGTGTTAGCACCCTTTCTATCCATGGTTATCCATGGGCTCTTAGATACTTGCTCATTGTGTTTTCAAAATGTTTGCTTTTCAATTGTGAGTGAGTTTGAAAAAGTTTTGTTTAAAGTTTCAGATCGACTCTTGTATCAGTCCTCAAGAGTGTTTGAAAAGTTGTTTTTGAAAGCTTTTTGAAAAGTGTCGGTGTGAAAAGATGTTTTGTTTCGTTTTTGAAAAGAGCAAGTATCTATGAGTCATCTACCTACCCTAAGGAATTATGCTGTGTAAATGTCCTTAAGGTAGTACCATCCCACCATTGAGAGGTAGGTAGCACCACCGTTGGAGGTGTTCGGGTCAATTGTGGTCACCGAGCAATAGTAAGACACCTTAGAAGCTACCCTTATGCCATTGATCTTTTTATTCCGAGGCAACCGTTTCGAGGAAACTATTCCGAGGCAACTTGTTCGAGGCAACTAGATCAATGGACATAAGGACTCACTAAGACGTCCTATACTCGACGACCACGTTTCGAGGGGCAAGGCAACAGTGAGGCGTACCCTAGGAGTGGTGTGTGAATTGTGTGTCATTTTCAGTTATGTTTTATCTTGATCATGCATTGGGTGAGCTACGCTTTGATTTTTATTTGGGCCATTCATTCTTTCATGCAATAGTTAGCAGTTTAAAGGTGCAGAAATTAAAATGCGGAAAATAAAAGTCCTACGCTATTACAAGGCGCGGGTCTATACATCGCCAAATTAACAAAGACCCGATTTTGAATAAAAGTGCGGAAAGTAAATGTCCTAATTACTATTACAAAGCTTTGGGGCAATTACATAATATTTAAAAAGGAAATAAAAATAAACGTGCGAAAAGAAATTAGAATCGAGTGCGAGGGCGTTGGACCCTTTAAAGAAATTAAATTGAAATTGGAAGTGAATTAATTATTTAATAAGAAAAGAAGTTATTATTTTTTTATGTTTTTGTATTTAATGAAAACAAAGAAAATTAATTAAAATTAAAAGTTAAATAAAACCCTAATTCTAAGTTTGTTTTTAATTATAAAAAAAAATGTTTAAATTTAACCTAATTTTACTAAATTAATTAATTACAAGTTTATTTACAAAATAATTAATAATTAATAGTGATAAGACTAAAAAAGGGTTATTTATTAAGAAATAGAATAAAAAATGCTAAAAACCTATTTTTATATTTTTTAGTTATTTAAGAAAAAAAGACATTAAAATGAAACCTAATTTACTAATTTGATTATTAAATTTATTTACAAACAATATTAATGCGTTAAATTAATTAACATATTTTTTAGTTTTGATTTCTGATTTTATTATTGTGAAAATTATATTTTTGTGAATTAAATAAAACAAAAGAAAAACAATTAAAGAAGAAAGAAAAAGGAAACAAGAAAATGCAAACCATGGGGGTGTTGGTCCTTTTTGGAGGTGTCTTGGAAGTATTTTGGCCCACTAGAATCAGGCCCTTTTGACTTTTCTGGCGCGTGTGAGGGATGTCTGACCAGGGTACATGGTGGATTGCTTGTGATGGCCATTGGATTTACCTTCAGGGACATGTGGCAGGCACTGGCGTTGGGGCGTTTGGTGGACTATTGGAGAGGCATAACACCTGAACACGTTGTGACCAAAAATATTGAGAATATGGGGGACCTGGGAATCGAACCCAGGTCCCATTGCCTGCATGACAACGCACCAACCAGTTGGACTAGCGCGTTTATTTGTTAGTATAATAGCATACAATTAATATAATGGGAAAACAAACATTATGCTGGACAAATCAAAAAAGCGCCAATTATTCAAACTGGCCAACCACCATTCAACACCTCAGCGTCTTCTCCATTGTGTCTTTGTTTTTCCTGAAAATAAGAACAGATAGCGGGGGTTTTAAACCCCCACTAAGCTCAACCCTGTAAAATATCGATTAGGATTTAAGCAAGCATAAAAAGGGCGCGATGGGTTATTTCAAATCGTTTGGATTTCACGATTTCAATGGTGTAGGTCTTATTGTCTAATTTTTCCAGACGAATGAAACCCCAAAATTGGAGCTCTGAAACCCTAAGCAGCTTTCATGGTAACTTTGCATACAGGCGTCCTTAGTTCAATCAAACAACATCAATAGCTTCAGAATGCTCATATTAGTATAAATCAATCATTAAAAGTCATTGATAATGTATGAAAATGCAAACACGAATATGAAAATTTTAATGAAAAGTGAGACTTCTATCTACCAATTCCTTAAGTATGGAGAGTGGAAAGGTATTGAGACACGTTCAGGAAGGTCCCATCAATCGTTTTGAATACTTTTCAAGCCTTGAATTGCCTTCTAAGTATGAAAACAGTTTTGAGGTTTTTGTCAAAAAATGCAAGTTTGGTTTTATGCCTTATGTGCAGCTTTCTGTGTCTCTTTTCATTAGGGTTATGTTATGCTTATGTATGTGAATGATTTAGGTCAGAAAAATCAAGCCCAAAGCCTTTGCATTGATGATTTTGAATATTTGATTTTCATGATCTTTTTCAATCTTTTTCATGCCTTTCTTATGCCAATCATTGAAGATTCTTTCCTTTTGAGGGATGCACGAAATATTGAGCTCTTAATGGGAGATTATGCTGCACAAAAAGATTCAAAACCTTTATTTTAGTATTTTTCATAATTAATTTTAATTAAGTGAATTAATAATAATAAAAATTCAAATAATTAATCAAAAATGAGAAAATAACTCCCTTGGATGTCAATGGGTCGTGCATGGCCTTTGGGTAATGTTTCATGGAAGAAATTGAGGCCCATTAGCAATTTTGAGGCATTTGAAGCAAAGTTGACTTTTCAAAATTCCCAAAAATTTCCCAACTTCCACAAGTCATATCTTGCTCAATTTTTAGGCTTTGATCATGTTATTGGACATTTTGGAAAGGTATTGAAGTCCTCTAACCAATTCCTTTGGTCCCATGTCATTTTGATTTACCAATCTCAAGTTATGGTCTTTGACCTAAAGTGCCTTTTTGTTGACTTTTGAAAATGACCTATAATGTTGAGATTGATAACTTTTTATGAGAGCATTTCTTGGACTTGAAGTGTGAAGATGAGTTGTAGGAAATGTCATTCTCTTCAAAATGAGCTTTGGATGGAATTTTTCTGATAAACCATGTGGAAGTTATGCCTTGGTCAAGTTACAGTTGACTTTTTCAGCTGTCCAAAAATAGAAATTTTTGCGTCTTGAGACTTTTTGAGCCATGCCTTGAGAATCATGATCAAGAATTGATCAAATGATGTTTGTGGCTTCAAAATAAGATGTTGACCAAAAATTTTGACTTTTGACTGTCAAATGACCATTTTGCCCCTGCAGTTGACTGTGAAGCAATTAGGGTTTTTGACTGTGCAATTTGGTGCTGTGAGTCTTGAAACTTGGCATATGGATGATTGGCAATGTTTATAGGCATGTGAGAATTTATTGGACCCTTGGAAACTTCAATTTCTTTGCCAGCACCAAAACCCTAATTTTTGACTGTTAGGAGGCAATTAGACTGTGCAACCTTTGGGAGATTTTGAAGCATGTTCTTAGCAAATCTTGAAGAAAATGGGAGGGCAAATTTTGGGGTACAACAGTTTCCCCTGTTCAATCTTCTTAGACTTGAGGATGTAGGTTGGCTGGCGTGCCTTTCGTAATCCGAAGGTGGAAGATGATTGAACACTAGAGTGCCCAGAAATTTGCACTCACATAGTAGAGTGTCAGCAGTATGATAGTGGGAATGGGCTTACAGATGCCATTTGGAGACTGTGGGGTAGGAAGATGGGCTTATAGATGCCATGTTGAGAGGTGATGGATAGGTGGATGGGCTTACAGATGCCATCTGGGTGTCGATCGCGTAAGAGTTTCCTTAGCGAGAACTTGCGTACCTGAAAAAGAAAGACAATTACCTGGTCTGTTACAGGAGTTGATCTTCAAACTTTTTATGTAGATGCGCCCTGGCTGGATACAGGAATCGGATCTTTAAACTCTTCAGACGTGCCCTGGCGAGATACAGGAATCGAGTCCGGAGAATACAGTCGTCAACAGATACACCCTGGCAAGATACAGGAATCAGATCTTCGAACTCTTCAAACGCACCCTGGCAAGATACAGGAATCGGATCTGGTAATGTTAGTCTTCAACGGATACACCCTGGCAAGATACAGGCATCAGATCCTCGAACTCATTAGACGCACCCTGGAAAGATACATGAATCGGATCTAGTATTGTTAGTCGTCAACGGATACACCCTGGCAAGATACAGGCATCGGATCCTCGAACTCTTCAGACACACCCTGGTAAGATATAGGAATCGGATCTGGTATTGCTAGTCTTCAACGGATACACCCTGGCAAGATACAGGAATCAGATCCTCGAACTCTTCAGACACACCCTGGCAAGATACAGGAATCAGATCTGGTATTGCTAGTCTTCAACGGATACACCCTGGCAAGATACAGGAATCGGATCCTCGAACTCTTCAGACACACCCTGGCAAGATACAGGAATCGGATCTGGTATTGCTAGTCTTCAACGGATACACCCTGGCAAGATACAGGAATCGAATCCTCGAACTCTTTAGACACACCCTGGCAAGATACAGGAATCAGATCTGGTATTGCTAGTCTTCAACGGATACACCCTGGAAAGATACAGGAATCAGATCCTCGAACTCTTCAGACACACCCTGGCAAGATACAGGAATCGGATCTGGTATTGCTAGTCTTCAACGGATACACCCTGGCAAGATACAGGAATCGGATCCTCGAACTCTTCAGACACACCCTGGCAAGATACAGGAATCGGATCTGGTATTGATAGTCTTCAACGGATACACCCTGGCAAGATACAGGAATCGGATCCTCGAACTCTTCAGACACACCCTGGCAAGATACAGGAATCGGATCTGGTATTGCTAGTCTTCAACGGATACACCCTGGCAAGATACAGGAATCGGATCCTCGAACTCTTCAGACACACCCTGGCAAGATACAGGAATCGGATCTGGTATTGCTAGTCTTCAACGGATACACCCTGGCAAGATATAGGAATCGGATCCTCGAACTCTTCAGACACACCCTGGCAAGATACAGGAATCGGATCTGGTATTGCTAGTCTTCATCGGATACACCCTGGCAAGATACAAGCATCGGATCCTCGAACTCTTCAGACACACCCTGGCAAGATACAGGAATCGGGTCTGGTAATGTTAGTCTTCAACGGATACACCCTAGCAAGATACAGGAATCAGATCTTTAGTTGCGACCGTTGATAGTGATTATCTTTGTATTAACCTTTGTCCTGAAAAGACAAAATGTTAGTTGTATGCGATGTCATGATGTATGACATGCGAGATGAGATTGTATGTTTATGATGCGTATATGCATGCTGTAGTGTATAAAGATGCGATGTTTATGAATGTATGTTTTCGTCTTAGGAAAATAAATCCTTGACGGATGCCGGGAAGTTAAATCCTGGGCTGATGTAGAGCTTTTGTTTCCACTGGGGAGTGATGGTTGCAAGAATACCAGTAGGAGAAGATAACTCCGTTGGGGAATAAACTTGGCGAATGGATTACTCTGCGGGGAGAAAATTACTCTAGCGACCTTGTTGGGGAACAATACCCTGTGGGAAGCGATGTACTTTGCTGAGGTTTGATGATAACTCCGTTGGGGATACCATTGTTGAGCTTTGTTGGAAGATTGGATGAACTCCGCTGGGGGTAAGAAGGCTTCGCCGAGGACGATCTTTCGTGGCTTTTGGCTGAGGATAACCTAGTTATATCCTTGTAGGGAAATAACCTTTGAATAAAGTCGGGAGTCGCGTTCGTGTTCTGCAGGGGGAAGTTTCCAGAATCTACTGGGGATAAGCTTCCTGCTGGGGAGATGGATTCCAATTTCCTGGGGAAACTTGGATTGGACTCTCCTGGGGAAGTTTTGAGATATATTGGGGAAGTGGCTCCGTTAAATGTCTGGTATACCGCCGGGGAACAGTCTTAGATCAAGACTGCCGAGGATGCTTGTTAGGAATGTTCGTATATTGCGCTGGGGAATGTTGAGATCTACTGGAGGATACCCAACTTCCTTAAGGCTGATAATATAGCTTTGCTCGGGGAGAGTGCATTGACTTGCTGGCTCACTCTCTGGGGAATTAAGGTATATTGGTTATGTTCTTCGGCTGAACTTACCTTGGTACCTTGGTGGACAGAACAATTAGATCGCTTAGACCACTCATTATTGCCCCATGTTTCTAATGTTACCTGTAATTAATCCTTTGTTTCGTATGCAAACATTTATGAGTTAACAATTATTGTCAAATGCATATATCACAAATTGAATCTTGGACGTTCTTCGCAAAACAAAACAGAAAAAGGAAAAACAATTGGCAATTTGAGCTGAAAGTGAATTTATATTGATTTTTGAATTTTCCTGTAAATAGGCGTTTATGTACAAGAGGCTGACGTCCTAGTAAGAGAACGCCGCCGAATAAAAGAGTTTATACAAATTTGTACAAAGGGAAAACAAAACAGCTATGTGAAAAGAATAATCCCACTGGGTTCCAACTCTGCTATCGCCTTTATATCTTCGAGCGTCTCATCACTTGATGACCTAGCTAAAGATGAAGCTGATTGATTGATGCCGTCTGAACTTGATGTTGATACCAGATTCTGGATGCAAAGTGATCCAATGAGACATAGTATTACGCTTTAATCCCTAACTTTTTCCTGGACCGCCCTTTCGGGTTTTCAGTCCACCGGGATACCCATTTTTGCCCAAGCCGCCTTTTCAGGTTTTCGACTTGCCGGGTGTACAAATTTTTTTCATTTCATCCCTCATTTTTCCCGAACCCTTTTGGTTCGCCGGGAAGCCCTAATTTTTTCCTAGGTATGTCAACCTAGCGGGTCTTTTATCATGCGTAGTATCTTTTTACTATGTCTGCATTGGCGGGGTGAGGAAGGTCGTCACCATCCATGGTGGTTAGAATCATGGCTCCTCCTGAGAACACATGTTTAACCACAAATGGCCCTTCGTAGGTGGGGGTCCATTTGCCCCTGGGATTACTCTGAGGAAGGATGATACACTTGATTACCAGATCCCCAACTTGATACTCTTGTGGTCTGACCTTCTTGTTAAATGCCCTGATCATTCGTTTTTGGTACGTCTGACCATGACAAATAGCAGTGAGTCTCTTTTCGTCAATTAGATTTAACTGATCAAGTCGTGTCTGGATCCAATCATCCTCGCTCAGATCTGCATCCTTCATTATCCGGAGAGAGGGTATCTGCACTTTGATCGGTAAGACTGCCTCCATGCCGTAGACCAAAGAGAAGGGAGTTGCCCCGGTTGACGTCCTTGCTGAGGTACGGTACCCATGTAGAGCAAACGGTAACATCTCGTGCCAATCTTTATAGGTCACTGTCATCTTCTGCACAATTTTCTTGATATTCTTATTCGCTGCTTCTACAGCCCCATTCATCTTCGGCCGGTAAGGAGAAGAGTTGTGGTGCTGTATCTTAAATTGTTCGCAGAGCTCAGTGATCGTCTTGTTGTTGAGATTGGTACCGTTGTCCATAATGATCCTCTCAGGGACGCCGTACCGACAGATCAGGTTATGCCGAATGAACCGTGCTACAACGTTCTTGGTTACAGTGGCATAAGAAGCTGCTTCAACCCACTTTGTAAAGTAATCAATCGCTACCAGGATGAAGCGATGTCCGTTGGATGCCGTGGGTTTAATCTCGCCGATCATATCAATTCCCCACATTGCGAAAGGCCACGGTGCAGTCAGGACATTCAGAGGCACAGGAGGAACGTGCACCTTATCAGCATATATCTGGCACTTATGACACGTCCCAGAATGTTGGTAACAGTCGGCTTCCATGGTGGACCAGAAATACTCTGCCCGAAGGATTTTCTTTGCCATAGTGTGTCCACTGGAATGTGTTCCGAAGGTACCTTCATGTAGCTCCGCCATGATCCTTTCTGCTTCAGTTTTATCCACACAACGCAGTAAGGTCGAATCATGGTTTCGCTTGTACAGAATGCCATTACTGAGGAAGAACTTCGCTGCGAATCTTCTCAGAAACTTTTTATCATTGACAGACGCACCTTCAGGGTATTCCTGAGCTTCTAAGTACCTCTTCACCTCATGGTACCAAGGTTTCTCAGTCACTGTCTCAACCTCAAGATCACAACAGTATGCCGGTTCGCCCAGTTTCCAGATAATGACCCGGGGAGCCTCATTGTCCCATTTGACTTTGAACATGGAAGACATCGTAGCTAACGCGTCCGCCAGCTGATTCTCCTCTCTCGAAAAGTGTTCAAAAGTTATCTCTGTAAAATGGGGGATCAATGTCAACACACATTCTCTGTAAGGAATAAGATTCGGATGTTTCGTATCCCACTCGCCTTTGATCTGATTGATCATGAGAGCGGAATCTCCGAAGACACTCAGAAACTTGATCCTTAAGTCGATCGCAGCTTGAAGACCCATGATGCATGCCTCATACTCCGCCATGTTGTTGGTGCAGTTGAAACATAGCCGGGCAGTGAGTGGAGTATGAGTGCCTTGAGGGGATATGATCACAGCGCCAATGCCGTTACCCAAAGCGTTGGAGGCTCCATCAAAGTGCATAGACCATCGGGATCCTTCCTCAGGTCCTTCATCCGGTCCAGGTACTTCACAATCAGTCACTATCATGATGCTCTCGTCTGGAAACTCAATGTTCATTGACTGATAGTCGTCTACTGCCTGGTGTGCCAAGTGGTCTGCCAATACACTTCCTTTGATGGCTTTCTGAGTCGTGTACTGGATGTCGTATTCTGTCAAGATCATTTGCCATCTTGCTATTCTCCCAGACAGAGCAGGCTTTTCAAATATGTACTTTATTGGATCCATCTTTGAGATCAACAAGGTAGTGTGAGTCAGCATATACTGTCTCAGCCGGAGAGCAGCCCATACCAAAGCGCAACAAGTTTTCTCGAGCAGTGAGTATCGGGTTTCACAGTCGGTAAACTTTTTGCTAAGGTAATAAATGGCATGCTCTTTTCGGCCAGACTCGTCATGCTGCCCCAGCACACACCCCATTGAGCTGTCAAGTACTGTCAGGTATAGTATCAGAGGTCTCCCTTCAACTGGTGGCATAAGAATGGGTGGTTCTTGGAGATACTCTTTGATTCTGTCAAAAGCGGCCTGACATTCATCGTTCCAACGTACTACCTGATCTTTCTTCAGCAGCTTGAAGATTGGTTCACAGGTAGCAGTTAGGTGCGAGATGAATCGAGCAATATAATTCAGGCGTCCCAGGAAGCCTCTGACCTCTTTCTCTGTCTTGGGAACTGGCATCTCTTGAATAGCCTTAACCTTGGCAGGGTCCACTTGAATACCCTTGTCACTTACGACGAAGCCTAGAAACTTTCCAGATCTTACCCCGAAGGTGCACTTGTTCGGGTTCAACCTCAGCTTGTATAGTTTCAAACGGTCAAACAGCTTTTGCAGATGGTCAAGGTGTTCCTCCTCAGTTTGGGACCTTGCAATCATATCGTCGACATACACTTCAATCTCATGATGGATCATGTCATGAAATAAAGCAACCATGGCGTGTTGGTAGGTTGCCCCAACATTTTTCAGTCCAAAAGGCATGACCTTGTAGCAGAAGGTGCCCCACTGAGTAACAAAGGTAGTCTTTTCCATGTCTTCAGGAGCCATCTTGATCTGATTATACCCTGAAAAACCATCCATGAAAGAGAACACCTTATGCTGAGCAGTATTGTCAACCAGGACATCAATGTGAGGTAGGGGGAAGTCATCCTTGGGGCTGGCCCTGTTCAGATCCCTGTAATCAACACACATTCTGACCTTACCATCCTTCTTTGGTACCGGCACCACATTAGCAACCCACTAAGGGTAAGAAGTCACTGCAAGGAACCCGGCGTCGAATTGCTTCATAACCTCAGCTTTGATCTTCTCAGACATCTCTGGACGCATACGGCGGACCTTTTGCTTAACCGGAGGGCAGTCTTCCTTGGTAGGCAAATGATGGACCACAATATCAGTATCTAACCCAGGCATGTCTTCGTAGGACCAGGCAAAGATTTCCACATAATCATGTAACATCTGAGTCAACCGTTGCTTCACGCTGAGCTCTAGGTTGGCGCCAATCTTAACTTCCTTTCTGTCCGTCTCAGTACCCAGATTTATCGTTTCCACCGGCTCTTCATGTGGTTGAATTTCCCTCTCTTCCTGGAGTAACAGTCTTGCAAGCTCGCCAGGCACTTCGCAATCGTCTTCACCTTCGTCTTCGGCTAAGTTGATCGGATTTTCGAAGTCATAACTGGCAGTAGCAGAGTCGTTACCAGTGAGATCCAGAGTGGATTGAAACCTGTGTAGGTGAGTGTGTGTAAATACAGCTGTTTTGGAATATATAAAGAAAGAAAGAAAGAAAGGGAGCACAAGATTTGAAATGCGAAAAAACGTCCAAGATCTTTATTCATGATATATGGAAATGACAGTTATAAGCCCTCACAAATGAAACCAACGGTGCCCTGGGTAAGACACCGGGCCATAAAGTTTCAGTTTATTGTTTATTACAAATAACAAAAACAAAGGAATTCATTACTGCGTAACAAAAGTAACAGGAGTATGGTCCTTTGCGGTCCAATTGTTTAATCCACCATTAGTCGTCGGGTAGATCCAACTGTCGAACTATGATTCTTCCACTTCGTCTTCATCCCCAATAGCATTCACTCTCGGGTTGGTGATGATCACGGGAGGTCTTCCGGTCCTTGCCTTGCGCACAACCTTCTGAGCCTCTACAGTAAAACCCAGTCCGAACTTGTCAGTTTTAGGAGTGAAATCAGGGAGCCTACCCCAGTTAGCACATTCACCTTTCTCAATTACAGCCCGGGCTTCCTTCAAGGAAGCCATCTTCAAAGGAAAGCTCTCTTCAGTTACTGCTTCCGCTGCTGCCAATGTTGGAGGTACCTCTTCAAAATGCTGAAAGGGGGTTTCAATAAACTCCCCGTCCATCTCAATATACCGGAAGGAATTCAAGTGACTAACCATATACTCCTCCTCTCCCTGCACAGTGACGATCTTCCCTCTGACAGGGTACTTGAGCTTTTGGTGTAGGGTGGAGGTCACTGCTCCGGATTTGTGGATCCAAGGTCGACCCAGCAAACAAGAATAGGACGGACGAATATCCATCACATAAAACGTTGAGTCCAATACTTGGGAACCAACACGAATTGGAATATCTACCTCTCCATGAACCATCCTCTTAGAACCGTCAAAGGCTCTGACAATGATGTTGCTGGGTTTCAGCTCCAGGCCCTCACAATCCAACCGGTCTAAGGCCTTCTTGGGCAACACGTTCAAGGAAGAACTGGTGTCCACCAACACGTGAGCGAGAGTAGTGCCCCTGCATTCTATAGAGACATGCAGGGCATCATTGTGGTTCTTTCCCTTGGCGGTAAGGTCAGCATCCGAGAAACCCAAACCATTGTCAGCTGTCAAATTGGCTACGCAATCAGTAAACTGGTCTGCAGATGTCTCTTATGGCACATGGGCCGTCTTTAGAAATGAAATCAGGGCCTTAGCATGGGCCTATGAGCACAGCAGTAATGAGAGCATAGAGATCTTGGAGGGTGTATGCCCCAGCTGTTCAACGACATTAAAGTCGCTCTTCTTGATTATTTTAAGAATTTCCTCCATCTCTTGCTGGGAGGCTTCAACATTCACAGATTTTGGTGCCTCCATCCGGGAAGGCTCATCTTCAATCCCTTTGCCCCGAGCATTAGATGACTCGGCAGCAGGGGAAGCAACTTGATCAGAAATGGAAACAGGCGCACTTGCAGGCGTTATTATGAGAGGTCTTCGAATAGTTGGTGGCGCAATGTCAGGCGAGAAGAGCCTGCCACTGCGGGTTACTTTGGCTGGACCGGTGATATTGTTGATGCTGGTACCGGTATTGAACTCTTGCTTTATTCCAAGTACATATACATCTGCCCCATAGTACCATGGGACAGCCTTATCAGATTCATAGGGGAGGGGCCCCGGAACAGTAATAACAATGGGTGCGACAGTCATGATTTTAACTGGCTTCCTCGGGGGAGCCTTGATTGGATTGTTGAAAATTGTAACGACAGATACTTCTTCCACAGGAACAAAAGGAACAGCGGTCTTCTTGAACAGAATCTCCTTACTATCCATCAGGCGTTGGATGCCTAACTTCAGCAACGGACAACTAGTAAGGGAAACAGCACACAAAAGGCAACCCTCGCTACAACCCGGAAATAAACCGGCTAGTAACAGGTTCCTCTTAACAGTCAACAGAGGAGTAGCTACATTATTCACAGAAACGGCAAACAAGTCTTCATCAACGGAATTTACTCCATGCTGGGGCATAGGAGAAGTCACAACATTTGGCCTCTCAGGCGCCTCAAATTGTATCTCCTTCGCATCAATAAGGTCCTGCACCTTATTTCTTAGGGCCCAACAATCATCAGTAGAATGCCCCGGGCTATCAGAGTGATAAGCACAGCGGGCATTTGGGTTATACTTAGGAGAGGTAGTATTCACAACCTTCGGGGCCTATCTAACAGTCACCAAGTTGGTTGATAGCAGCTGCCGCAAGATTTGTGACAAGGTCATACTTAGCCGGGTAAATTCTCTTCTGGGTCTTTCAGCCCTTGGTTGATTGGTTTGCCGAGGAGCGGCAGCAGGTTTAGCAATCACCACCGTGTTGACAGATTGGCGGCGCTCTGGTTTATCTTGCCTCCTAGGCCCATACACAGCACTGGCCTCCTTCTTAAAAGGTTTATTCTCAACACTTGAAGACGCACCTTTCTGAATTTTACCGGACTTCATGCCAGCCTCTATCCTTTCCTCTGTCAGAATGAGGTCAGTAAACCATGCAGACGAATTACCGATAAGATGATTGAAGAATGGCCCGGAGAGGGTCCCCAAGAACATATCCACTAGCTCACGGTCTGTTAATGGTGGCTGCACCCTGCCAGCCAGGTCCCTCCACTTTTGCGCATACTCTTTAAAACCTTCGCCTGATCCTAGCGACATACCCTGGAGTTGGGTACGTGTAGGAGCAAGGTCGGCATTATATTGATACTGCTTGTAAAAAGCAGTAGCCAACTCCTCCCAATTATGAACCTTGGTTCCATTCAGCTGATAGAACCATTCGAGATGAGTCCCTGAAAGACTCTCCTGGAAGAAGTGGATCCACAAGTTCTTGTCCACTGTATACGGCTGAATCTTCCGCACATAAGACCTGAGGTGTAGCTTAGGGCAGGACGCCCCGTCATACTTGGTGAAAGATGGTGCTTTAAACTTGTGCGGGATGATCACACCAGAAGATAAACCCAAGTCTCCGAAATCCAAACCAGGCACTTGTTGAATTTCCATGGCGTTCAGACGGTCTTCCAACTGCTTGTATCTGTCTTCAGCCGGAGGATACTGTTCCTCATTAAAGTCAGTCTCGTTGTCAGAGACCACAGGACTTGGAGCCCTTCCCCCCTGGGGACTGTCTTTGCCTACAGAAGAACCAGCTTCCTCATTCTGTAGAGTGTTACCAAACCTCCGGCCCGAGTAGAATAGAACGGTTCTCTTCTTCTTCTTCTCCTTCTTCAAGAGCAAAGCCTTCAGCTCTTCTTGACCTTGAGCCAAACCCATGATCAGCTCCTGAAATTGTGCGTTCTGCGCCTGAAGGGCCTTGATAGACATCTCGGTAGATGATTCAGGGTTCATGATGCTGAAATAAACAGCGAAGAATGGTAAGCAACCTGAAAAGAAGAGTACCTGCTATGCACATGATGAATGATATGTGTTTATGCAATGCATTCAAGGGTTCGAAAATTCAAATTTGTTGTAGACAAAAAGGAACACACGTTATTATTAAGGAAATAATTGTTTGGTACATCAAGGCCTCACGGGCACACATTACAAAGAAAATCAATCCCAAAAGACACTACGCATCCTCTTTGGAGCAATGTAGGTGTTGAGATTCTTCTCCTCGTGCAGTAGGCGGGTGAGCTCCAAGACCTTCTTTTCACTAGCATGTAGACTGGTCTCCAGAGAATTCCGTTCTTCCTTAAGCTGGATCCAGCTCTTCTACATCTCTTCCCAGGACGTGGGCATGTCAGGATGTTGAATGGTGTAGGACACCTCTCCTTCCAATACTGGGTCTTTGATCACAGGGAGAACATGAGGATATGACATCACTAACTTCTGGGAGCGGGCTCGTACCCACTTGAGATAAGGCTCCAACGGGATGGAATTCCTGTGCCCCAGGGTCTTGCTGTCTATCCTACTTGGCATCCTCCAAGCTCTGATAAATCTCTGGCGAAGTCCTTGTGCATCGTTGTCGAAGTCAAAAACTATGTCAGGAATTAACATGTCATGAGGGCCATCCCTCCGAGCATAACCAAACTGTCTCCAAGCCAAGCATGGGTTGTAAGTAATACCTCCTCTGATTCCAAGTAAAGGAACATTAGGGTACTCCCCGCAATGATCAATGATAGTGACATCCTCTCTGGACTGAGAGCACCAATGTATATCAGCATGTGTAAGAGTCATCAATCGTTGTGACCATCTCAAACCCTGCTCGTTCTTCAAAACTGATTGTGAAAGGTGCGAAATAAACCACCTTCCCAGGAGAGGAGTACAGCACATAAGAACACCTCTTTTTCTCATGGTTCGAGTGTAACATGAGTGAAGGATGTCCCCCAGTAACGTAGGTATAGGATTCCTGGACATGAAGATCTGGACAGCACTGATATCTATAAGCTGATCTGGATTAGGGAACAACACCAAACCATAGACAAGGAGGGCCACAACTTCTTCAAAAGCTTGTAGGTCAAGGGAGTTCCAACATTCTTGGGCCTTTTCAAACAGAAACTTGGCTAAGAACCCTTTGATACCACTTCTAACTTCCCAATGTCCCTTGAGGTCAGATGGTTGTAGGTGTAGTGCTTTAGCAATCTCTTCAAGTTTTGGTTCCTTTTCCGTACCGTTGTAGGGTAGTTGATCAAGGATAGGGATCTTCAGAAGCCGGGAGAACTCTTCTAATGTAGGCACCAGTTGATAATCCAAGAAAGTAAAACAGTGGTGCAGAGGGTCAAAGAACTGGAACAGGACCTTTATCATATCTTCCTCAATGTTGGTGTTGACCAAGCTGATGAGTCTTCCATGTCTCTCACTGAATGAAGAGCTCTCGGGAATCCTGGATATAAGCTCCCTAAGTTGAGGAGGGATCCTTACAAGGCTGATCTGAATTGTCTTTCTGCGAATAGTTTCCATGTCCTACAAAACAAGAACAAAGATGAAGATTCGAACCCCTGAAATGGTTAGCCAATGCATATGATGTTGTATGATGTCATGATGCTATGATTAAACACACCACAAATATTTACAAAGGCAAACATGATAAGGCACACAAGTCACACAAGACAAGCCCTTAGAGTTTTAGGCCTGCATGGGGTCTGGGTATTACCCTCTTGTAGTTGGTGGGCTCAACCTGTCCTATCAGAAGTAACCGGGTTCTAAGGGTCCCAATATCACCAGATTGCTTTCATTGTTCATCGTTTCGATTTAGCCACTGAACTGGAGACCGAAATATTCCAGGAAAGCAACCCTCAATTGAGTGTAGTATCGAGTATCAACCAACCTCGGACTGCACCAAAGTCAGTTATCTCACTACCCTAAAGAGGCCAAGATAGTTCAATTAAGGTTCCTAAGGTCAGTTGATGCTTCACGACACCACGCAGAGGCCCCGTACTCTCCTTGACTGAACTCAAGGGTTACCGGTACACACCAAAGTGCCACATCAACGTAGCAGACTGTTTCAACCATGTCGGTATACCCCGCACAGTTCCCTCACAACCTTGTTGCTACTTTCTAAGAAGGTATCCCCAAATCCGGGTTAGGATCTATAGAACTCCCAAGACAGTCCCACAATAATAAAGCAAACAAGTCAAAGCAATTGAAAACACAGTTATGAACTATCCTAAGGTATACCTCACTTTATAGTTAAGTCCCCAGCAGAGTCGCCAGTTCTGTAATCGGTGGATCTGGAACTGACTGTTTAACGCTGGTTTCGCGAAATGTCACAGAAGCAAGAGTCGCCACCGTCTTTTATTTTCTCCAACATGGAAAGGACAAAAGCACAGAAAAATTCCTTATGAGATTTGTTCTCGGTTCGGGAGGTAGATTTATAGAAAGGGAAGGTGTTAGCACCCTTTCTATCCATAGTTATCCATGGGCTCTTAGATACTTGCTCATTGTGTTTTCAAAATGTTTGCTTTTCAATTGTGAGTGAGTTTGAAAAAGTTTCGTTTAAAGTTTCAGATCAACTCTTGTATCAGTCCTCAAGAGTGTTTGAAAAGTTGTTTTTGAAAGCTTTTTGAAAAGTGTCGGTGTGAAAAGATGTTTTGTTTAGTTTTTGAAAAGAGCAAGTATCTATGAGTCATCTACCTACCCTAAGGAATTATGCTGTGTAAATGTCCTTAAGGTAGTTCCATCCCACCATTGAGAGGTAGGTAGCACCACCGTTGGAGGTGTTCGGGTCAATTCGAGTTTGTAGGGACAGTGTGGTCACCGAGCAACAGTAAGACACCTTAGAAGCTACCCTTATGCCATTGATCTTTTTATTCCGAGGCAACCGTTTCGAGGAAACTATTCCGAGGCAACTTGTTCGAGGCAACTAGATCAATGGACATAAGGACTCACTAAGATGTCCTATACTCGACGACCACGTTTCGAGGGGCAAGGCAACAATGAGGCGTACCCTAGGAGTGGTGTGTGAATTGTGTGTCATTTTCAGTTATGTTTTATCTTGATCATGCATTGGGTGAGCTACGCTTTGATTTTTATTTGGGCCATTCATTCTTTCATGCAATAGTTAGCAGTTTAAAGGTGCGGAAATTAAAATGCGGAAAATAAAAGTCCTACGCTATTACAAGGCGCGGGTCTATACATCGCCAAATTAACAAAGACCCGATTTTGAATAAAAGTGCGGAAAGTAAATGTCCTAATTACTATTACAAAGCTTTGGGGAAATTACATAATATTTAAAAAGGAAATAAAAATAAACGTGCGAAAAGAAATTAGAATCGAGTGCGAGGGCGTTGGACCCTTTAAAGAAATTAAATTGAAATTGGAAGTGAATTAATTATTTAATAAGAAAAGAAGTTATTATTTTTTTATGTTTTTGTATTTAATGAAAACAAAGAAAATTAATTAAAATTAAAAGTTAAATAAAACCCTAATTCTAATTTTGTTTTTAATTATAAAAAAAAAGTTTAAATTTAACCTAATTTTACTAAATTAATTAATTACAAGTTTATTTACAAAATAATTAATAACTAATAGTGATAAGACTAAAAAAGGGTTATTTATTAAGAAAAAGAATAAAAAAATGCTAAAAACCTATTTTTATATTTTTTAGTTATTTAAGAAAAAAAAGACATTAAAATGAAACCTAATTTACTAATTTGATTATTAAATTTATTTACAAACAATATTAATGCGTTAAATTAATTAACATATTTTTTAGTTTTGATTTCTGATTTTATTATTGTGAAAATTATATTTTTGTGAATTAAATAAAACAAAAGAAAAACAATTAAAGAAGAAAGAAAAAGGAAACAAGAAAATGCAAACCATGGGGGTGTTGGTCCTTTTTTGGAGGTGTCTTGGAAGTATTTTGGCCCACTAGAATCAGGCCCTTTTGACTTTTCTGGCGCGTGTGAGGGATGTCTGACCAGGGTACATGGTGGATTGCTTGTGATGGCCATTGGATTGACCTTCAGGGACATGTGGCAGGCACTGGCGTTGGGGCGTTTGGTGGACTATTGGAGAGGCATAGCACCTGAACACGTTGTGACCAAAATTATTGAGAATATGGGGGACCTGGGAATCGAACCCAGGTCCCATTGCCTGCATGACAACGCACCAACCAGTTGGACTAGCGCGTTTATTTGTTAGTATAATAGCATACAATTAATATAATGGGAAAACAAACATTATGCTGGACAAATCAAAAAAGTGCCAATTATTCAAACTGGCCAACCACCATTCAACACCTCAGCGTCTTCTCCATTGTGTCTTCGTTTTGCCTGAAAATAAGAACAGATAGCGGGGGTTTTAAACCCCCACTAAGCTCAACCCTGTAAAATATCGATTAGGATTTAAGCAAGCATAAAAAGGGCGCGATGCGTTATTTCAAATCGTTTGGATGTCACGATTTCAATGGTGTAGGTCTTATTGTCTAATTTTTCCAGACGAATGAAACCCCAAAATTGGAGCTCTGAAACCCTAAGCAGCTTTCATGGTAACTTTGCATACAGGCGTCCTTAGTTCAATCAAATAACACCAATAGCTTCATAATGCTCATATTAGTATAAATCAATCATTAAAAGTCATTGATAATGTATGAAAATGCAAACACGAATATGAAAATTTTAATGAAAAGTGAGACTTCTATCTACCAATTCCTTGAGTATGGAGAGTGGAAAGGTATTGAGACACGTTCAGGAAGGTCCCAGCAATCGTTTTGAATACTTTTCAAGCCTTGAATTTCCTTATAAGTATGAAAACAGTTTTGAGGTTTTTGTCAAAAAATGCAAGTTTGGTTCTATGCCTTATGCGCAGCTTTCTGTGTCTCTTTTCATTAGGGTTATGTTATGCTTATGTATGTGAATGATTTAGGTCAGAAAAATCAAGCCCAAAGCCTTTGCATTGATGATTTTGAATATTTGATTTTCATGATCTTTTTCAATCTTTTTCATGCCTTTCTTATGCCAATCATTGAAGATTCTTTCCTTTTGAGGGATGCATGAAATATTGAGCTCTTAATGGGAGAATATGCTGCACAAAAAGATTCAAAACCTTTATTTTAGTATTTTTTCATAATTAATTTTAATTAAGTGAATTAATAATAATAAAAATTCAAATAATTAATCAAAAATGAGAAAATAACTCCCTTGGATGTCAATGGGTCGTGCATGCCCTTTGGGTAATGTTTCATGGAAGAAATTGAGGCCCATTAGCAATTTTGAGGCATTTGAAGCAAAGTTGACTTTTCAAAATTCCCAAAAATTTCCCAACTTCCACAAGGCATATCTTGATCAATTTTTAAGCTTTGATCATGTTCTGTGACATTTTGGAAAGGTCTTGAAGTCCTCTAACCAATGCCTTTGGTCCCATGTCATTTTGATTTACCAATATCAAGTTATGGGCTTTGACCTAAAGTGCCTTTTTGTTGACTTTTGAAAATGACCTATAATGTTGAGATTGATAACTTTTCATTTCTTGGACTTGAAGTGTGAAGATGAGTTGTAGGAAATGTCATTCTATTCAAAATGAGCTTTGGATGTAATTTTTCTGATAAACCATGTGGAAGTTATGCCCTGGTCAAGTTACAGTTGACTTTTTCAACTGTCCAAAAATAGAAACTTTTGCGTCTTGAGACTTTTTGAGCCATGCCTTGAGAATCATGATCAAGAATTGATCAAATGATGTTTGTGGCTTCAAAATAAGATGTTGACCAAAAATTTTGACTTTTGACTGTCAAATGACCATTTTGCCCCTGCAGTTGACTGTGAAGCAATTAGGGTTTTTGACTGTGCAATTTGGTGCTGTGAGTCTTGAAACTTGGCATATGGATGCTTGGCAATGTTTATAGGCATGCGAGACTTGATTGGACCCTTGGAAACTTCAATTTCTTTGCCAGCACCAAAACCCTAATTTTTGACTGTTAGGAGGCAATTGGACTGTGCAACCTTTGGGAGATTTTGAAGCATGTTCTTAGCAAATCTTGAAGAAAATGGGAGGGCAAATTTTGGGGTACAACACCGTGCAGAGCAAACAGTAACATCTCATGCCAGTCCTTGTAGGTGACTGTCATCTTTTGTATGATCTTCTTGATATTTTTGTTTGCAGCTTCGACAACACTTTTCATCTTTGGCCGATAGGGAGATGAATTGTGATGTTGAATCTGGAACTGCTCGCATAAGGCAGTGATCATAGTGTTGTTCAGGTTTGTACCGTTGTCAGTGATGATCCTGTCAGGGATGCCGTACCGGCAGATGAGGTTCTGCTTGATAAAGCGGGAAACCACATTCTTTGTAACGGAGGAGAAGGAAGCTGCTTCGACCCACTTGGTGAAGTAATCAATGGCCACCAGGATGAAGCGGTGTCCATTGGATGCTGTAGGCTTGATCTCTCCAATCATGTCGATTCCCCACATCGCGAATGGCCAAGGAGCTGTTAAGACATTGAGAGGAACTGGAGGTATATGTACCTTGTCTGCATAGATTTGACATTTGTGACAAGTCCTGGAATGTTGATGGCAGTCAGCTTCCATGGTAGACCAGTAATAGCCTGCCCGCAGAATCTTCTTAGCCATCGTATGCCCGCTTGATTGAGTGCCAAAGGTACCATTGTGTAGTTCAGCCATGATCTGCTCAGCTTTGACTTTGTCCACACAACGGAGCAGAATGCAATCATGATTGCGCTTGTATAGGATACCATTGCTCAGGAAGAACTTGGCAGAGAATCTCCTTAAGAACTTTTTGTCGTTGACTGAAGCTCCTTCAGGATATTCTTGTGCTTCGAGATACCTTTTAACATCATGAAACCAAGGTCGGTCCACTACTTCATCGGTATTAATCTCGTGAAAATGTGCAGGTTCGTCCATCCTTTCAATGGTGATTTGAGGAGCCTCACTATCCCAGTTAAGTTTAAACATGGATGACATTGTAGCTAGCGCATCTGCTAGCTGATTCTCTTCTCGCGGGAAGTGCTCGAATGTGATCTGCTCGAAATTTGGTAACAATGTCAGGACATGTTCTTTATAAGGGATGAGGTTTGAATGTTTAGTATCCCACTCTCCTTTGATTTGACTGATAACCAAAGCTGATTCCCCAAATACAATCAAATATTTGATTCCCAAGTCAATAGCAGCCTTGAGACCAAAGATACAAGCTTCATACTCGGCCATGTTGTTGGTACAGCTGAAGCAGAGTCTGGTAGTGATAGGTGTATGGCAAACTTCTGGAGAAATAAGTACCGTGTCGATACCGTTGCCAAGTGCGTTGGAGGCACCGTCAAAGTACAGAGTCCATCGGGATCCTTGTTCAGGTCCGTCATACGGTCTGTTTTCTTCAATATTGCTCAAAGTCATGATATCCTCGTCGGGGAAGTCGAACCTCATGGATTGGTAATTTTCGACGGCTTGATGATCCATATGATCGGCTAGTACACTCCCCTTTATAGCTTTTTGGGTCGTGTACTGTATATCATACTCTGTGAGGATCATCTGCCATCTAGCGATTCTTCCGGATAGAGCAAGCTTCTCAAAGATGTACTTGATCGGATCCATCTTAGAGATCAACAAAGTGGTATGAGTCAACATATACTGCCTTATCCGGTGAGCAGCCCATACCAAAGCGCAGCAAGTTTTCTCGAGCAGTGAGTATCGGGTCTCACAGTCGGTAAACTTTTTGCTAAGGTAATAAATGGCATGCTCTTTTCGGCCAGACTCGTCATGTTGACCCAATACGCACCCCATTGAATTTTCTAAGACAATCAAATACATGATTAGCGACCTTCCTTCAATGGGTGGCATCAAGATAGGAGGTTCTAGTAGATACTCCTTGATTTTATTGAAAGCAACTTGACAGTCATTATTCCATTTAACCACCTGATCTTTATTCAACAACTTGAAGATTGGTTCACAGGTAGATGTTAGGTGAGAAATGAACCTTGCAATGTAGTTTAGGCGTCCCAAGAAGCCTCTGACCTCCTTCTCAGTG
Source organism: Vicia faba (assembly GCA_948472305.1). Lineage (NCBI taxonomy): Eukaryota > Viridiplantae > Streptophyta > Magnoliopsida > Fabales > Fabaceae > Vicia > Vicia faba. Next base: position 1,493,223,468 of record OX451737.1, read on the forward strand.
CGAGGGGCAGGCATTTCTTGTATAGCTTTGACTTTGGCAGGATCAACCTCGATGCCTTTGTTACTGACGATGAAACCCAAGAGTTTACCGGATCTGACTCCGAAAGTGCACTTGTTAGGGTTCAGTCTGAGCTTGTACTCCTTCAATCTGACAAACAACTTTTGCAGATGGTCGAGGTGTTCTTCTTCCGTTTGTGAACGGGCTATCATGTCGTCTACGTAGACCTCTATCTCATGATGTATCATATCATGAAACAAAGCCACCATGGCGCGTTGATAGGTTGCCCCGACATTCTTCAGTTTGAATGGCATCACTTTATAACAGAACGTACCCCACTGTGTAACAAAAGTAGTTTTCTCCATGTCTTCAGAGGCCTTTTTGATCTGGTTGTACCCTGAGAATCCATCCATGAAAGAAAATACCTTGTGCTGAGCTGTATTATCGACCAAGATCTCAATGTTCGGAAGTGGAAAGTCATCTTTAGGGCTAGCCCTGTTTAAGTCTCTGTAATCCACGCACATTATGACTTTGCCGTCCTTCTTAGGCACGGGCACAATGTTAGCAACCCATTGTGGATAGGAAGTAACAGCAAGAAAGCCAGCGTTGAACTGCTTCATCACTTCAACTTTGATCTTTTCAGACATGTCGGCCTCATGCGGCGAACTTTCTATTTAATCAGTGGGAAGTCTTCTCTTGTAAGGAGACGGTGAACCACAATATTTGTATCTAGTCCCGGCATGTCTTCGTAGGACCAGACGAATATCTCGACATATTCATTCAACAACTAAACTAAGCGCTCTTTGACACTTGGCTCCAGGTTGGCACCCACTCTAACTTCTTTTCTGTCTTCCTCTGTTCCCAATTTGATTGTCTCTAACAACTCCTCGTGAGGTAGAATAACCCTTTCTTCCTGTTGTAGCAGTCTAGACAATTCTCCCGGCACTTCACAATCTTCATCACCTTCGTACTCGGCATGGTAGACCAGATCTTCAGGGTCACTGAAGGCCATAGCATAATTGTTACCCATGGAATCTGGAATGGATGGGTACCTGCATTGGTGAGTGTGGGCGTGTGTAAGGGATAGCCACCTTTAAACAAATAAAATGTAAAAAGAAAGAAAATGAACACAAAAGTTTATATATGAAAACGTCCATGATTTATTAAAATGGCATATGAAGATGAAAAATCAAACCCTTACAAATGGACCTATGTACCTCGGGTAAGGCACAAGGTTAAAAGTGTACGAATTGTTCAAGAATTATTACAAACCAACAAAAATGTTTGAAAGATAAATTACTGATTAATGAAAGTAATGGGAATAAAGTCCTTCGCCTCCCAATTGCACAATCCTCCTTCAACGATAGGGAAAATCCAGCCTTCTAGGTTGCTCTCCTCTTCGCCATCATCCAAAGCACTGACTCCATGATGAGTGATCTTCACTGGTGGCCCTCCAGCCCGGGAGCGACGCACAACCTTTTGAGCAGAAGGAGTGAAACCCAAGCCGAATTTATCAGACTTGAAAGGAAAATCGGGAAGCTTCCCCCAGATTGTGCTTCCTCCTTCTTCAATCACAGCCTTTGCATCTTTGAGTGACGACATCCGAGGCGGAGGTCGGGTAATCAAGGGTACAGAAGGCACTTCCGCAATCTCCTAAGCTACCTATTCAAATTGCTGAAAGGGGGTTTCGATGAATTCACCATCCAATTCCACATAGAGGAAAGAATTAAGATGGCTTATCATGTATTCCTCCTCACCGTGAACTGTCACAATTTCCCCCTGAACAGGGTACTTGAGCTTTTGATGCAGAGTAGATGTAACGGCTCCAGCATGATGAATCCAGGGTCTTCCTAATAAGCAATAATAGGAGGGACGGATGTCCATGACATAAAATGTGGAGTTAAAGGTTTCAGTACCCACTTTAATTGGGATGTCCACCTCCCCGTGGACCATCCTTTTAGAACCATCAAAGGCTCTGACAATGATGTTGCTGGGCTTCAAAGTTAGACCTTCACAATCTAGCCTATCCAATGCCTTCTTTGGTAAGACGTTCAGTGATGAACTAGTGTCCACCAGAACGTGTGCAAGAGTAGTCCCTCTGTATTCCACCGAGACATGCAGAGCATCATTATGTTTTCTCCCTTTGATTGTTAGATCAGCATCGGAGAATCCTAAACCATTGTCTGCTGTTAGGCTAGCTACATATTCCTGGAACTGGTCCGCGGAGGTTTCCTGGGGCACCTGGGCCGTCTTCAAGAATTTGATCAAAGCTTTGACATGAGCTTCTGAACAAAGCAGCAAGGCCAGCATAGAGATTTTTGAGGGGGTTTTCCCCAGTTGCTCCACAATATTATAATCGCTTTTCTTGATTATTTTCAAAATCTCTTCCATTTCTTTTTGAGAGGTGTCAGGGATGATCAACGGCTGAGCCCTCGTCCTGACGGGCTCTTCTTGGATCCCTTTCCCTCTATCATCATCAGCAACAGAGGGGACAACTTCAGGAGTCACAACTTCTTCAATAACTGGAGTTCTCGCAGATATGTTGACCATCACAGGGGTAACCTTAGGAGCGGCTGAGGGTCCGAAGATTTCCTTTGGAAGTGCAATCTCCGGAGAGAAAATTCTTCCACTGCGGGTGATTTTACTCGTTCCGGCAATGTTTCCAATGTTGGAAGTCTCTTCATCAGAACTCTCTTCGGTCGATTCAATTTGCTTAACACCGTGGTAAAAGATCTCTCACCCATAGTTCCACGGTATTGATTTGTTGGATTTGTACGGGATAGGCCCCAACATGGTTATCTTCAAAGGTACAAACTTCGGATCATATGTAATCTTAACAAGTCTTTTGGACACCTTGGAAAGATTGGAGGATATGGTAACTATCGAAACATCATTGACAGGAGTCAGTGTAACAAGAGTCTTCTCAAAAAGGATCTCTTGGTTATCCATTAGGCGTTGGATCCCTAAATTCAATAACGGACAGTCGGTTGGTAAGGATGAACAAAGGTAGCAATTTTCTTCACAACTTGGGAAAATCCCAGCCTTCAACAAATTCAGCTTGATTATCAGTAGCGGAGTCATCAAATCATCAACAGTAACAACAAAAAGATCTTCTTCAACAGCATGGACATTGTGACCATGTTTTGGCATTGGAGAAAATATCACATTAGGCTTTTCAGGGGCGTCGAATTCCACTTCTTTAGCATCTATTAAATCCTGAATCTTATTTTTGAGGGCCCAACAATTGTTGGTGTCATGCCCCAGGCTGTCTGAATGATAAGCACACTTCGCATTTGAATGGTAGTAAGGAGAAGATGTATTCGGATTCTTCGGCACCTCTTTCAAACTTGCAAGGTTTAACTTCAAAAGATGAGGGAGAACCTGAGCAGGTGTCATGTTGATCCGGGTGAATTGCCGTGCAGGCCTTTCCACCCTTGCTTGGTTGGTTATGGGTTGATTTCTTCTAGGCTGATCAATTGTAGACTTCTGAATCATTACTGCCCCTACCGCTGGCCGGCGCTAAACTCTTCCTTGACTTCTTTGGGAGTAGACAACTGAGACTTCTTTCTTGGCTGGAAAAGTCTTTTTGATGGCAGCAGAAGCAGACGCATCCTTTTGAATTTTCCCGCTTTTGATGCCGGCTTCAACTCTCTCACCAGTCAGAATCAACTCGGTAAACCCCGCAGAGGAACTTCCAATCAGGTGATTGAAAAAGGGGCCTGACAGTGTACCCAATAACATATCTACCAGCTCCCTCTCAGATAGAGGTGGTTGCACTCGCCCCGCTAAGTCTCTCCATTTCTAGGCATACTCTTTGAAACCTTCATTTGATACCATGCCCATACTCTGTAATTGAGAACGGGTTGGTGCTAAATCCGCATTATATTGATATTATCTGTAGAAGGCAGCAGCCAAATCCTCCCAATTGTGCATATCAGACCTCTCTAGTTGGTAGAACCAATCTAACTGCGTCCTCGAAAGACTGTCCTGGAAGAAATGAACCCATAGATCCTTATTAGAAGAATGAGGTTGGATCTTTCTGACGTAAGACCGCAGATGCATCTTTGGACAAGACAAAACATTGTATTTAGCAAATAGAGGCACCTTAAACTTAGGGGGAATGACAATCCCAACAACCAAACCTAACTCTTCGAAGTCCAGCCCAGGCACTCTTTGTACCTCCATAGCTGCCAGCCGCTCTTCCAGATTCTTGTATTTGTCATCTGTAGGAGGGTACTGCTGCTCAGAATAGTCTTCATCCTCTTCATCTTCTTCTTCCTCAGACTCAGATTGCACCACAACTCCTTTACCCTTTCCTACCCCTTCATCAGATGTTGAGGGGAAATCTAGGACCCTTCTAGCTTGACCTTCGAATCTTCTACCCATGGTAGCCACACCAACCCTCTTCTTTTTCTTTTTCTCCTTTTCCTTTTCCAGTAGACCTTTGAGCTCCTCCTGACCCTTTGCCAAGGTCATGAGTAGCTGTTGGAACTGTGAATTCTGCGCTTGTAAGTCTTTGACCGTCTGCTCTATATCCATCTTGCTGAAATAAACAACAGAGAGATAAGGAAACCTGGTGTGAAGACCTGCTTATGCATATGATGAATGATATGTTATTCATATAATGCATTCAAGGATTCAGAAATTCAAATTTGTTGCAAAAAAAAGAACACACGTCATATTAATAAGAAGAATTTGTTAGTACATAAATGCCCCATGGGCAAAATAATACAAAATTCTAATGTAAAAAGATGTTGTGCATCCTCTTTGTTGTGATGTAGGTGTTGAGAGTCTGCTCTTCGTGAAGTTGGTGAGTAAGTTCTAAAACCTTCTTCTCACTGGCATAGAATTGGGCTTCAAAAGTATCACGTTCTCCCTTGAGCTGTATCCAACTCCTTTGCAAATCTTCAAGTGATGTTGGCATGTCAGGATGTAGGAGGGTGTATGGAACCTCTCCTTCCATAATAGGCTCTTTGATCACAGGAAGTATGTAGGGGTAAGGCATCATAAGACTTTGGGCGCGGGTTCGTACCCACTTGAGGTAAGGCTCAAGGGGGATGGAATTCTTCTGCCCCAAGGTCTTACTGTCCACCTTGTTGGGCATTCTCCAAGCTCAGATAAACCTTTATCGAAGTCCTTGATCGTTTTTGTCGAAGTCAAAAACTAAGTCTGGAATCAGCATGTCATGAGGGACATCCCTTCAGGCATACCCAAACTGTCTCAGAGCCAAGCAGGGGTTGTAGGTGATGCCTCCCCTAATTCCTAGTAGAGGGACATTAGGGAATTCCCCACAACGATCAATGATGATAACATTTTCTCCGGATCGAGAACACCAATGAACATCTGAATGTGTAAGAGTCATCAATCGTTGTGACCACCTTAAGCTTTGCTCATTATTCAAGACTGATTGAGGAAGGTGAGAAATAAACCACCTTGCTAGTAGATGAGTACATCACATGAGAACACCTCTTTTTCTCATTGTTCATGTGTGAAATGAGTGGAGGATATCCCCAAGCAATGTAGGCACCGGGTTGCGAGCCATGAAAATTTTGACAGCACTGGCATCTATAAGCTGGTCAGGGTTTGGGAACAAGACCAACCCATAGATGAGAAGATCCACAATCTCCTCAAAAGCTCGTAAGTCCAATGAATTCCAGCAGCTCTGGGCTTTCTCAAACAGAAACTTTGCCAAGAAACCCTTGACACCACTTTTAGTTTCCCAATGGCCTATGATATTAGATGGTTGCAAGTGTAGGGATTGAGCAACATCTTCAGGCTTTGGATCTCTTTCCGTACCGTTGTAGGGTAGTTGATGGAGAATAGGAATCCTCAAGAGTTGAGAAAATTCATCCAAAGTAGGCACAAGCTGGTAATCAGGAAATGTGAAGCAGTGGTGTAGGGGGTCAAAGAACTGGAAGAGAACTTTCACCATGTCTTCCTCAGTGTTGGTGTTGACTAAGTTGAGAAGACGACCATGCCTCTCGGTGAATGGAGAATTCTCAGGAATCCTTGAATCTAGCTCCTTAAGTTGAGGAGGAATTCTTACAAGGTTGACTTGGATTGTTTTCCTGCGAAGTGAATCCATTACCTACAAAACAGGAACAAAGATGAAGATCCAAATCCTTGAAATGGTTAGTGGATGCATATAATGCTTCATGATGTTTATGATGTTATGCACAAGTATATATGTACAAACAAATCACACAAGATCCTAGTTTCAGGCTTGCATGGGGTTTCATAGGAAAGTACCCTCTTGAAGTTTAGTTGGCTCAACCTGTCCTATAAATAGTAACCGGGTTCTAAGGAGCTCAATATCAATGGATTATTTTCTGTGTTCATTGTTTCAGTTTAGCCACTTTACCGGCGAGCGAAATATTCCAAGAAAACAACCCTCAATGAGTGTAGTATCGAGTATCTACCAACTTCGGACTGCACCAAAGCCGGTCATCTCACTACCCCTAAAAAAGGTCAAGTTGGTCAAGTAAAGGTTCTAAAAGTCCATTAGTGCTTCGTGACATCACTCAGCGGCCCCGTATTCTCTTTGATTAACTCAAAGGCTATCGCTATCCATAAATATGTCGCACTAATATAGCTATTGCTTCAACCATGTCGGTATACCCCGCATAGTTTCCACAACGTATTGCTATTTACCTATGAATGTTTCCCAAATCCGGGTAGAGGATTTCAAACCCAAACAATAGAACCAAATGTAAAGCAATCAAATCAAGCAAGCTAAGCATGTAAAGGTGATCTAAAACCCTAAGGTAACCCCACTTTTATAATTTTCCCCAGCAGAGACGCCAATTCTGTGATGCGGTGGGAGAACTGACTTGAGGTTTTGCGTTTGTGTTCGCAAATGTTTCGGTTTAGCAAGAGTCGCCACCGACTTTTTATTTTATCCAAAGGAAAGGTCAAAAAGCACAGGAAATACCTTTGAGATTGTTTTTGGGTTCAAGGGGTAGATTATGAAAAGGGAAGGTGCTAGCACCCTTTTCATCCATGGTTTTCCATGGGCTCTTAGTTACTTGTTTTAGATCACTTTGTTGTACCCCAAAATTTGCCCTCCCATATTTCTCAAACATTGCAAGAAAAATCTCCAAGTGGCTCAAGGTTTCTCAAGAGTTGGACAAACAAGCTATCTCCTAAGGCAGTCAACCCCAAATTAGGGTTTTGTGTTGCATCAAGATATTTGAATCCAGATGACCTTAAGTGGTCCCCAATGTCCTAATATGTTCTCAAGATCATCCATGTCAAATTTCAAGCCTTGCAGAGGAAGTTTGCTCAGTCAATTGCTCAAAGGGTCCAAAAATCAACTGTGCTAGGGCAAGAGTCAACTGTGACCTACAAACAATCAAACTTCAAGATTTTTTTGTCAACATTCTAATTTTGAAGGATATTTCATAATTTGATCAAGGGTTGATCATGATTCATCAAGGATTGCTCAAAATTCATCAGGACTCAAAAGTTGTTAAATTAAGGTTTTGTAGAAAAAGTCAACTCAACTTTGACCAAGCATAACTTTCTCATACTTTATGAGAAATGACCCATCCAAAGCTCATTTTTAAGAGGATGAAATTTCCTACAATACATATGCATACCCCAAGATCAAAGAATGCACTCACAAGAAGTTACAAATTTGGACATTATAGGTCATTTTTGAAAGTCAACAAAAACACCTTTTTTTTCCAAAGCTTATAACTTGAGCATGGTATATCAATTTGAGATGAGACCAAAAGGGTTGGTTAGAGGACATCTCAAGATTTCTAAAAAGTTAGTGAACACCTCCAAAAGTTCAAAATTGAAGAAATTATGCATTGTTGAAGTTGGACATTTTTGCAAAATTGCCAAAAGTCAACTATCCCCAAAACTTCAAATTTTGTCAAATGGGCCCATTCTTTTCCACTTTATTTGAGTTTGCATCATTGTCCACGTGCCCTAGCTTCAGCCATGTGTCCATATATCAATTTTATTATTTAATTTGATTTTTATTTGAATTTATTCATTTTAAATCAAATTAAATCATATAAAATCAAAAAAATTGATAACCACAGATTTTTTATTGATTGTAGGCTTCAATGGACAGATAGCATATCTCCAAACTCGTACCAAGGCAAATCATGTGCAAAAAGATTGAATCAAATCAAATTTGGCAAGTTTTTAAATGGGAATCAAATCATATTCATGTACATTGATTTGGTGGGGTTCAGTCCATGGTTTCTACCCTAATGCAAAGCATGTTACATAAGCAAGCCAGAGGATACGAAACAGGTGTTGGCAATTGCAAAGAGAGGCATAACAAGATTTGAAAATTCACAAGAAAAGCTTGAGATCGAAATCATAGTTAGAGTTGTTTTCAAGAGCTGAGACATATCCCAATCGCTTCCTGGGCATTCACTCAAGCTAAACCAATCCAAAGCAAGCTTGTTCAGACATCCAAACTCGCTGTAAGTGTCACGAAACATACCCCTTTTCTTGATTTCAAAACTCTGAATTTAGGCACTTTCTTCATGAATCAATACCATATTTTGAATCTACATGACATTTGCAAGCGATTGGTATTATTCAATTGCGTTTATCTGGCCTGAATGGAGAACCACCATAGTTAGGGTTCTTCGTTTGTTTTTTAGGGTTTTTTATTTCAGGTAAAATCGTGGCTCAAGAAGAACATGACTTTGATCAGGAGACCATAACGAATCCAACCATGTTCTTGGAATGGATTTATATGGTCTGGAGAGTATTTTAGCATATGCATGCATTTTTAGCTGCGGATCCAAATCCGCAGGTGTTTTCGTTGTAGGTTTGGGGACAGGGACGATGATGCGTCCTCCATCCATTGGCCCTTTCAAATACTGCACGCGTTCTTTTTAATTTTCTGGCCATGGGCTTGTCTTATTATATTATACACTCTTTGCATATTATTAACAAACAGAACAACATGGCGTAGTGGCAAGGCAAGCGAGCAATTTCCTTCAGGACCTGGGTTCGAATCCCAGGTCCCCCACTTTCTCAATGTTTTTATTCTTCAGGTGATTCAGTGCATACACCTATCTACAACCTACCATGCGCCATCGGTCATCCAATTGCCAGATGGCCAAAGGCCAAATCTGAGAGTCCAAGTTGAAGGTCTACCATAGGCACTGGTCCACGCATGCATACCAGATCCAAAAAGTCAACAAAGGCCAGCGTTTTGGGGCTTCCAATTGCTGTTCATACTCCCAAATTCAGGCCCATACTCCCTTCTCTCTTTTATTTATTTCATTTTGTTTTAATTATTTTATTATTTTCATTTAATTTCTAACCAATCACAAAATTTATTTTTTTAATAAAATCACAAACAAAATATTTTTTATTTCAATCAAATTTTAATTTTAATTTTTTATCAATAAACACTAATTAATTAATTTAGGTTTTAATTAGAATAACTTTAACCTATTTTCTTTTGGTAAAATAATTAAAATTAATTAGACTTAATTAGTTTTAACCATTAATTTAATTATTATAATTTCTTTCCTAAATAATCAAAAATCCCAAAAATAATTTATTTGTCATTTAATTAATTTATTAATTTAATTTAGTAATTAATTTAGGTTTAATTTCTTTCTTAAAATAAAAAACAACAAAAAGACATTTTCTTTAACCAAAAGGGTCAAAACCCTAATCATGCGTCCGATTTAATTTTGCACCGCGATTTACTTTCTTTTATCCAATAATGTACCTGCTTCCAGATTGTAATAGTTAATAGGACATTTAATCGTTTTACTTTATTTTTCAAAGGGTTTGTCTTTGGCGATGTAAATACCCGACGCCTTGTAATTTAAATTCCGCATTTTATTTCCGCAAATTATAACTGTTAGATGTTTGATAATAGGGTTGCATGACAAGATGGAATGTTAATCTTAAAATCAACTTAGATCACCCTTAACATGTACAAAGATAAAAATAACTGAAAACAACACACTCGCACAAGCACACTCTTAGGGTACACCCCACTTGGTTGCCTTCGTACGCGGTCATTGAGTATAGGTCGTTTTAGAGGTCGTCCTCTTGTCTAAAAGATCATAGTCGCCTCGAAATGGTTGCCTCAGATATTTTTGCCTAAAAAAATGATCTAAGACATTAGGGTTACCGCTAAGGCGTCCTAGCATTGCTTTAGTGACCGTAAGTCCCTAATTCGAATTGACCCATAAATTCCAACGATGGTGCTACCTACTCATCAATAGTAGGATAGCATTGTCTAAAGGAAATTAGCATAGAACGATTCCTTTTTTGAGTAGGTAAATGGTTCTTAGATACTTGCTCTTTTAAAAACAAAAACTCTTCACACTTACACTTTTCAAACAAAGTTTTCAAAAACACTTCATACGCTCTTGAGGACAGAAGCAAGAGTTAAATCGAAGTTTCAAATAAATTTTTTTTTCAAACCCACAAAGCACAAAGAAAACAATTTTGAAAACAATTGAGCAAGTACCTAAGAGCCCGTGGATAACCACGGATAGTAAGGGTGCTAACACCTTCCCTTTCTATAATCTACCCCCCGAACCCGAGAAATATCTCGAAAAAGGAATTTTCTGTGCTTTTTTCCTTTCCTTGTTGGATAAAATAAAAGTTGGTGGTGACTCTTGCTTACCGCGACATTTTGCAAACACAAACGCAAAACGCAAACCAGCATTCCAAAAAACAGTCAGTTCTTCCCACCGTATCACACAATTGGCGACTCTGCTGGGGACGCTTTAAGTGGGGTGTAACTTAGGAATAGTTCATAATGTTTTCAATTGATTGACTTGTATGCTTTATTTTTGTGGGTTTGAATCGGAGTTACTATAGATCCTAACCCGGATCTGGGGGATACCCTTTAGGTAAGTAGCAATAAACTGTGAGGGAACTGTACGGCGTAGACCAATACGGTTGAAGCAGTAGCTACGTTGGTGTGGCACTTTAGTATGTACCGATATCCCTTGTGGCACAACGAGGAGAATATGGGTCTGCTAAGGGGTCATTAAGCACCAACTGACCTTAGAACCTTTAAATTGACCAACTTGGCCATAGAACAGTAGCAGTATTCTACACTCATTGAGACTAAACTCTCGCGATGATTCTGGCCGCAAGAAAAGGTTGCTAAACTGGAATTATGACCGATCGAGGGTAGTCAGTGATATTGAGATCCTCTAGAACCCAGTTACTATTTTTAGGACAGGTTTGAACCAACTGAACTAAAAGAGGGTAGTACCTAAACTCCTTGCCAGCCTGAAATCTAAGGGCTCTCTGTGTGACTTGTGTGCCTTTACCATGTTTGCTATTTATGGATACTTGTGGTGTGTTTTCTATCATGACATCATGACATCATGACATTGCATACATCTTGCATTGGACTAACCTATTTCAAAGACAAGAGGGATTCATCTTTGTTCTGTTTTGTAGGTCATGGCACCCATGCGTAAAAACACCATTCGGATCAACTTTGTCCAGATTCCCACTCAACTTAAGGAATTGGTTGCAAAGGTTTCATATACTACCTTCTTCATCAGAAGACATGGACACCTTTTTGGTTTGGTCACCTCAAAGATGGATGAATAGATGATGAGTGTCTTAGTCCAGTTCTTTGATCCACTGTACCATTGCTTTACCTTCCCGGACTACCAGTTGGTCCCCACTCTGGAGGAGTTCTCTGATCTGCTTGGTATCTCTATTCTGGAACAGACCCCGTTCACAGGTTGGGAGAAAGTTCTTAGACTGGAAGAGATTGCTTCATCCCTCCATCTGACAAAGGCTGAGGTAATGTCTAATTGGGAGACTAGAAGTGGGACAAAAGGTCTGTTGACTAAATTCTTGGTTGGTAAGGCTAATCAGTTCTGGGACAGTCTAGACTTCCAGGCATTTGAAGACATTCTGGCTCTTCTCATATATGGTTTGGTGTTGTTTCCTAACTCGGATTCCTTTGTCGACGTGAATGCAGTAAATATTTTCATATTCGGTAATCATGTGCCCACTCTCTTGGGTGACATTCTGCACTCTCTATATGCCCGTACTGCTCGGAAACGGGGAACCCTTATGTGCTGTGCTCCATTGCTGGCGAGGTGGTTTATTTCGCACCTCCCCAAATCAGTTTTGAAGAACAAGGAAGGCATGGGCTGGGCCTATAGGATTATGTCTCTCTCTCATAATGACATCATTTGGACTATTAAGGATATGGAAGACGTGGCTGTTATTGATTGCTGTGGGGAATACCCTAATGTTCCACTACTAGGAACCTATGGAGGGATCACTTATAATCCGTGCTTGGCCTTACGTCAGTTTGGGAGATCCAAGAGGGAAGGACCTCATGAGTTGCTAATACCTAGTATTGTCTTTGACTTCCAAGGGGATAGTGACGAGCAACGCCACAGATTTATAAGAGCTTGGGATAGGGTACACAAGTCTGATCCGCATGAGCTAGGTGCGAAGACTTCTCTTCCAATGGAGCCATATCTCCGATGGGTCCGAATCCGTGCCCAAAAGCTTGGAAGGACGTACGAAGCCGTCTTGCCTATCATTGTTGAGGTTGCTGATGAAGAAGGGGTTCCTCCTACCATCCTCCATCCGTACATGCCTACTGACATTGGGGCATTAAAGAGATCTTGGATGCAGCTGAGGGAAGAGCGGGATACTTATAGAGAAAAGTATCACGAGCAAGAGCAGAAGATTCAGAAGTTGACAAGGCAGCTGGAGAACGAGCGGATTCTCAATGACTATGTCCGCACCGACCTTAAAGGCATTTGTTGAACAATTGAATTCAAAGTTTATCTATTAAAAGTGTGTTTCGTTTTGGTTACGAATTTGAATCCCTAAAAGTCTTTGAAATCATATCATGCGCATATCATTCCCATGCACCTCATAACAGGTACCCCTACAGGTTTTCTCATCTTCTTCACTGTTTATTTCAGCATCATGTCCTCTGAACCATCAACTGAACAAGCAATCAAGGCTCTGCAAGCTCAAAACGCCCAGTTCCAGGAATTGTTCATGAGCTTAGCTAAGGGTCAGCAATATCTGAAGGCCCTTATCTTGAAAGAGAAGAAGAAGAAGAAGACAGTCCTATTTAATATGGGTCACAGATTCGGAAACAATTTGCGAGAAGAGGTTGATTTGACCCACTCATATGGAGGGGGGGATAACCAGGAAGAAAGGAGGGCTCCTAGCCCTGTGGTTTCAGACAACGAGACTGACTTTGACGAAGACCAGTATCCTCCGGCTGAGGATAGATATAAGCAACTGGAAGACCGATTAAGTGCGATGGAAGTTCAGAAGGTACATGGTCTGGACTTTGGAGACTTAGGTCTGTCATCTGGGGTGGTGATTCCCCACAAGTTCAAAGCACCAGCCTTTGCTAAGTACGACGGGGCTTCTTGTCCAAAGCTACACCTTCGGTCGTATGTTAGGAAGATTCAGCCATACACCGCTGACAAGAATCTCTGGATCCACTTCTTTCAAGATAGTCTCTTAGGGACTCAACTTGAATGGTTTTACCAGCTGGAAGGAGCTAGTATCCGTAATTGAGAGGATTTGGCTGCTGCTTTCTACAAGCAGTACCAATACAATGCTGACCTCGCTCCCACGGGTACCCAACTCCAGGGTATGTCTATGGGTGCAGGCGAAGGTTTCAAAGATTATGCTCAGAAGTGGAGGGACCTTGCTGGAAGAGTGAAATCACCCTTGGCTGACAGGGAGCTAGTGGATATGTTTCTGGGGACCTTGTCTGGACCGTATTTCAACCATCTGATTGGAAGTTCATCATCCGTGTTTACAGAGCTGATCATGACCGGGGAAAGAATTGAGGCTGATATTAAATCTGGTAAAATACAGAAGGGTGCTTCGTCAAGCACCGAGAAGAATCCTTTTAAGAAAGAGTCCAGTGTTGTTTACAGTTCAAAAAGTCAGAATAGACCTGAACGCCACCAAGCTGTTAATGTGGTGGTTATATCAAGACCTGCTGGTGCTCCTCAGCGCAATAATCAGCCAAGGGCCGAGAGGTCGCGAAGACAATTCACTCAGCTCAACATGACTTTATCCCAAATTTTTCCATAATTGTTGAAAACCAACTTGGTGATTCCGAGAGAGGCCCCTAAGAGTCCCAACACAACATCACCGATGTACGATCCGAATGGCCGTTGTGATTTTCACTCTGATAGTCTGGGGCATGATACAGATAACTGCTGGGTCTTGAAGAACAAAGTACAGGACTTGATTGATGCCAAGGAGATCGAGTTCGGAGCACCAGAAAATCCTAAACAGGATGTGGGAGTGAATGCTATCGGGGATGATGATGATGAAGAGTTTGATATTGAAAGCTGGATATACCCAACTGCCGAGGGTGGATTAAGCAACTGGACATCGAAGGATTCTATGCCCGTTTCTGTTATCACCCAATGTGATACGGTGGGAGAACTGACGAGGGTTTTGCGTTTGTCTTCGCAAATGTTTCGATTGAGCAAGAGTCGCCACCGACTTTTTATTTTATCCTAAGGAAAGGTTTAAAAAGCACAGCAAAAACCTTTGAGATTTTTCTTGGGTTCGAGGAGTAGATTATAGAAAGGGAAGGTATTAGCACCCTTTCTATCCATGGTTATCCATGGGCTCTTAGGTACTTGCTTAGATCAATCTTGCCTTGGTTTTCAATTGTTTGAAATGGTGCTTGAAGTGTGGTTTTGAAAATGTTTTGAAAAGATGCCTTGTATAGGCTACCCTTGTAACAATTCTTTACTCGAATGTTTTACGAAAGGTGTTTTGTCTTTTGAAAAGATGTTTCAAGGTTTTTGAAAGTTTGTTTTGAAAGTGCTTGTGAGGTGTAGTTTGAAATTAGACAAGTGTTTTCTTTGCAAATTGACAAGTACTTAAGAGTTGTCTACCCTAAAGTTTTCTCAAAGATTTTTGTCATGTTTTAAACCTTTTGACAATTTTGTTCCACCATTGCATGTGGTGGACAATCTTGTCTTAGGAGGTTGAAGGGACGGGCGCGGGTCATCGTTTAGACCATAATTGCAATAGTGTTAAATGTTCTTTGGGAAATTTTTCTTTTAAGAAGGGACTTGATCATTCATTTAGGCAACATTTTGAGGGACAACGATCATTTTGATTGTTTGTTTTACCCAAAGAAATTCAACATACAATATGGCCCAATTAGTTGAAGGCAACAAAGGGGAATACCCTAGGGGTGCAAGTGTGGAATGTGTTGTCCATTTTTCATGCTTTCTTGTCTTGTATTAGGTCAAACTATTTTTTGTTCGTTTTATTCGCATGCAAACCCTAACTCTAGCATAGTATATTTAGAAAGCGATAAAGTGCGAAATTTAAATTCCTACGCTATTACAACACAATAATATGGGGAGGGGGGTACAATGTCTCAAATGGGGTATATTTAGACAAAAATTTAAACCTAACTATTACATCATTTTTTTTGAATATTTACAAGACAAATAATTGTATAATTAAATGGAAATGAAATAAATATGCAAAAATGTAATAAAAAGAGAATTTTTATGTGTATGAAAAAAAAAGAATATTATTTATGTAAATAAAAAAGAGAAGTAAAAGGGTATTATTTTTGGAGTATTTTCAAATTTAGGGAAAAACCCTAATTTTTAATCAAAAAGGGATATTAATCAATTAATTCATATAATAATTATTATTTACATACAAAAATAAAATAAAATATAGTATATTTGTAAAAAAGGTATTTTTTAGTATTAAATATTAAAAAATAAAATATGTACATTTTTTGGTATTTTTATCCTAAGTATATTAATATATACCTATATATTTATATTATTTACAAAATGTGTATTATATATATTAATTAATAATATTTAATATTTAAATAAAAAAAGTATTTTTTCTATAAAATATTTTCAGGAAGTAAAAATAAGATAAAAGTATGTAAAATGTATTTCCAATATTTTAATATTTTAACAAAACATATATATTTATTTATTTATGTTCAAACTAAAAGAAAAATCAAATAAATACCTAATAAAATCAAAAATGGTGAGAAAAAATATTTTTAAATTTTTAATATGCTGAGAGAAAATAAATGAGCCAATAAAAAAAAAGCAAAAGTCAAAAATATGAAAAAATGAATGAAATGGGCTCAGGGGGTGTAAAACAAAAAAAGTGGTGTGAATAAGAAAACACTTAGGCCCAGCCCAAGAAGCCACTGTCTTCAACCTTCAGACAGAACCAGTTCAAAAAACGCGCGCCCTTCTTCTCAACTTCTAACTCCTGATTCCTGGCTTTTCAATGAAAACTCATAACATAAAAAATGTTCAGCATGAAGAGACGAATCCAACCATATGCAGAACTTGATCTAACTCTCTAAGATGAGGGAGAATTTCTTCTCCCCCAAATCCTAACCTAGATTTTCTGCCATTTTCAAACCTCAAATTCTCACAGCTCAAGCAAAAGAAATGAAAAGTAAAAACATGTACATGTTCAGTGGCATGAGTAGAACATTGTTTATTCACAAACTTAGAGCTAATGATGCTTGATAAGAGAGATAGAAGTTCACCAAGATACCTGTTCAGCTGAAGTTCTATCTGGCAATGAGGAAGCTTTCAATGCAAGGTGATGATTGGAAAAGCTTCCTTGAGGTCCAGGGATGCTATTCCAATGTTTACTTTGTCTTGAAAGCTTTTGAATCGTGCTAGAGCACTTCACCTGCAAAACAAGAAGCTGAAAATGGTGGAAGTGGTTAGAGGGATTACAGGTCGTGTTTCAAGGCATGGTTAGCTTGCATAGGTGCTAGGGAATATATGTGAACTGGTTTGGGAAAGAGAGCTTGAAGGAAATGGAAGATGGCACTCAAACTGCAGGCCTGACCCTGTTTTTGCAGTTTGAAGATGATTCTGAGATTGGGAGTGTATGAGAGGTGTTAGGGTCGTGCAATAGCTTGGTTGAGATGTCTTGAGTGTGTTTGATAAGTTCACTTAAGGGTTTGTAAGCTGATATGAGAGTTGTCCTAAGTTATGATGTGTTTCTTACACTTTAAGCAAGCAATGGTTACTTTGTGCCTCTAGCCTGTACAGGCCCTCATACTATGCTGCATAATCCCTCGTTGATCAGTGTGATTAACATATAAACTTGTGCCCATTAGATATGGACTGTACTTCTTGGATTTGTAATTGGACATAAAGCTAACTTTTGCAAAAATGGAAGAAATGCTTTATCTATTTTGGGATTAATCCTTTATGCAATGCTAGAACACAAAGAACATGGCTTTGGCACAAAGAATATGCATTAAATTTATGAGTGTTGGATGGTTTAAGGACCTGTAATCAAGATATGCAAGCTGAGATTGAAATGCATAGTGTTATGAACATGTACATGGCCAAGAACAAAAGTGACTTTTTCCCATTTTGCAAAATTCGATTCTCCCTAACCATGAGGTTGTTTGAGAAGTTATTGGACATTTTGGAAAGCTTGGAATGTGTACTACAATCCATCTTTAAAGTGCAAGTTGAAATTCCAAGTGGAAGTGTATGGAAAATGGTCTTGAAGTTAGGTAGAAAACCTTGTCAAAATAGGTTAAAATTTCACTAAGTTAAGAATGGTTTAGTGCCCTTATTCAAAAATTTGTAACTTGAGATACAAGCCTCAAATGGGAAAACTTTGTGAATAAAAGTTGTAGATTATGCAACAAGCTACAAATTTCATGTTTTGACTTTTGTTTGAATCCAAATGGATCTTGGTGAAAAAGTGGGGCAAAGTTGGGAAAGAATTAGGGTTTTTTATAACTTAGAAAAATTCTAAGTTATGAAAAATTCTAATTTCTAACCCTAATTTGCATTTTGTGATTTCTTGGTGAACAAGTTTCATGATTTGGCATGTTTTGATGAAAAATGAACCTTGACTCTTGATTTTGACCAAAAAGTCAAAGTTTGACTTTTCAGTATACAGTCAAAATTGATCAATTGACTGGGAAATTCAACTGCCAATCTTGTGTACTTGGGATCTTTTGAGCTTGCTGAGAATGTCAAAACAATTCCATGGGGTCCTTGAGTCCATATGTGAGCTTGGTTTGCCATTGGTTGGGTCAAACAGTCAAAAATTGCCTTTGTGCAGTCAAAACCCTAAAAATGACCATTTTGCCCTTTTGGTGATTTGACCAAATTTCTTGTGGAATTGTGATCCAAACTTGATCAAATGGTTAATATGAGTTCATAATGTTGATATGGATCAAAATAATGAGGTTTGACTGTATATTGGCCACAATTGACTTTTTCCCCAATACAGCTGATTTCTAGGTCAACTGTCCAATTGACTGGGCAAAACTTGGAATCAAGACTTGAGACTTGATATGGATAAACTTGGGAGTCCAACATGAAGCAAGAAAGTAATCTTAGGCATTTTAGGTCAAAACATCTTGGTGCAAACACAAACCCTAATTTGGGTCAACAGTGCAAGGAGAAGTCTTGAGTAGATGAAACCCTAACTGGATCTTGGGCTTCAAAGGTTTTGTGATGAGAAAACATTGAGAAATGGGAGGGAAAATTTTGGGGTAAAACAGTTGCCCCTGTTCAATCTTCTTGAATCCGAAGAGTTAGATTGGCAAGTTTGCCTTTCGTGACTCGAGGGTAAAAGGAGATTGGACACTAGAGTGCCCTTAAATTTGCACTCGTCAAAGTAATGGATGCGGGAATGGGCTTAGAGATGCCATTTGGAGATGGGCTTAGAGATGCCATCTGGAGGGGTGACAGAAACTTGTCGGGGATGGGCTTAAAGATGCCATCTGGAATGAGTATCAGGAAGGTGTCCATGCTTTGGACCATCTTCGAACTGGGGGTCTGAATAAGCAATAGATTGACATCCGTTGTTGGGAGGAATCCGTAAACTGTTTTCAGAATTTTGAGAAGAGTCTGAACAAGCGATAGGTTAACATCCGTTACTTGGAGAACCTGTGAACTGTTTTCAGAAATCTTGAAGTTTGAATAAGCAATAGAGCAGCATCCGTTGTTGGGAAGCGTCCGTAAGCTGTTTTCAGAAAGTTGCATCTGAACAAGTCGATAGATTAACATCCGTTGTCGGGAAGAATCCATAAAATGTTTTCAGAAGTCTTGAGAAGAATCTGAACAAGTGATAGGTTAACATCCGTTACTTGGAGAACCCGTGAACTGTTTTCAGAAATCTTGAAGTTTGAATAAGCAATAGAGCAGCGTCCGTTGTTGGGAAGCGTCCGTAAGTTGTTTTCAGAAAGTTGCATCTGAATAAGTCGATAGATTAACATCCGTTGTTGGGAAGAATCCATAAACTGTTTTCAGAAGTCTTGAGAAGAATCTGAACAAGCGATAGGTTAACATCCGTTACTTGGAGAACCCGTGAACTGTTTTCAGAAATCTTGAGGAGGAACCGGTGTAGGGCTTCCTGATGATGAGCTCGTGCAAAACTCCATCTGGATAAATTTGGAATACGCATTAGAATGTTGCCGCGTCTGGGTCACATCTGAACTATTCCTGGAAAGAATCTCGGAAGATAATGATATTAGTCTTTCGAATAATCTTACCTGAAAAAGGTAAAGAGTTAGTTATATGCAATGTTATGATGCATGACACAATGTATGTTATACGATACGAATGTAAATGGATGCGCATGTAAGCTGGAGAGTTGTCTTGCAATGGATGGATGAATCCGAGATGGCTGAAGGTGACAGTATCTCGTCTGCTGCCGGGAAGAAGAATTCCTGGTTGTTGCTGGGGAATAAAGAGCTTGGGTGGTATACCAATCTTCTGGGGAATTCCTGATGACTTTTACTGGGGAGCTCCAATCTAAAAGACTCATACTGGGGAGGTAAGACGGATAATCTTTAGCTTGGAGGGAAGTATCTCTGGCGACTTCACTGGGGAACTCAAGATTTTCCTTTTTAAAACTCTGTGGGGAAACGGTTCATTAGTTGGCTCCGCTGGGGAGTAGATAATTTTGAAGCTTTAGCTCAGCTAGGGATGCTGAAAATTTGAACTCTGAGGGGAAATGAGTTCTGGAGGATTCTCTGGCTGGGGATGACAAAGATAAACTCCTCTGGGGATTGTATTGATAAGTTATGCTGGGGAATTTTGATGAACTCTGCTGGGGATAGGAAGAATTTTGGCGAGTGCGATCTTCCGTGGTTGTTAGCTGAGGATAACCCAGTTATAAGTCCTTGTGAGGAATAACTTTGAATAAAACTCGGGAGAGACGTCCGTTCTCTGCGGGGGATAAGCTTCCAGAATCTACTGGGGATGAGCTTCAAGACTGGCTAGGGATATGGATTCCAAATCCCCGGGGGTTTCCTTTAAAAGGGGATCGGGTTATCCAACTGTACCTTCGACTTATCAGTAATCCTCTTTCTTAGTTCATAAGGAAATGATTATGTTTCAAATGCATATGCCTATTTAACAAAACATTGGACGTTTCTCAAAATAAACAAATAGTGCAAGAGAAAAGAAAAGGAAATGACACGAATTTCTGGGAAACGTATTTGTATTGATTTTCTATGAGTATATTTGTACAAAGGAGACAATCATCCTAGTAAGAGGATTCTGTCGTAAATATTTGAAAGGTTTATACAAAATAAAGATGGCTATGTGAAATAATTCCATGGGATTCCATTCCGCTATAGCTTTCACAACCCTGAATATCTGTCCATTCAATGCTTCGTTTGACGATGACTGGATTGATCAGAAGCCCGAAACTGGTTGATGAAGAGATTGTCTTTGAAGTGATCCGACGAGACATAGTCATACGCTTTACTTCCCTAATTTTTTCCTGAATCGCCCTTTCGGGTTTTCGATCCACCGGGATACCCATTTTTGCCCAAGCCGCCCTTTCGGGTTTTCAACTTGCCGGGTGTATAGGTTTTTTTTTTATTTTTATCCCTAATTTTTGCCTGAACCGCCCTTTCGGGTTTTCGGCTCACCGGGATGCCCATTTTTGACCAAGCCTCCCTTTCGGGTTTTCGACTTGTCGGGTTACTTTATGCGTAGTATATTTTGACTATGTTTGCGTTCGCAGGGTGCGGTAAATCGTCGCCGTCCATGGTGGTCAGAATCATTGCACCACCAGAAAATATGCTCTTGATCACAAATGGTCCTTCATATGTAGGAGTCCATTTGCCCCTGGGATCACTTTGCGGCAAGATAATCCGCTTGATTACAAGATCTCCGACTTGATACACTTGACGTCTGACTTTCTTATTGAAGGCCTTGATCATTCGCTTTTGATACGTCTGACCATGGCATATAGCAGCCAGTCGCTTTTCATCGATCAGATTGAGTTGATCAAGTCGGGTTTGCATCCAATCATCTTCATTCAAACCTGCATCCTTCATGATCCTTAGAGAAGGGATATGGACTTCCATAGGCAAAACAACTTCCATGCCATAAACCAAAGAAAATGGGGTTGCCCCAGTTGAAGTACGTGTCGTCGTACGGTATCCATGCAGAGCAAACGGTAACATCTCATGCCAGTCTTTGTAAGTGACTGTCATTTTCTGAATGATCTTCTTAATGTTCTTGTTCGCAGCTTCAACAGCACCGTTCATCTTCGGTCGATAGGGAGATGAATTGTGATGATAAATATTGAATTGTTCGCACAATGCAGTGATCATTGTGTTATTCAGATTTGTACCGTTGTCTGTGATGATCCTGTCTGGAACACCATACCGACATATGAGATTTTGCTTGATAAAGCGGGCAACCACATTCTTAGTAACAGAGGCGAAGGAAGCTGCTTCGACCCATTTGGTGAAATAGTCAATGGCAACCAGGATGAAGCGATGTCCGTTGGAAGCCGTGGGCTTGATCTCTCCAATCATATCAATGCCTCACATTGCAAAGGGCCACGGAGAGGTCAGGACGTTGAGAGGAACTGGAGGGATATGAACTTTGTCAACATAGACTTGACACTTGTGGCAAGTACGGGAATGTTGATGGCAGTCAGCTTCCATGGTAGACCAGTAGTAGCCTGCCCTTAGGATCTTCTTAGCCATTGTATGCCCGCTCAAGTGAGTGCCAAATGTGCTGCTGTGTATGTCAGTCATAATTAACTCCGTTTCAGCTTTGTCTACACATCAGAGTAATACACAATCATGGCTTCGTTTGTAAAGGATGTCGTTGCTCAGGAAGAACTTAGCAGCGAATTTCCTTAAGAACTTCTTGTCATTTACGGAAGCTCCTTCAGGATAATTTCTAGTCTCGAGATACCTTTTGATTTCATGGAACCAAGGTTGTTCCACTACTTCTTCGGTATTAATCTCGTGGCAATGCGCCGGTTCATCCATTCGCTCGATGGTGATTTGGGGAGCCTCGTTATCCCAGTTGAGTTTAAACATGGAGGACATTGTGGCCAGAGCATCTGCTAGCTGATTCTCTTCTCGCGGGAAATGCTCGAAAGTAATTTGCTCGAAATGCGGCAACAATGTCAGGACATGTTCTTTGTATGGGATGAGATTAGGATGCTTGGTATCCCATTCTCCTTTGATTTGAGTGATAACCAAAGCCGAGTCCCCAAATACGATCAGAGATTTGATCCCCAAGTCTATAGCAGCCTTGAGACCAAAGATGCAAGCTTCGTACTCAGCCATGTTGTTTGTACAGCTGAAACAAAGTCGGGCTGTGAAAGGAGTGTGACAACCTTCCGGAGAAATGAGTACTGCACCGATACCATTTCCCAGTGCATTTGAAGCACCATCAAAGTACAGGGTCCATCGGGATCCCTTTTCGGGTCCGTCATACGGTCCGTCACCTTCAACGTTGTCCAAATTCATGATGTCCTCGTCTGGGAAGTCAAATCTCATGGGTTGATAGTCTTCGATAGCCTGATGAGCCAGATGGTCAGCTAATACACTCCCTTTTATAGCTTTTTGGGTGGTGTACTGGATGTCATACTCGGTCAAGATCATTTTCCATCTAGCTATCCTTCCAGATAAAGCGGGCTTCTCGAAGATATACTTGATAGGGTCCATTTTGGAAATCAACAAGGTAGTATGAGTCAGCATATACTGTCTTAGTCGGCGAGCAGCCCATACCAAAGCGCAGCAAGTTTTCTCGAGCAGTGAGTAGCGAGTCTCACAGTCGGTAAACTTTTTGCTAAGGTAATAAATAGCATGCTCTTTTCGACCAGACTCGTCATGCTGGCCCAACACACACCCCATAGAATTATCCAAGACAATCAAATACATGATCAATGGTCTTCCTTCGACGGGTGGCATCAGAATAGGAGGTTCTAGCAAATACTCCTTGATTCTATCAAAAGCAGCTTGACAATCGTCGTTCCATTCGACTACCTGATCCTTCTTCAAGAGTTTGAAAATTGGCTCACAGGTAGAGGTCAGATGTGAGATGAATCTGGCAATATAGTTTAAGCGCCCCAAGAATCCTCTAACCTCCTTTTCAGTATGGGGAGCAGGCATCTCTTGTATTGCTTTTACTTTTGCCGGATCGACTTCAATGCCTTTGTTGCTTACAATGAATCCTAGGAGTTTACCAGACCTAACTCCAAAAGTGCATTTACTTGGATTTAGCCTGAGCTTGTATTCTTTCAACCTGGCAAACAACTTTTCTAGATGTTCAAGGTGCTCTTCCTCTGTTTGTGACCGAGCTATCATATCGTCTACGTAAACTTCAATCTCATGATGTATCATATCATGAAATAAAGCTACCATGGCGCGTTGATAAGTTGCCCCTGCATTCTTCAGCCCGAACGGCATCACCTTGTAACAGAAAGTGCCCCATTGTGTGACAAAAGTCGTTTTCTCCATATCCTCGGGAGCCATCTTGATTTGATTGTAGCCCGAGAATCCGTCCATGAAGGAAAACACTTTATGCTGAGCTGTATTGTCGATCAAAATGTCAATATGAGGTAGCGGGAAATCATCTTTAGGGCTGGCCCTATTTAAATCCCGGTAGTCCACACACATCCTGACTTTGCCATCTTTCTTAGGCACTGGCACAATGTTAGCGACCCATTGAGGATAGGACGTAACAGCCAGAAAACCAGCATCAAATTGTTTCATTACTTCTGCTTTGATCTTTTCGGACATGTCAGGCCTCATTCGGCGAACTTTTTGCTTGATTGGTGGACAGTCTTCTCTTATGGGGAGACGGTGAACCACGATGTCTGTATCTAAACCCGGCATGTCTTCATAAGACCAAGCGAAGATCTCAACATACTCATTCAACAACTGTACCAAGCGCTCCTTGACTTTTGGTTCCAGATTGGCACCCACTTGCACCTCCTTCCGGTCTTCCTCGGTCCCCAAGTTAACAGTTTCCAATGGCTCTTCATGCGGTAAGATGGCCCTTTCCTCTTGTTGCAGAATTCTGGCTAGTTCCCCGGGTACTTCACAACCTTCGTCATCTTCATACTCGGTTAGATTGACCAGATCCTCAGAGTTATTGAAAGATATAGCAGAATAGTCACCCATGGAATCCGGAGTGGATGGGTACCTGCATTGGTGAGTGTGGGTGTGTGTAAGGGATAGCCATCCTTAAACAAAAATGCAAAAAGGAAAGAAAATGAACACAAGCAGTTTATCAAATGAAAAACGTCCAATGAATCATTAAACATGGCATATGGATATGAAAAATAATCAAAACCCTTACAAATGGACCTACATGCCCCGGGCAAGGCAGGAGGTGAAAAGATAGTGTACGGATTGTTGGAAAGTAAATATTACAGACCAAAATAAGAAATGTTTAACAGATAAATTACTGATGAATAAAAGTGACGGGGACAAAGTCCTTAGCCTCCCAATTGCTCAATCCTCCTCTGACAGTTGGATAAATCCACTCTTCAATGTTGCTCTCCTTGTCTTCATCTTCCAGGGCGTTGATTCCGTAGGGAGAAAATTTGACTGGCGCCCCTTCAATCTTCGCACGGCGCATAGCTTTCTGGCCGACGGCTGTGAACCCTAACCCAAACTTGTCAGTCTTATGCGGAAAGTCGGGTAACTGCCCCCATGCTGAATTCTTCCCTTCTTTTATTGCGGCCCTTACATCCTCCAGAGATGCCATCCTGGCCATCTGTCTCGGTGTCTCGGCTGCCGACTTTGCTACTGCTATTTCAGGAAGGACTTCTTCGAAATGTTGAAACAGTGTCTCAATGAACTCTCCTTCAACCTCCACATACCGGAAAGAATTTAAGTGGCTAATCATGTACTCTTCTTCGCCATGGACAGTGATGATCTTTCCCTTGACAGGATACTTCAACATCTGATGCAAGGAGGAGGTAACTGCCCCAGCATGGTGTATCCAAGGCCTACCCAGCAAGCAAGAGTATGATGGACGGATGTCCATCACATAGAAAGTGGATTTAAACACCTCGGTGTCTATCTTGATGGGAATTTCAACCTCTCCATGGACCATTCTCTTCGAACCATCGAAAGCTCTGACAACAATATCACTCGGCTTCAAATCCAACCCCTCACAATCTAGTCGGTCCAAGGCCTTCTTAGGCAAAACATTCAGCGACGAACCAGTATCAACCAAGACGTGTGCGAGAGTGGTTCCTCGACACTCGACTGAAATGTGCAAAGCATCATTGTGATTTCTACCTTTAGGAGTTAGGTCGGCATCAGAAAAACCTAATCCATTGTCCACAGTCAGGCTGGCCACGCAATTTTGAAATTGATCCGCAGAGGTTTCCTGGGGCACATGAGCTGCCTTCAGGAATTTTATCAGGGCTTTAGCGTGCGCTTCTGAGCAAAGTAGTAGTGCCAGCATGGAGATCTTGGAGGGGGTTTGCCCCAACTGTTCCACCACGTCGTAATCACTTCTCTTGATTATCCTCAAAATCTCGTCCATTTCCTTCTTGGAGGTTTCCGGGATTACCAAGGGTTGAGCCCTCGTCCTGACGGGCTCATCTTGGATTCCCTTAACTTTGTCAGCAACGGTAGGAGAGACAGTTCTAGGAACAACAATGTCTTCAATCAGAGGAGTTCTAGCAGAGAGTTTTATTGGTGCAGGGATGACCTTGTTAGCTGGTAAGGGTCCAAAGACTGCTCTTGGAGGGGCAATCTCTGGAGAAAATATTCTCCCGCTCCTGGTGATTTTTCTAGTGCCCGCAATGTTACTAATGTTGGCTTCTTCATCATCCGAACTTTCTTCAATCACCTCGATTTGCTTGATACCATGGTAGTAGATGTCACCGCCATAGTTCCAAGGTATTGATTTCTCAGAAACATAGGGAACAGGTCCTGGCATTGTTATCTTCAAAGGAACAGATTTCGCAGCTGGTGTAATCTTAACAGGCTTTTTGACGGCCTTGGAAAGATTGGCGTGAATGGTTATGATTGAGACATCTTCAGTATGAACTGGAACAGCAGAAACTTTTTCAAACAAAATTTGTCGACTATCCATAAGGCCCTGGATGCCTTTCCTCAGTAGCGGACAATCAAATGGCAGAGAGTAACAACAATAGCAGTCTTCTTTACATCCCGGGAAGATCCCGGCCCTTAACAGATTCAACTTAATAGTTAGCAGCGGAGTAGTCAGATCACTGACATCAGCAACATACAAATCTTCTTCAATGGCGTTGACATTTCGGCCGTGCTTCGGCATGGGTGCAGATATCACATTAGGCTTCTCTGGAGCGTCAAACTCTACCTCCTTAGCCTCTATCAGGTCTTGGATTTTATGCTTGAGTGCCCAATGGTGTCGTGTCCAACACTGTCCGAATGGTAGGCGCATTTAGCATTGGCATGATAATGCGGAGAGGACGTATTCACATTCTTTGGTGCCTCCTTGATGGTGGCAAGATTCAACTTCAACAGATGGGGAAGCACTTGCGCTGGAGTCATATTAATACGGGTGAACTGCCGTTGTGGCCGTTCCACTCGTTGTTGATTTGGTCTGGACTGGTTATAGCGAGGCTGCTCACTTGGAGTATTTTGAATCATTACGGCCCCCACAGTTGGCCGACGCTCCGTCTTCCCTGCTCTTCTCTGAGAATATACCATAGATGTTTCCTTCTTAAAAGGCTTCTTCTCAATACTTGCAGCAACACCCTTCTGAATCTTTCCTGACTTGATGCCAGCTTCTATTCTCTCGCCTGTTAAGATCAAATCGGTAAACCCCGCGGAAGAGTTACCAATTAGATGATTGAAAAATGGCCCAGATAGGGTCCCAAGAAACATATCAACGAGCTCTCGATCGGTTAAAGGAGGCTGCACCCTGCCAGCCAAATCCCTCCATTTTTGTGCATATTCTTTGAATCCCTCACTTGTTCCTAGTGACATACCCTGAAGTTGGGTACGAGTAGGAGCAAGATCAGAATTATACTGGTATTGTTTGTAGAAAGCGGTGGCCAAATCTTCCCAATTCCTGACACTGGTTCCTTCTAGCTGATAAAACCATTCCAACTGAGCTCCCGAAAGGCTGTCTTGAAAGAAATGAATCCAGAGATTTTTATCTGCTGTATAGGGTTGAATCTTTCTCACGTAGGACCTGAGATGCATTTTGGGGCAGGACAGCCCATCATACCTCACAAACACTGGCACTTTGAATTTTGGGGGAATCACAATCCCGACAACCAAACCCAAGTCTTCAAAGTCCAAGCCCGGTACTCTTTGTAATTCCATGGCGGCCAATCTGTCTTCTAACCCTTTGTACTTATCATCAGCTGGAGGGTATTGCTGGTCAGAATAATCTTCATCCTCTTCAACCTCTTCTTCCTCCGCCTCAGACTCGGAAGGCACCGCAACTCCATCTCTCTTACTAGTCCCTTCATCAGAAGTAGGAGGAAATTCAAGCACTCTATGAGCTTCTCCGTCAAATCTTCTCCCCAAAGTAGCCACCCCAATCCTCTTTTTCTTCTTCTTTACTGGGTCCTTATTCCCCAATTGAGTCTTGATATCCTCCTGACCCTTAGCCAAGGTCATCAGGAGTTGCTGGAACTGTGCATTCTGAGCTTGTAGGTCTTTGACTGTTTGCTCGAGATCCATCCTACTGAAATAAACAGCAGACAGATAAGGAAACCTAGAGTGAGACCTGCTTATGCACATGATGAATGGTATGCTGATGTATGCAATGCATTCAAGGATTTAGAATATTCAAAATTGTTTCAGACAAAGAAGAACGCACGTCATATTAATAAGAAGAAATTTGTTAGTACATAAATGCCCCATGGGCCAAATATTACAAAATAAACTTCTTAAGGCAGAAAGACATTGCGCATCCTCTTTGGTGCGATGTAGGTGTTGAGGGCCTCTTGCTCATGGAGCCGGCGGGTGAGCTCTAGAACCTTCTTTTCACTGGCGTAGAAGCTAGCTTCAAAAGTATTTCGTTCCTCCTTGAGCTGAATCCAACTTTTCTGCATTTCCTCCCACGATGTAGGCATGTCTGGATGTAGGATGGTGTAGGGAAACTCTCCTTCATTGACGGGCTCTTTAATCACTGGGAGTACATGAGGATAAGGCATCATTAGACTTTGGGCTCGGGCTCGTACCCACTTGAGATAGGGCTCAAGAGGGATGGAGTTCTTGTGTCCCAGAGTCTTGCTATCAACCTTGTTGAGTTTTCCCCAAGCTCTGGTGAATCTTTGGCGAAGTCCTTGCGCATCGTTGTCGAAGTCAAAAACTAGGCTAGGAATCAACATATCATGAGGGCTGTCCCTCCGTGCATATCCAAATTGCCTCAAAGCTAGGCAAGGGTTGTAGGTGATACCTCCCCTAATTCCAAGTAAAGGAACATTAGGAAATTCTCCGCAACGATCGACGATGATGACATTTTCTCTGGACCGAGAACACCAATGCACATCAGAATGAGTAAGAGTCATCAACCGTTGGGACCACCTTGTACCTTGGTCATTCTTCAAGACAGATTGCGGAAGGTGCGAAATAAACCACCTTGCAAGGATAGGAGTACAACACATGAGAACACCCCTCTTTCTCATTGTTCGTGTGTAAAATGAGTGAAGGATGTCCCCAAGTAATGTTGGTATTGGATTTCTGGACAAGAAGATTTTGACGGCGTTGACATCCACCAATTGGTCAGGATTTGGGAACAAGACCAACCCATAGATAAGGAGTGCCACAATTTCTTCAAAGGCTTGTAGGTCCAATGAGTTCCAACATTCTTGTGCCTTCTCAAACAAGAATTTTGCTAAGAATCCCTTAACGCCGCTTCTGGTTTCCCAATTCCCCTTGATGTCGGATGGTTGTAGATGTAATGCTCGAGCAACATCTTCCGGCTTTGGTTCCTTTTCCGTACCGTTGAAGGGTAGTTGATTAAGGATAGGAATTCTCAGGAGTTGAGAAAACTCCTCCAAAGTGGGAACCAACTGATAATCAGGGAAAGTGAAACAGTGGTGAAGAGGGTCAAAGAACTGGAATAGCACTTTCATCATGTCTTCTTCAATGTTGGTGTTGACTAGGCTGAGCAGTCTACCATGTCTTTCACTGAAGGATGAATTTTCCGGAATTCTTGAGGTGAGCTCCTTGAGTTGAGGAGAGATTCTCACAAGGTTGACTTGAATGGTATTTCTGCGAGGAATTTCCATGACCTACAAAACAGGAACAAAGATGAAGATCCAAACCCTTGAAATGGTTAGTAAATGCATATGATGTTTCATGATGTTTATGATGTATGCACAAAACATATGTACAAGCAAATCACACCAAAACCTAGTTTCAGGCTTGCATGGGGTTTCATAGGTAAGTACCCTCTTGAGTGTAGTTGGCTTAAAAACCTGTCCTATAAATAGTAATCGGGTCCTAAGGAGCTCAATATCACTGGATTGTTTTCATTGTTCATTGTTTTGGTTTAGCCACTTAACTAGCGACCAAAATATTCCAAGAAAACAACCCTCAATGAGTGTAGTATCGAGTATCTACCAACTTCGGACTGCACCAAAGCCGGTCATCTCACTACCCCTAATAAAAGGCCAAGATGGTCAAGTAAGGTTCTAGGTCATTAGTGCTTAGTGACATCACTCAGCGGCCCCGTACTCTCGTTGATTGAACTCAAGGGTTACCGGTACTCACAAATATGTCGCACTAATATAGTTATTGCTTCGACCGTGTCGGTATACCCCGCACAGTTTCCACAACGTATTGCTATCTATGAATGTTTCCCAAAATCCAGGTGTAGGATTGCAAACCCAAACAATAGAGCCACAATATAAAGCAAACAAATCAAACAATTAGTCATGCAAGAGGGTGATCTAAGCCCTAAGGTTACTCCACTTTTAAATTTTGTCCCCAGCAGAGTCGCCAGTTATGTGATATGGTGGGAGAACTGACTAGGGTTTTGCGTTTGTCTTTGCAAATGTTTCGGTTGAGCAAGAGTCGCCACCGACTTTTTATTTTATCCTAAGGAAAGGTTTAAAAAGCACAGCAAAAACCTTTGAGATTTTTCTTGGGTTCGGGGAGTAGATTATAGAAAGGAAGGTATTAGCACCCTTTCTATCCATGGTTATCCATGGGCTCTTAGGTACTTGCTTAGATCAATCTTGCCTTGGTTTTCAATTGTTTGAAATGGTGCTTGAAGTGTGGTTTTGAAAATGTTTTGAAAAGATGCCTTGTATAGGCTACCCTTGTAACAATTTTTTACTCGAATGTTTTACGAAAGGTGTTTTGTCTTTTGAAAAGATGTTTCAAGGTTTTTGAAAGTTTGTTTTGAAAGTGCTTGTGAGGTGTAGTTTGAAATTAGGCAAGTGTTTTCTTTGCAAATTGACAAGTACTTAAGAGTTGTCTACCCTAAAGTTTTCTCAAAGATTTTTGTCATGTTTTAAACCTTTTGTCAATTTTGTTCCACCATTGCACGTGGTGGACAATCTTGTCTTAGGAGGTTGAAGGGACGGGCGCGGGTCATCGTTTAGACCATAATTGCAATAGTGTTAAATGTTCTTTGGGCAATTTTTCTTTTAAGAAGGGACTTGATCATTCATTTAGGCAACATTTTGAGGGACAACGATCATTTTGATTGTTTGTTTTACCCAAAGAAATTCAACATACAATATGGCCCAATTAGTTGAAGGCAACAAAGGGGAATACCCTAGGGGTGCAAGTGTGGAATGTGTTGTCCATTTTTCATGCTTTCTTGTCTTGTATTAGGTCAAACTATTTTTTGTTCGTTTTATTCGCATGCAAACCCTAACTCTAGCATAGTATATTTAGAAAGCGATAAAGTGCGAAATTTAAATTCCTACAATAATATGGGGAGGGGGGTACAATGTCTCAAATGGGGTATATTTAGACAAAAATTTAAACCTAACTATTACATCATTTTTTTTGAATATTTACAAGACAAATAATTGTATAATTAAATGGAAATGAAATAAATATGCAAAAATGTAATAAAAAGAGAATTTTTATGTGTATGAAAAAAAAAAGAATATTATTTATGTAAATAAAAAAGAGAAGTAAAAGGGTATTATTTTTGGAGTATTTTCAAATTTAGGGCAAAACCCTAATTTTTAATCAAAAAGGGATATTAATCAATTAATTCATATAATAATTATTATTTACATACAAAAATAAAATAAAATATAGTATATTTGTAAAAAAGGTATTTTTTAGTATTAAATATTAAAAAATAAAATATGTACATTTTTTGGTATTTTTATCCTAAGTATATTAATATATACCTATATATTTATATTATTTACAAAATGTGTATTATATATATTAATTAATAATATTTAATATTTAAATAAAAAAAGTATTTTTTCTATAAAATATTTTCAGGAAGTAAAAATAAGATAAAAGTATGTAAAATGTATTTCCAATATTTTAATATTTTAACAAAACATATATATTTATTTATTTATGTTCAAACTAAAAGAAAAATCAAATAAATACCTAATAAAATCAAAAATGGTGAGAAAAAATATTTTTAAATTTTTAATATGCTGAGAGAAAATAAATGAGCCAATAAAAAAAAGCAAAAGTCAAAAATATGAAAAAATGAATGAAATGGGCTCAGGGGGTGTAAAACAAAAAAAGTGGTGTGAATAAGAAAACACTTAGGCCCAGCCCAAGAAGCCACTGTCTTCAACCTTCAGACAGAACCAGTTCAAAAAACACGCGCCCTTCTTCTCAACTTCTAACTCCTGATTCCTGGCTTTTCAATGAAAACTCATAACATAAAAAATGTTCAGCATGAAGAGACGAATCCAACCATATGCAGAACTTGATCTAACTCTCTAAGATGAGGGAGAATTTCTTCTCCCCAAAATCCTAACCTAGATTTTCTGCCATTTTCAAACCTCAAATTCTCACAGCTCAAGCAAAAGAAATGAAAAGTAAAAACATGTACATGTTCAGTGGCATGAGTAGAACATTGTTTATTCACAAACTTAGAGCTAATGATGCTTGATAAGAGAGATAGAAGTTCACCAAGATACATGTTCAGCTGAAGTTCTATCTGGCAATGAGGAAGCTTTCAATGCAAGGTGATGATTGGAAAAGCTTCCTTGAGGTCCAGGGATGCTATTCCAATGTTTACTTTGTCTTGAAAGCTTTTGAATCGTGCTAGAGCACTTCACCTGCAAAACAAGAAGCTGAAAATGGTGGAAGTGGTTAGAGGGATTACAGGTCGTGTTTCAAGGCATGGTTAGCTTGCATAGGTGCTAGGGAATATATGTGAACTGGTTTGGGCAAGAGAGCTTGAAGGAAATGGAAGATGGCACTCAAACTGCAGGCCTGACCCTGTTTTTGCAGTTTGAAGATGATTCTGAGATTGGGAGTGTATGAGAGGTGTTAGGGTCGTGCAATAGCTTGGTTGAGATGTCTTGAGTGTGTTTGATAAGTTCACTTAAGGGTTTGTAAGCTGATATGAGAGTTGTCCTAAGTTATGATGTGTTTCTTACACTTTAAGCAAGCAATGGTTACTTTGTGCCTCTAGCCTGTACAGGCCCTCATACTATGCTGCATAATCCCTCGTTGATCAGTGTGATTAACATATAAACTTGTGCCCATTAGATATGGACTGTACTTCTTGGATTTGTAATTGGACATAAAGCTAACTTTTGCAAAAATGGAAGAAATGCTTTATCTATTTTGGGATTAATCCTTTATGCAATGCTAGAACACAAAGAACATGGCTTTGGCACAAAGAATATGCATTAAATTTATGAGTGTTGGATGGTTTAAGGACCTGTAATCAAGATATGCAAGCTGAGATTGAAATGCATAGTGTTATGAACATGTACATGGCCAAGAACAAAAGTGACTTTTTCCCATTTTGCAAAATTCGATTCTCCCTAACCATGAGGTTGTTTGAGAAGTTATTGGACATTTTGGAAAGCTTGGAATGTGTACTACAATCCATCTTTGAAGTGCAAGTTGAAATTCCAAGTGGAAGTGTATGGAAAATGGTCTTGAAGTTAGGTAGAAAACCTTGTCAAAATAGGTTAAAATTTCACTAAGTTAAGAATGGTTTAGTGCCCTTATTCAAAAATTTGTAACTTGAGATACAAGCCTCAAATGGGAAAACTTTGTGAATCAAAGTTGTAGATTATGCAACAAGCTACAAATTTAATGTTTTGACTTTTGTTTGAATCCAAATGGATCTTGGTGAAAAAGTGGGGCAAAGTTGGGAAAAAATTAGGGTTTTTTATAACTTAGAAAAATTCTAAGTTATGAAAAATTCTAATTTCTAACCCTAATTTGCATTTTGTGATTTCTTGGTGAACAAGTTTCATGATTTGGCATGTTTTGATGAAAAATGAACCTTGACTCTTGATTTTGACCAAAAAGTCAAAGTTTGACTTTTCAGTATACAGTCAAAATTGATCAATTGACTGGGAAATTCAACTGCCAATCTTGTGTACTTGGGATCTTTTGAGCTTGCTGAGAATGTCAAAACAATTCCATGGGGTCCTTGAGTCCATATGTGAGCTTGGTTTGCCATTGGTTGGGTCAAACAGTCAAAAATTGCCTTTGTGCAGTCAAAACCCTAAAAATGACCATTTTGCCCTTTTGGTGATTTGACTAAATTTCTTGTGGAATTGTGATCCAAACTTGATCAAATGGTTAATATGAGTTCATAATGTTGATATGGATCAAAATAATGAGGTTTGACTGTATATTGGCCACAGTTGACTTTTTCCCCAATACAACTGATTTCTAGGTCAACTGTCCAATTGACTGGGCAAAACTTGGAATCAAGACTTGAGACTTGATATGGATAAACTTGGGAGTCCAACATGAAGCAAGAAAGTCATATTAGGCCTTTTAGGTCAAAACATCTTGGTGCAAACACAAACCCTAATTTGGGTCAACAGTGCAAGGAGAAGTCTTGAGCAGATGAAACCCTAACTGGATCTTGGGCTTCAAAGGTTTTGTGATGAGAAAACATTGAGAAATGGGAGGGAAAATTTTGGGGTACAACACCCAATAATGAGACTTTTTGTTTAAATTTGTAACAAACAATGTTTTAAACTTTACGGCCCGGTGTCTTACCCGGGGCACCGTGGCTTCATTTGTGAGGGCTTTATGTGTGTCATCTACATATATCATTAATAAAAGCATTGGACGTTTCTTGCATTTCAAATTTTGTGCTCCTTATTTTTCTTTTATTATATGTTGCGAAACAACTATTTTACACACACTCACGTATACAGGTCTACATCCACTATGGATCTCACTGATAACGACTCTGCTACTGTCGGTTATGACTTTGAAAGTCCGATCAACTTAGCCGAAGATGAAGGTGAAGATGATTGCGAAGTTCCTGGTGAACTTGCTAGACTGCTACTTCAAGAAGAGAGGGCTATACAGCCGCATGAAGATCCCGTGGAATCAGTGAATCTGGGTACAGAGGTAGACAAGAAAGAGGTCAAGATCGGTGGAAATCTAGAATCTAGTGTTAAGTAACGGTTGATTCAGATGCTGCGTGACTATGTTGAGATCTTTGCATGGTCTTATGAAAATATGCCTGGGTTGGATACCGATATTGTGGTTCACCGATTACCTACAAAGGAAGACTGTCCTCCAGTGAAACAGAAGGTTCTCCGAATGCGCCCAGAAATGTCTGAGAAAATCAAGGCTGAAGTGATGAAATAGTTTGATGCCGGTTTTCTAGCAGTTACTTCTTACCCACAATGGGTGGCTAACGTGGTTCCTGTGTCGAAGAAGGATGGTAAGGTTAGAATGTGTGTTTATTATAGGGATCTGAACAGGGCGAGCCCCAAGGATGACTTCCCTTTACCTCATATCGACGTTCTGGCTGACAACACCGCTCAACATAAGGTCTTCTCCTTTATGGATGGTTTCTCCCGTTACAATCAGATTAAAATGGCTCCCGAAGATATGGAGAAGACAACCATTGTTACTCAATGGGGTACCTTTTACTACAAAGTCATGCCCTTCGGATTAAAGAATGTTGGGGCAACGTATCAGCGTGCCATGGTCGCCTTTTTCCATGACATGATCCATCATGAGATTGAAGTATACGTTGATGACATGATTGCGAGATCCCAGACTAAGGAAGAACATCTGGACCATCTTCAGAAGCTGTTTGACAAGTTGAAGTTGTACAAGCTGAGGTTAAACCCGAACAAGTGCACCTTCAGGGTGAGGTCTGGTAAGCTGCTGGGTTTCGTCGTAAGTGATAATGGTATTCAAGTGGATCCTGCAAAGGTGAAAGCTATACAGGAAATGCCAACTCCCCGAACAAAGAAAGAAGTCAGAGGCTTTCTAGGACGTCTGAACTACATTGCCCGATTCATATCACACCTGACTGCTACTTGTGAGCCAATCTTTAAGTTACTGAAGAAAGATCAAGTGGTAAGATGGAATGATGAATTTCAGGCGGCTTTCGAAAGGATCAAAGAGTATCTCCAAGAGCCACCCATTCTGATGCCTCCAGTTGAAGGGAGACCTCTGATCTTATACTTGACAGTACTCGACAACTCAATGGGGTGTGTGCTGGGTCAGCATGACGAGTCTGGCCGAAAAGAGCATGCTATTTATTACCTTAGCAAAAAGTTTATCGACTGCAAGACTCGATACTCGATACTCGAGAAAACTTGTTGTGCTTTGGCATGGGCTGCTCGCCGGCTGAGACAGTATATGCTGACTCACACTACTTTATTGATATTAAAGATGAATCCAATCAAGTATGTCTTCGAAAAGCCTGCTTTGTCCAGAAGAATAGCAAGATGGAAGATGATCTTGACTGAGTATGACATCCAGTATACGACCCAAAAGGCAATCAAGGGAAGTGTGTTGGCAGATCATTTGGCACATCAGGCAGTGGACGATTACTAGTCTATGAACTTTGAATTTTCGGATGAGAGTATCATGATAGTGACTGACTGTGAAACACCTGGACCGGATGAAGGACCTGAGGAGGGATCCCGATGGTCTATTTACTTTGACAGAGCTTCAAACGTTTTGGGTAATGGCATTGGCACCGTGATCATATCTCCTAAAGGCTCTCATACTCCGTTTACCGCCCGACTATGTTTCAACTGCACCAACAATATGGTGGAGTATGAAGCATGCATCATGGGTCTTCGAGAAGCAATCGACCTAAGGATTAAGTTCTTGAGTGTGTTCGGAGATTCCGCTCTCGTGATCAGTCAGATCAAAGGCGAGTGGGATAAGAAACACCCAAATCTTATTCCTTACAAATAGTATGTGTTGACATTGCTTCCACATTTCAAGGAGATAACCTTTGAACACTTCCCAAGAGAGGAGAATCAGTTGGCGAACGCGCTGGCTACAATGTCTTCTATGTTCAAAGTCAATTGGGACAACGAAGCTCCCCGGATTATCATTGAAAGATTGGACGAACCTGCACATTGCTGTGATATTGAGACTGAAGAGGTAGCAGATAAGCCATGGTTTCATGAGGTGAAGAGGTATCTTGAGGCTCAGGAATACCCCGAGGGTGCATTTGTTAATGATAAGAAATTTCTGAGGAGGTTCGCGGCGAAGTTCTTCATCAGCAATGGTATTCTTTATAAGCGTAACCATGATTCGACCTTACTGCGATGTGTGGATAAGAACGAGGCAGAAAAGATCATGGCAGAGTTACATGAAGGAACTTTTGAAACTCATTCCAGTGGACACACCATGGCAAAGAAAATCCTACGGGCAGGATATTTTTGGTCCACAATGGAAGCCGACTGTTATCAGCATTCTCGGACCTGTCACAAGTGCCAAGTCTATGCTGATAAGGTGCACATACCTCCAGTACCACTGAACGTCTTGACAGCTCCTTGGCCTTTTGCAATGTGGGGCATTGATATGATCGGCGAGATCAGACCTACGGCATCCAACGGGCATCGTTTCATCCTGGTGACAATTGATTACTTTACGAAGTGGGTTGAAGCAACTTCATTTGCTACTGTGACCAAGAACGTCATGGCACGGTTCATTCGGCACAATCTGATCTGTCGATATGGTGTACCAAAGAGGATCATTACAAACAATGATACAAATCTCAATAATAAGATGATCACCAAACTCTGCAAGCAGTTCAAGATACAGCATCACAACTCTTCTCCTTACCGGCCGAAGATGAATGGGGCTGTAGAAGCGGCTAATAAGAACATTAAGAAGATTGTGCAGAAAATGACGGTGACATACAAAGACTGGCACGAGATGTTACCGTTTGCTCTTCATGGGTACCGTACCTCAGCACGGACGTCAACAGGGTCAACCCCCTATTCCTTGGTATATGGTATGGAGGCCGTCTTGCCCATTGAAGTTCAAATACCCTCTCTTCGGATGATGAAGGATGCAGGTTTGAGAGAAGACGACTGGATTCAGACCCGACTCGTTCAGCTGAATTTAATAGATGAAAAGAGACTTACTGCTATTTGTCGTGGTCAGACGTATTAAAACCGGATGATCAAGGCATTTAACAAGAAATTTAGACGACAAGAGTATCAAGTTGGGGACCTGGTTATCAAGCGCATCATACTACCTCAAGATGATCCCAGGGGCAAATGGACCCCTACTTACGAAGGGCCATTTGTGGTTAAGAACATTTTCTCAGGAGGAGCTATGATTCTAACCACCAAGGATGGTGACGACCTTCCTCACCCCGTCAATACAGACATAGTGAAAAAATACTACGCATGATCAAATACCCGCTAGGTCGACTGGCCTAGGCAAAAATAAGGGCTTCCCGGCGAACCAAAAAGGTTCCGGCAAAAATAAGGGATGAAAAGAAAAAAAATCTGTACACCCGGCAAGTCGAAAACCTGAAAAGGCGTCTTGGGCAAAAAAGGGTATCCCGGTGGACTGAAAACCCGAAAGGGCGGTCCAGGCGAAAATTAGGGATCAAAGCGTACACTATGTCTCATTGGATCACCTTGCAACCAGACTTCGGTATCGACTATCAAGCTCGGACGACACTAATAAATCTGATTCATCTTCAACCAAGTAGCAAAGTGATGAGATGCTCGATAACATAAAGGCAATAACAGAGTTGGAACTCAGTTGGATTATTCACATAACTGTTTTGTTTAGTTTTTCACAAATTGTTTAAATTCTATTATTCGACGGCGTTCCCTTGCTAGGACGTCAGCCTCTTGTACAAAAAACGCCTATTTACAGGCCAAACTTCAAAATCAATACAATTCATTTTCAGAGAGATAATGACTGCCTGTCCTTATAATTATAGAGAACCATCATCATCTTTTGAGAGATAATGACTACCTGTCCTTATGATTATAGAGAACCATCATCATCTTTTGTTTTGTAAGGACCTCTTTGGTGCCATTCGTTGTGCACTTGGATCAACTGAGAGAACTACCCTGCCCCAGGTTATGATTAAGGGTTTTAATTTTCGAAAAGAAAAACTCCTACTTCTTTGGCTCAAAGGGGTTGACGAGGGATTATCTTCCTTATAACTCCAGTGTTTAGGAATTGAAACAATGCATGTACCTCATCAGCAGGGTCTGTTCAAAAGCATACTGTAGATTGTGGTATCGTTTTCGTCATCCTCCCTCAAGAGGCTTAGAATTATTAATTGAGAGTTGATCATCACAAAAAAATGAAAACAATTTGAATATAGCGAATGCGAATATATTGATTCAAAACAGACATATGCGATGCATTGATAAAGTAATAAAGTTTCCTATGACAATAATTGTTTGAACAATCAAAGGAAAATACAACTTGAACATTCGAATGAACAAAAGTTTCTTAGTTTGAACTAGTCATCTCAAATGGAAGATTCTCAACAGAAGATTTTCATTTTTCCACCGGCATGAACTCCAGCATCCTTCCGTCGATCAAGTCTTGGATCTTGTTCCTCAGGCTCCAACAGTCGTCAGTGTCATGTCCAGGACTGTCAGAATGGTAGGCACACCTTTCACCAGGATTGTACTTTAGGGAGACTGTGTTGGGATTCTTAGGAGGGTCCCTT
The DNA here is from genome assembly GCA_948472305.1 of Vicia faba. Lineage (NCBI taxonomy): Eukaryota > Viridiplantae > Streptophyta > Magnoliopsida > Fabales > Fabaceae > Vicia > Vicia faba. The sequence goes on from OX451737.1 coordinate 1,493,262,791, forward strand.
AATGTCACCAGATTCAATCTTAACAGGTGTTGTAAAGCTTGAGACAGCGGCATGTTGAGCTTGGTAAATTTCCTTCGGTCAACCCGTTGCTTTTGGTGAGGTTGATGCTGGGCTTGTGACCCTGAAGCAAGCTGAGGAGCTTTTCCCTTGTCTTCTTGCCCCAAAGGTGGTTGAATGATGACTTGATCTTCAACCTTAGATGTTTGCCCCAGTTGGTTATCCCGAAGCAGTTGGTTGACGAGAACCCTGAGCTCTTCTTGTCTTTGAGCTAAGTCTTGAATGAGAGCCATCTGCCCCAGCATCTGGGTTCTCATTGTATCTACCTCAACTTGCAGACGTTTCAGCTGTTCGTCTTTATCGTCTTCTGGACTGTTCCTGACCAAAGTCCCCATGAGGAGTGTTCTCAGCTCTTCCTGCCCCTTGGATAGATTTAGGAGGATCTCCCCGAACTGAGTCTCTTGAGCATGAAGATCCTGGTGGTCTTGTTGGAAAGCCATTGCTGAAATAAACAGCGGAGAAGGTAAGTGACATGTAACAAGGGTACCTGTTATGCAATGATGTGTATGTATGCATGTAATGTTTTCAAGGACCTCGCGGGGTAAACAAGAAAATTGTTAGAATCCAGTAGCTTGATTGAAGGAACTTCATGTTGTTGAGAGTCCTTCTTCAAGAGTCAAGGCTCACCATATCGAGTGGGTCATAGCCCCTGACTCAAGTCATTAACCTGGCTAGAGGAAAATAAATCCCCTTTTCCCTTTGCTAGATATTTGGTTCATCACGACCTGCATCACAAGCCCTTGAGATCCTTGAAATGGGTTAGTCCTTATGCAGGATGTATGCAATGGTATGATGTTATGCTGTTATGTATGGATGTAAGTAGGCCCTGTAATGAGTTCCAATTAAGGACTGTAGACAAAACCTGCAAGGAAACTTGTGTTGTTAGATAACAAGTATGCAAGTAGTTCAAGTATGAAGGCACACAAGTCACACAAGACAGCCCTTAGAGTTCAGGCCAGCATGAAGTTCAGGGTACTACCCTCTTTCAGTTTCGTTGGTTAAGACCTGTCCTATCAAAAGTAATCGGGTTCTAGAGAATCCCAATATCCCTGACTACCCTCAATCGGTCATAACTCCAGCGTCGCAATCTTTTCTTGCGGCCAGAACCATCGCGAGAGTTTAGCCTCAATGGGTGTAGCATACTGCTACTGTTCTATGGCCAAGTTGGGTCACATTAGGGTTCTAAGGTCGGTTGGTGCTTAATGACTCCTCAGAAGACCCATATTCTCCTCGTTGCAACACAAGGGATATCGGTACAGACCAAGGTGCCACACCAACGTAGCCATTGCTTCACCCGTGTCGGTCTACGCCGGACAGGTCCCTCACAGCTTATGCTACCTAAAAGGGTATCCTCAGATCCAGGTTAGGATCTATGAAACTCCGATGCAAAGCCCACAAATATAAAGCAATCAAAGCAAAGCAATTGAAAACATAAGTATGATCTAATCCTAAGGTACACCTCACTTCAATAGTCCCCAGCAGAGTTGCCAGTTCTGTGATCGGTGGAAATAGAACTGACTGTTTTTTAAGCTGGTTTCGCGAAATGTCGCGGTAAGCAAGAGTCGCTACCATCTTTTATGTTCTCCAACATGGAAAGGACAAAAGCACAGCAAAATTCCTTATCGAGAATGTTTCTCGGTTCGGGAGGTAGATTTATAGAAAGGGAAGGTGTTAGCACCCTTTCTATCCGTGGTTATCCACGGGCTCTTAGGTACTTGCTCTTATGTTTTCAAAATTTGTTTGCTTTTCAAGTGTGTGTGGGTTTTGAAAAAAAGTTTCGTTTGAAAAATTTCTAAGTAACTCTTGTATCTGTCCTCAAGAGTGTATGAAAAATTTGTTTGAAAACTTTTAGAAAGTGTAAGTGTGAAAAGTTGTTTTGTTTGTTTGAAAAGAGCAAGTACCCATGAGATCTACCTACTCTAAGGAATTAGGCTGTGTAAGAGTCCTTTAGATAGTGCTATCCCACCATTGAGAGGTAGGTAGCACCATCGTTGGAGGTATTCGGGTCAATTCGATTATGAGGGACATGTGTGGTCACCGAAGCAATGGTAGGACACCTTAGAAGTAACCCTAATGTCCTAGATCCTTTTTTATCCGAGGCAACCGTTTCGAGGCAACTGGATCTTTAGACAGGAGGGCGACCTCTAAGACACCCTATACTTGATGACCACGTTCGAGGCAACCAGTGAGGCGTACCCTAGAAGTGGCATGTGCTTTGTGTGTTGTTTTTCAGTTAAGGTTATCTTGTACATGTTATTTGTGAGCTACGGATTGATTTTATTTACATACATTCTTGCAGGCATATTAGCAGTTAGGAGTGCGGAAAATAAATTGCGGAAATGTAAATTCTACGCTATTACAAGGCACGGGTCTATACATCGCCAAAGACAAAAACCCGTTTTGGTAAATAAAGTGCAGGAAAATAAATAAAGCAATAAAGGAGGTCCTAATTAACTATTACACTTCCAGAAGCATTTACAAAAATAATCAAAATAAATAAATACGCGCGAATAGAAAATGGAATCGGGAACGTCTTAAGGGTTTTGACCCTTTTTTGAATAAGAATTGAATTTTTGTCCCTTTTTGTAATTAATGAAATTAAAATTAATAACTAATTAATTAATTTAATTAAAAGAAAAATATTTTTGTGTTTTTATGTTTTTAATAAAATAAAAAAAAGAAATTAAAAGTTGAAAGTTCTAATTCTAAATTAATTTTACTTATTAAAAAAAATGTTGAAATTGTTCTAATTACACAACTAATTAATTAATATTAAAATTTATTTACAAAATAAGTTAATAAATAATAAAATGTTTTTTTTTGGTTTTATTGAATTTTATGGGGAAAAATTAGTTTGTTAGGTTAATTAACAATAATGATAATAATTAAAAAAGGAAAATAAAAAGAAAAGGAAAAAAAAAAGAAAAGGAAAATAGAAAAAAAAAAAGAAATAGAAACCAATGGGGGTGTTGATGGCCCAATGTAGGTGTGAAGCCTGGAAATTGCTGGCCCATTAACCAGCCTTGTTGACTTTTGGAGATTTCCTAGAGCACGTTGACTGGAGAATATAGTGTTCATCACTTTTTGGCCCTCGGATTGATGATCATGGCCACTTTGCATGTGGAACGCTGAAGGTTCATGGTGAAACGCACTGGGCATCCTGCACACAAACACATAAGAAAAAATGATATGGAATTTTGGGAGACCTGGGAAGAACTTACAGCGTGGTATGATGGATCTTAGGACGTGGCAATGGTTGCTTTAGCTTCAGGGGATGGCAAAGAAGAGAGTCACGTTCTCCTTTTGGCCTGAAAATGCTTGCAATACTCCTTTTGATCTCATACTTTTTTTTGACACTTTTTGGATTTTGCTCTGGCCGTTTGTGTAATGTTCCGGTTGTGAATGAGGCTTGCAAGGCTTGCATATGTAGTAATGAGTGAGAATAAGTCACATTTAGGAGCATTTAACCATTGCAATTAAGCTTTGGATTTTGTCTTAACCACCATTAAAGGCCTTTCAAAGGTTGTTCAAAATTTGAATTTTCATGCCTAAATGAGCTTAGCACGAAATTGGTAGGTTGCAAATACTTCATGAAGGCTATTCAAACCATAAGATACCATTTAATTAATTTTTTTAGATTTACTTGAATTATTATGGATTAAAATGAATTAAAACCATAAAAATTAAATAAAAATAGAAAAATAATTATTTGGTCTTGAAATTGATCATGGGATACGTGGGTGGCATGAAAAGGCTGAATCAAGTGGAAAAAAGTGGGCCTTTTTGTCAAAAATTGAAGTTTCAAGGATAGTTGACTTTTGCCATTTCACAAAAATTCCCCAACTTCTCCAATGCATATCTTGCTCAATTTTGATCATATGAACATGTTCTTGGACATTTTGGAAAGGTATTGAAGTCCTCTAACCAATGCCTTTGGTCCCATGTCATTTTGATTTACCAATCTCAAGTTATGGTCTTTGACTTAAAGTGCCCTTTTGTTGACTTTTGAAAATGACCTATAATGTTGAAATTGATAACTTTTTGTGAGAGCATTTATTGGACTTGGAATGTGAAGATGAGTTGTAGGAAATGTCCTCCCCTTCAAAATGAGCATTGGATGGGATTTTTCGGATGAACCATGAAAAAGTTATGCCTTGGTCAAGTTACAGTTGATTTTTTCAGCTGTCCAAAAATGGAAACTTTTGCATCTTGATGATTTTTGAGCCATTCTTGTGGAATCATGATCAAGATTTGATCCAATGATGATTGTGGCTTCAAAATAAGATGTTGACCAAAATTTTTGACTTTTGACTGCCAAATGACCATTTTACCCCTACAGTTGATTGTGAAGCAATTAGGGTTTTTGACTGTGCAACTTGACCTTGTGAGCCTTGAAACTTGACATGTAGGTGCTTGACAATGTATATGAGCATATGGGACTTCATTGAGCCCTTGAAAACCTCAACTTCCTTGCGAGAACCAAAACCCTAATTTGACTGGCTTAGGAGGGTGTTTGAACTGTGCAACCCTTGAGTAGACTTGAGCAAATTGAGATGATGCTTGTCAAAACTTTGAAGAATATGGGAGGGAAAATTTTTTGGGTACAACACCATCCAAGGATGTTTGTTGAACTGTATGTCGTTGGTGAGTGGGTGAGTATCAGAAAGGTATCCATGTTTGGAACGTCTCTGAACTAGGGGTCTGAATAAGCAATAGATTGACATCCATGTTTGGAGAATCCGTAAACTGTTTTCAGTAGTTGAATCGGAACAAGCGATAGATTAACATCCGTGTCTGGAGAATCCGTAAACTGTTTTCAGAAGTCTTGAAGTTGAATAAGAAATAGATCAACATCCATGTTGGGAAGCGTCAGTGAACTGTTTTCAGAAGTTGAGTCTGAACAAGCGATAGATTAACATCCGTATTTGGAGAATCCGTAAACTGTTTTCAGAAGTCTTGGAATCTGAATAAGCGATAGGTTAACATCCGTGTCTGGAGAACCCGTGAACTATTTCCAGAAGTCTTGGAATCTGAACAAGCGGTAGGTTAACATCCGTGTCTGGAGAACTCGTAAACTGTTTTCAGAAGTTGAAGTTAAAGCTTATTAATCTTATCCTGAAAAAGGGTAAAATATTAGCTGAAATACAAAGTTATGTTGCATGAAATGTATGATGGAATATATGTTATATCAGTGTTTATGATATGAATGTAATGAATGCGCATGTAAGCTGATGAGCTGTCTTGCTGGGGATAGATGAATCCTGGATAGCTGGAGATAATAGAATCTTGACTGCTGTCGGGGAAAGTGAATCTTTGACTGCGATTGAAAATCCTTTAATTGTTGAAAATGAGAAGTCCTGGGACCACTGTTGGGGAAATCAGGAGTTTGGGTTGTATGCCAATCTACTGGGGATTCCTGTCTTGAGGTGATCTTCACCGGGGAATATCTGAATATCCCGTGAGGAACTGAGAATGAGAGTCTTCATTCTGCTTGGGGAATCAGTTGGAAGTTTTAGCTCCGCTGGGGATTGCAAGAATCTTTTGATTGCTGCAGGTATTAATCTGGGATCTTGAAAAGGTTAGTCGGTGAGATAGTTGTCCTGGCTGGTTTCAGGTATTAATCTCTGACCTGATAAAGAAAGATAGTTTTCCTGGCTTGTTACAGGTATTAATCTTCAATCTCTTCATGTAGATAGTTTTCCTGGCCGGTTTCAGGTATTAATCTACAATCAGTCGTCCACAGATAGTTTCCCTGGCTTGTTACAGGTATTAATCTGGAACTTGGGTTACACGCCACTTTGAGAATGAGAATCTTCATTCTGTTGGGGGTCAGAAATTGGGAGTATACCAATCTTCTTAGGTTTTAAGGATGAGAGTCTTCATTCTGTTAAGGGTCAGAAATTGGGAGTATACCAATCTTCTGAGGTTTCAAGGATGAGAATCTTCATTCTGTTAAGGGTCAGAAATTGGGAGTATACCAATCTTCTGAGGTTTCAAGGATGAGAATCTTCATTCTGTTAAGCGTTAACTGCTATCTGGTCGATCTCCAGGCTTTCACAGAAACTTGTATTGCTATCTGGTCATAATCCAGGACTCACAATAACTTGTTGAGCTGTTATCTGGTCAAATCCGGGCTTCACGGCTTGTGTTAAAGATATACCACTATCTGGTCGACTCCAGGCTTCGTAGTATTCTTGACTGCTGTCTGGTCGTAATCCAGGCTTCACAGAAACTTGTATTGTCATCTGGTCGTAATCCAGGCTTCACAATAACTTGCTAAGCTGTTATCCGGTCAAATCCGGGCTTCACGACTTGTGTTAAAGATATACCACTATCTGGTCGACTCTAGGCTTCGTAGTATTCTTGGCTGCTGTCTGGTCGTAATCCAGGCTTCACAGAAACTTGTATTGTCATCTGGTCGTAATCCAGGCTTCACAATAACTTGCTAAGCTGTTATCCGGTTAAATCCGGGCTTCACGGCTTGTGTTTAAGAGATACCACTATCTGGTCGACTCCAGGCTTCGTAGTATTCTTGACTGCTGTCTGGTCGTAATCAAGGCTTCATAGAAACTTGTTGGGGATTAAACTATTATCCGGTTGAATCCGGGCTTCATAGATGCTCTTAGGGGATACCACTATCTGGTCGTAATCCAGGCTTGGCGGTAGTCTGACATTGTTATTCGGTCGTAATCCGAGCTTCACAATATGCTGTAGAGATCAAGATACTATCCGGTCAAATCCGGGCTTCATAACTTGAATTTTGTGAGAATTTGATCTTTGACGACCGTAACTTCCAACAGGTGATGAAGGAACTTTTAAACGACCGATCAATTTGAAATGTAATTTGTTTTGGAGAATAAATCCTTGACAAATGTTGGGGAAATAAACCCATGACTGCAGGTCTGCTAGAGAGGTGATGAACTCCTTAAGGACGCTTGAATGTCTTTTCAAAAAGATTTCGGAGAGGTTTCATCACTGCCCCTAGTATCAGATGCTTGTGATATTGCCAGGAAACTTGGACTGTTCGTAACCCTTGAGATTGACATTCGAATGCCCCAAGTGATGGTGAGGGAGACTTTCCCCAGGTTAATCTGTAATTGAGAGATTTGTTGAAATCTTGACTGGACTGCCCCAGGTTAACTGAACTTTGAAATATTTGTTGAAATCTTGTCTGGACTGCCCCAGGTGTGCTAGATAGTGACATGTCATGCCCCTTTGTTGATAGGAGATTTGTCAATGGAAGTGTCATCCTTTTTTAAGTGATTTTGTTCACTGAGAGGGATTTCGTTCACTGGATATTCATTGTGTGAATTTCTCCGCTGTCAAACAAATAGCCAAATGCAAACAGTGATATTCAAGTAATGCATAGTTTATGTCTGTCTCGAAGTTTTGAAAAATGCGTTTTTTAGCAGAAAACTTTTTATAAGACAAATTCAACACAAGATTTAGGGCAAAGCCTTACAGGAGTCAGGATACCTTTTGTAACAGTATGCTTTCGAACTAACCCATGCTTCAATTAGGACTTTTGAAGGGTTGTAACGTGGCTTGGTTCACGGTTTAAGAAACAAAGGATAAAGGCTCAAAGTATATTTGTACCCACCCGCTCTTCGTGATGTTCTTCAACCCTAAACTCAGTTAATTGTGCGTCAAACTCTATTCGAATTTGGAACGACTTTTTTGGTGATGGTTCACACAAATTGAATTTTATGGAAGGAAGTCATCCTCTTTTTTTTGCAACACTTTTCAAGTTGTTGAGGATTTGTAATGACCTCTTTCTTGATTTGTTATCCCTAACTTTTGCCTGACTATTCCTGTTTTCGAGATTACAGTCAGCGGGATGCCCCAGCTTTCTTTTGGCTCCGTGGGCTTTTTTCTTTTGAGAGGTAATGACTGCCTATGAGATAAGGAACTATCACTGTCTTTTGATTCCAAAGGAATGCTTTTTTTTATGTCGTTCGTTGTATTACGAACTGAGAGTTTGCGACTTCAATGCGCACCTTTTTTTGAATTAACTGAGAGACTACCCTGCCCCAGGTTTAAATCAAAGGTTTCAATTTGTTTAGAACAGAAAACTCCTACTTCTTTGGCTCGAAGGGGTTGACTATGGATTATCTTCCTTATAACTCCAGTGTTTAGGATTTGAAAGAATGCCTGTACATCGTCAGCAAGGTCTGTTCAAAAGCATACTGTATGAGATTATGGCATTGTTTCGTCATCCTCCCTCTAAAGTCTTGCAGCTTTTTATCAAGAGTTAAATATCATAAAGAAAGCATAAGAGTAGTGAAAACGAATGAATTCAAGACAAACATATGCAATGCATTAATGAAACAGAGTTTGACATCAACAGATAATTGTTTGAATAACAAAGAGATTACAACTTGAAAGTTCAGATGGAACAAAAGTCTCTCAGTTTGAGCTTTGTCATCTCAAATGGAGGAACCTTGGTGGAAGATTTTCATCTCACCATCCGGCATGAATTCCAGCACTCCTTCGTCAATCAAATCTTGGATTTTGTTCTTCAGGGTCCAACAGTCGTCAGTGTCATGTCCAGGACCATGGGAGTGGTATGCACACCTTTCGTTGGGGTGATAGGTAGGAGCAGAGGTGTTGGGATTCCGGGGAGGATCCTTTAAAGTAAGCAGGTTGACCTCCAACAGGCGTTTGAGTATCAAAGATGAGGGTATCTCAGTCTCAGAGAAATGTCTTCCAGGTACATTTCGCTTGCGCCGATTACCCTGTTGATGCTGGAGAGGTTGTTGCTGGGCTTGTGACCCTGAAGCAAGTTGAAGAGCCTTTCCCTTGTCTTCTTGTCTCGAAGGGGGTTGAATGATGACTTGCTCTTCAACCTCAGATGTTTGCCCCACTTGGTTGTCCCGAAGCAGTTTGTTGACGAGAACCCTGAGCTCCTCTTGTCTTTGAGCCAAGTCCTGGATGAGAGCCATCTGGCCCACCAGTTGTCCCATCATCTGGATCCTCATTGCAGTCAGCTCAAACTGAAGTTCTTCCAACTGATCACTCCTGGAATTACTTGCATTCCCCTAGACCAAGCCCCTTGTGAGGAGAGTTTTCACTTCTTCTTGCCCCTGGGACAGGTTCAAGAACATTTCCTGAAGTTGAGCATTTTGATCCTGGATATCCTTGACAGTCCTCTCTAGAGCCATCTCTACTGAAATAAACAGTAGGAGAATGAGGAAACCTGAAAAGGAAAACTGTTATGATGCAATGCATGATATGTGGATGCAATGTTTTCAAGGATCTCTTGGGGTAAACACAAGAGAATGTTAGAGGTTGAACTTCGATCTTTGATTGGAGAACCTTGTAGTGGTGGATGTTTCTCCACGAGAATCAAGCTCACCATGTCAAGTGGGTCATAGCCCCTGATTCAAGTTGTTGCACTTGATCTTTGATGGCATTTGTTTAGAGGAGAAAACCTCTTGCCCCTTGGTAGACGTCTGGTTCAACGTGACCCTGCATCAAAAGACCCTAAAGATCCTTGAAATGGTTATTATAAATGCTATGGTATGATGTTATGATGTTATGTACATGTATGCAAAAGCAAGTAAGTGTATATACAGGTAATCATATTCACACAAAGCAAACAAGTCCTTAGGTTTAGGCTTGCATGGGGTTTGTAGGTAAGTACCCTCTTGAAGTTAGTTGGCTCATCCTGTCCTAAAATAGAAACCGGGTTCTAAGGAGCTCAATATCACTGGATTATTTTCTGTGTTCATTGTTTTGGTTTAGCCACTTAACTGGCGACCAAAATATTCCAAGAAAACAATCCTGAATGAGTGTAGTATCGAGTATCTACCAACTTCGGACTGCACCAAAGTCGGTCATCTCACTACCCCTAAAAAGGCTAAGATGGTCAATTAAGGTTCTAAGAGTTCGTTAGTGCTTCATGACATCACTCAGCGGCCCCGTATTCTTCTTGACTACTCAAGGGCTACCGGTACTCACAAATATGTCACACTAGCATAGCTACTGCTTCAACCATGTCGGTATACCTCGCACAGTTCCCTCACAGTTTATTGTTATTTACCTAGAAAGGTGCCCCCAAATCCGGGTGTAGGATTTACAACAAACCCAAACAAGGACCCAAAAAGTAAAGCAATTAAAGCAAACAAAGCAAGCATGTATGGGTGATCTAAAACCCTAAGGTAACCCCACTTTTAAATTCGTCCCCAGCAAAGTCTCCAGTTCTGTGATACGGTGGGAGAACTGACTTGATGGTTTTGCGTTTGTATTCGCACTTGTTCGGTTTAGCAAGAGTCGCCACCGAATTTTTATTTTATCCTAAAGGAAAGGTCAAAAAGCACAGGAAAGACCATTGAGATATTTTCGTGGGTTCGGGGGATAGATTATGAAAAGGGAAGGTGCTAGCACCCTTTTCATTCATGGTTATCCATGGGCTCTTAGTTACTTGTTTAGATCACTTGCCTTTGCTTTTCAATTGTTTGAAATGGTGCTTTGTGTGTGTGGTTTTGAAAATGTTTTGAAAAAGATGCCTTGTCTAGGCAACCATTGTAACAATTCTTGTTTGAATGTTTTACAAAGGTGTGTGTCTTTTTGAAAAGATGTTTCAATGTTTTTTAAAAGTTTGTTTTGAAGTTGTGTTGTGATGTGCGTTTTGAAAAAATGGCAAGGATTTGTTTTGCAAGTTGGTCAAGTAACCAAGAGCTATCTACCCTAAATTTCTCAAAGATCTTTCTCATGTTTTAACCCTTTTAACAGTGTTGTTTCACCATTGTATTTGGTGAACAACCTTGTGTTAGGATGTTAACGGGACGGGCGCGGGTCATCGTTTAGACTATGAGTGCAATAGTGTCAAGTATCTTTGGCATTTTTTCTTGAGGGACTTGATCATTTTTGTTTAGGCAACTTGATAGCGTCATCGAGGGACTATGATCATTTGATTTGTTTTTGTTTTGCCAAAGACACTTAACATGCAACCATGGCCCATTTTTGAAGGCAACAAGCGGGATTACCCTAGGGGTGCAAGTGTGAATTGTGTATTGATTTTCATGCATTTGTTTTGTATTAGGTTATCTAGCGGTTGATTTTGAATCTTCGCATACAAACCCTAATTACTATACAGTATATAGAAAGCGATAAATTGCGGGAATTTAAAGTCTAAGCTATTACAAATAAGTATCTGGGGATGGGGGTACAAATGTTTACAAATGGGGATGAGTCTTATCAGGATAGTAGTGTCCAAATAATATTTACAACCAAATCGAATCTCATTCTCAATGTAAAATATAGCAATGTATAGGAATAAAAGAGAATCAAAAGCAATGTGAGATGCACATGATTATTTACAAGTGATCAAAATGCTAACCTAATGTATTAAGTATTATTATTTATTTTTGTGTTTTTTTGTTAATGTTAATTATATAGACAAGAGTTTTAAATAAAAATGTTTTAAGTTTAAAGAAAACTATTGTTTATGTATTTTTTATTAATCATTCATATACAAGGTTTAAATTAAACAAAAAAATTTTAACACAAAAATATATTACTTACATGCTTTCAAATACAATAAATATATAAAAAAAGCTATTTGAAAAATAATTTTGTACAAAGAGTTTAACCTATTATTTTTATTTAACAAAAAGGGTTATGAAATTATAAAAAATAAAATGTTTTCAAAATATATAAAAAAAGGTAGATGGGCCTCAAAAGGTGTTCTTGGCCCAAGAAAGCAAAATGACAAATAAGGTAAGAAAAGAAACAGGGGGGTAAGGTGCCAAAATCGTTGGGCTTAGGGGGAGTTAGTGCAAAGGGCAGGCCCAACGCGTTTGAGGTTTTTGTTTAGGGTTTGTTTTGTTTCTATCAGAACAAGGGTTTGTGTTGAACAGCGCCACTCCCTTTCTTCTTCATCGTTCTTTCTCGCTCTCGAACATGAGCTTCTGACGCCTCTATTCGCCTCAGCTGCCAGACGCCACCATCCATCTTCCCTTCCCGTGTTCAAACAAGCAGTGATATAGAAAAGGTAGCATTTTCTTCTTCTAACCTTTTTTAGGGTTTTCAGATTTGCATGTTTAAACTTTTACATGTTCTGATTTTTGCATTATTTGTTTCTATGAGGTGTAAAAAAGAAAAGGGAGGAGTTACTACCTTTGTTGGCTTTTGGAGAAGAGGCGGAGAAGTGGACAGGAGGCGTCTCCGGTGGCCAAGGTGTGGGGACCGGTGATGAGGCTGGCTTCCTGGTACTTGTATCTTGTTCTGTTTGGTTTTATGATGAATGTTGAAAACCCTAGGATAGCTGAGCTGCTCTCCTCTTTTCTTCTTCTGATTGCTTGCTTCAGTTGTTGTTGCTTGATGATGTTGCCTTATTCTGAGATGTTTGCTTCAGCTGCTTTTCCTCTCTTGGGCTTTATTTCTCAATGATGAACCTTGGTTCTGAGAGGCTTGGATTTTTGGATGATTTTTAATGTTGAATTTGATTCTGAGGGTATTTGCTACTGTTTCTACTGATATGTTGATGTTGTTGCCTTATTCTGAGATGTTTGCCTTTTGTTCTGATTCTCTTTCTCTCTTTTGGACTGAGCTGGCTTTGCCTATGATGAACCTAGTTCTGAGGCGCCTAATTTTGATATTTGGATATCTGGATGTTTGGATTTTGAACAAAGATTTGTTTTTGAGGTTTGCTTGGTTTGGTTGGTTGTACAGGCAGGCTCTTTATTGTTTGAAGCTTAGCAGGTAGTTTGGTTTTTGTATGTTTTTGACAGGGCTAAAGGCAGGCTTGCAAATTTGCTTGCTTGAAGCAGGCTTGAAGTTTTATGCTGGCCTGTGCTTATGTTTTTAACGCAGGTTTGGAGTTTTTCTGTTTACACAGGCTTAAGGTAGTTAGAGCAGGCTTCAGGGCTTGTGCTTGGCTTGAATGTTGTTTGGGATCTAGGTTTTGACAGGCTTGAAAGGTTTTATGCAGGTTGGGTGCAGTTTGTAACTTGTTTGTTTTTTGAGAGGCTTTTGATGCAGGATGCTTGGAAGCAGGCTTGTGTTTTGACAGGCTTGGCCCTTAGGCTATGCAGACTTGTATGGCTTTGGGCAGGTTTGTTGAAGCTTATGCAGGTTTGGAGCAAGCTTGAGGTAGCTTTGGGTTACAGGTTTTGAAAGGCTTGCTTCCTTAGGCTTGAGGGCTTTTTTTTATCTCTTTACAGTTTTGTGGTATATCTTGTTTTTGTGATATATTTTTCTATGTGTTGTTCTGCCCCCTTTGTTCTGAACTGAAACTCTTTGTTATATCTTTTTCCTAAGCCTGCAAAACTGTAAGCCTCTCTACTTCTCTCTCTCTCTCTCACTCTCTCTCTCTCTCTCTCTCTCTCTCTCTCTCTCTCTCTCCACAGAAAAAAAGCATTTTTTATTGCTTTAAACTGTACTTATTTTCTGAAAAAGTGTTTGGCCTGGAAAATGATGAATAAAAAATGCTTTTACAAGTTTGCTTACATTTTGTCTTTCCTTTGCATATCTTCTTACCTCCAGATTTTCTGCCTTGCTTTTGTGTACTTGTTGACAGCTTTATTGGCTTTTGATATCTTTTGATATCTTCTTGACAGTTTGGCAGCTTCTTTGGACAGTTTTGACAGCTTAGTTGACAATTTGAACTTGGGCAACTTGTTTGTTCAGTTTGAACTTTGTAGTTGTTTGGCATATTCAATTTGTCCATGTGCAGTTTGTTTGAATTTGTGCAGCTTTGTATTTGATTAATTCATGCTTGCAAACATTTAATTTCCCTCTTTGTGAACCAAGAAGAGACATCTTCTTGTGATTTGCAGAGAATACGAACAAACTGATTCCGGCCAAAACTTTTAATGATGAGTTTTAATTATGTGTCTGAGAATGTCCTTTTAATTCATCTGTACTAACTTCTTTCTTCTCTTTTGCAGGTAAATATCAGTTGAGCAAAGGGTGCAACTATAGAAGATGAATATTTCAAGCAATTTAGAATGTAGATTTAATTTATTTTTAATCATTGTAATAAATGTCATTGTAACACTGTAAATAAATTTACTGTATCAAATAAACATTTGTAACAACAATTGAAAATGAATAAAAAATCCTTTGTCAGTTAATTCTTTAATTCTTCTGCATTTATTTATTTAATTACTTAAATTTCTTGAATTATAATAATTGGAAATTATCCAATAATTTTAACTTAGAAATTATAAATAATCAATAAACGTCCGGCGTTCCGAATAACCAAAAGCATTGCACAGTTAAACAAACAAACGTCCATATGTCCTTTATCTCACTGATCAAACTTAAACTTCAAACTTTCCATCAGAAGCCTCAACCCATGTCCCAGAGTCAATTGAAAAGAACTGTAGAATTAATTCCTTCTGAGAATGCGCGCGCAAACCCTAATTCTTGATTTATTGTCAAAGAAACGTCCGCCTGATCAAACCCTGAGCCAAACTCAACCAAATCAATAGAAACCCTAAAAATCTGCTTGGACTGATTCAAAAGTTAATGGAAACCCTAATTTTGTCTGACTGATGAGAAAAGTCTGTTTGATCGATTCTTAAGCCAATCTGAAAAATCAGGAAAAGCCCGAAGCTGTGATTTCTTGTAAAAAGAGGAGGGCAACTTTTGGGGTACAACACCAGTGAAGTCGCAACTGAAAGATCATCCCCAGTGGAGTTCTTTCCTTTCACAAACAAGAAGTCAATCCCCAACAGGATTCAGTATCACCAGCAACGCTAATTCATCCCCGACGGAATTTATCGGTGGAATCCTCAGAAGAACATCTCTTCCCAACAGAGTAATCTCCTCATCAGTTTATTCCCCAACGGAGTTATCTTCTCCTGCAGGTTTATTCTCACAATCATCTCCGTTCTCCATCCCCAGCGGAAACGAAGAATCCAATTCTATTCTCCAGCAGCTATCCAGGATTTATTTTCCCCAGCTAAAACATTACATTTCCATACATCATGATACATGCATATACGCATCATACAACACAATCCCATTTATTTTGAGAACATAATTGCTTGATATATATCATGCATTGCATACGATTGACCTTTACCTTTCAGGAAGGATGCAGTTAAGTTCTCAGCTATGTCGAAATACTGACTGATTCTTAAATCTTAGCTGAATTAGTCTCGGGTGAATTATAGATAAGGTTCTAAATCTCGAAAATTTTCCTCTGTCGAAGTGTGGACGAGTTCTTAAATCTCAACAGAATTATCCTCGGTTGAATTACAGACAGTTCCTAGATCTCGATGAATATGTTTCCCTCAATCGAAGTACTGACCGGTTCTTAAATCTCAACTGAATTAGTATCGGTTGAATTACATATAAGGTTCTAAATCTCGACGATTTTCCTCCGTTGAAGTACAAACATTCCTAGATCTTGATGAAGATGTTTCCCTCAGTCGAAGTACTGACCGGTTCTTAAATCTCAACTGAATTAGTCTCGGTTGAATTACAGATAAGGTTCTAAATCTCGGTAATTCTCCTCAGTCGAAGTACTGACCGGTTCTTAAATCTCAACTGAATTAGTCTCGGTTGAATTAGAGATAAGGTTCTAAATCTCAGTAATTCTCCTCAGTCGAAGTACTGACCGATTCTTAAATCTCAACTGAATTAGTCTCGGTTGAATTACAGATAAGGTTCTAAATCTCGGCAATTCTCCCGAGTCGAAGTACTGACCAGTTCTTAAATCTCAACTGAATTAGTCTCGGTTGAATTACAGATAAGGTTCTAAATCTCGGCAATTCTCTTCAGTCGAAGTACTCACCGGTTCTTAAATCTCAACTGAATTATTCTCGGTTGAATTACAAATAAGGTTCTAAATATCGACAGATTTCCCCCCAGTTGAATTACAGATAAGTTCTTAAAACTCAGCAGATATGCTCTCTCAGTTGAAGTACAGGAAAGTTCCTACATCTCAACAAAGATCAGACTTCCCCAAGCGAAATCTTCCACAACAACAGGTATGCAAGTTCTCGCTAAGGAATCTCTTATGCAATCGACACTCCTGCAGATGGAATTTTTAAGCCCATCCTCCCGCCAGCAATCTCCAAATGGCATCTATAAGCCCATTCCCGACATCACAAGGCTGATACCACTTCATGCGATTGCAAATTTCTGGGCACTCTAGTGTTCAATCATCTTCCACCTTCGGATCACGAAAGGCACGAAATCCAATCTACATCCTCAGGTTTAAGAAAATTGAACAGGGGCAGCTGTTGTATCCCAAAATTTTCCCTCCCATATTTCTCAAACATTGCAAGAAAAATCTCCAAGTGGCTCAAGGTTGCTCAAGAGTTGGACAGACAAGCTATCTCCTAAGGCAGTCAACCCCAAATTAGGGTTTTGTGTTGCATCAAGATATTTGAATCCAGATGACCTCAAGTGCTCCCCAATGTCATAATATATTCTCAAGATCATCCTTGTCAAATTTCAAGCCTTGCAGAGGAAGTTTGCTCAGTCAATTGCTCAAAGGGTCCAAAAATCGACTGTGCTAGGGCAAAAGTCAACTGTGACCTACAAACAGTCAAATTTCAAGATTTTTGTCAAAATTATCATTTTGAAGGATATTTCATCATTTTATCAAGGGTTTATCATGATTCATGAAGGATTTCTCAAAATTCATCAAGACTCAAAAGTTGCTAAATTAGGGTTTTGTAGGAAAAGTCAACTCAACTTTGACCAAGAATAACTTTCTCATACTTTATGAGAAATGACCCATCAAAAGCTCATTTTGAAGAGGATGAAATTTCTTACAATCCATATTCATACCCCAAGATCAAAAAATGCACTCACAAGAAGTTACAAATTTGGACATTATAGGTCATTTTTGAAAGTCAACAAAAACACCTTTTTTGCCAAAGCTTATAACTTGAGCATGGAATATCAATTTGAGATGATACTGTAAGGGTTGGTTAGAGGACATCTCAAAATTTCTAAAAAGTCCAAGAACACCTCCAAAAGTTCAAAATTGAAGAAATTATGCATTGTTGAAGTTGGACATTTTTGCAAAATTGCCAAAAGTCAACTATCCCCAAAACTTCAAATTTTGTCAAATGGGCCCATTATTTTCCACTTGATTTGAGTTTGTATCATTGTCCACGTTCCCTAGCTTCAGCCATGTGTCCATATATCATTTTTATTATTTAATTTGATTTTTATATGAATTTATTCATTTTAAATCAAATTAAATCATATAAAATCAAAAAAATTGATAACCAAAGATTTTTTATTGATTGTAGGCTTCAATGGACAGCTAGCATATCTCCAAACTCGTACCAAGGCAAATCATGTGCAAAAAGATTGAATCAAATCAAATTTGGCAAGTTTGTAAATGGGAATCAAATCATATTCATGTACATTGATTTGGAGGGATTCCGTCCATGATTTCTACCCTAATGCAAAGCATGTTACATAAGCAAGCCAGAGGATACGAAATAGGTGTTGGAAATTGCAGAGAGAGGCAGAACAAGATTTGAAAATTCACAAGAAAATCTTGAGATCGAAATCATAGTTAGAAGTGTTTTCAAGAACTGAGACATATCCCAATCGCTTCCTAGGCATTCACTCAAGCTAAACCAATCCAAAGCAAGCTTGTTCAGACATCCAAACACGCTGTAAGTGTAACAAAACATACCCCTGTTCTTGATTTCGAAACTCTGAATTTAGGCACTTTCTTCATGAATCAATACCATATTTTGAATCTACATGACATTTGCAAGCGATTGGTATTATTCAATTGCGTTTATCTGGCCTGAATGGAGAACCACCATAGCTAGGGTTCTTCGTTTGTTTTTTAGGGTTTTTTATTTCAGGTAAAATTGTGGCTCAAGAAGAACATGGCTTTGATCAGGAGACCATAATGAATCCAACCATGTTCTTGGAATGGATTTATATGGTCTGGAGAGTATTTTAGCATATGCCTGCGTTTTTAGCTGCGGATCCAAATCCGCAGGTGTTTTCGTTGCAGGTTTGAGGACAAGGACGATGATGTGTCCCCCATCCATTGGCCCTTTAAAATACTGTGCGCGTTCTTTTTAATTTTCTAGCCGTGGGCTTGTCTTATTATATTATACACTCTTTGCATATTATTAACAAACAGAACAACATGGCGTAGTGGCAAGGCAAGCGAGCAATTTCCTTCAGGACCTGGGTTCGAATCCCAGGTCCCCCACTTTCTCAATGTTTTTATTCTTCAGGTGATTCAGTGCATACGCCTATCTACAACCTACCATGCGCCATCAGCCATCCAATTGCCAGATGGCCAAAGGCCAAATCTGAGAGTCCAAGCTGAAGGTGTACCATAGGCATTGGTCCACGCATGCATACCAGATCCAAAAAGTCAACAAAGGCCAGCGTTTTGGGCCTTCCAATTGCTGTTCATACTCCCAAATTCAGGCCCATACTCCCTTCTCTCTTTTATTTATTTCATTTTGTTTTAATTATTTTATTATTTTCATTTAATTTCTAACCAATGACAAAATTTCTTTTTTTAATAAAATCACAAACAAAATAGTTTTTATTTCAATCAAATTTTAATTTTAATTTTTTATCAATAAACACTAATTAATTAATTTAGGTTTTAATTAGAATAACTTTAACCTATTTTCTTTTGGTAAATAATTAAAATTAATTAGACTTAATTAGTTTTAACCATTAATTTAATTATTATTTCTTTCCTAAATAATCAAAAATCCCAAAAATAATTTATGTGTCATTTAATTAATTTATTAATTTAATTTAGTAATTAATTTAGGATTAATTTCTTTCTTAAAATAAAAAACAACAAAAAGACATTTTCTTTAACCAAAAGGGTCAAAACCCTAATCATGCGTCCAATTTAATTTTGCACCGTGATTTACTTTCTTTTATCCAATAATGTACCTGCTTCCAGATTTTAATAGTTAATAGGACATTTAATCGCTTTACTTTATTTTTCAAAGGGTTTGTCTTTGGCGATGTAAATACCCGACGCCTTGTAATTTAAATTTCACATTTTATTTTCGCAAATTATAACTGTTAGATGTTTGATAATAGGGTTGCATGACAAGACGGAATGTTAATCTTAAAATCAACTTAGATCACCCTTAACATGTACAAAGATAAAAATAACTGAAAACAACACACTCGCACATGTGCACTCTTAGGGTACACCCCACTTGGTTGCCTTCGTACGCGATCATTGAGTATAGGTCGTTTTAGAGATAGTCCTCTTGTCTAAAAGATCATAGTCGCCTCGAAATGGTTGCCTCGGATATTGTTGCCTCAAAACAAATGATCTAAGACATTAGGGTTACCACTAAGGCGTCCTAGCATTGCTTTAGTGACCGTAAGTCCCTAATTCGAATTGACCCTTAAACTCCAACGATGGTGCTACCTACTCATCAATAGTAGGATAGCATTGTCTAAAGGAAATTAGCATAGAACGATTCCTTTTTCGAGTAGGTAAATGGTTCTTAGATACTTGCTCTTTTAAAAACAAAAACTCTTCACACTTACACTTTTCGAACAAAGTTTTCAAAAACACTCCATACGCTCTTGAGGACAGAAGCAAGAGTTAAATTGAAGTTTCAAATAAAAAACTTTTTCAAACCCACAAAGCACAAAGAAAACAATTTTGAAAACAATTGAGCAAGTACCTAAGAGCCCGTGGATAACCACGGATAGTAAGGGTGCTAACACCTTCCCTTTCTATAATCTACCCCCCGAACCCGAGAAATATCTCGAAAAAAGGAATTTTTCTGTGCTTTTTTCCTTTCCTTGTTGGATAAAATAAAAGTCGGTGGCGACTCTTGCTTACCGCGACATTTTGCAAACACAAACGCAAAACGCAAAACGCAAACCAGCATTCCAAAAAATAGTCAGTTTTTCCCACCGTATCACAGATTTGCTTTTGCTTTTCAATTGTTTGAAATGGTGCTTTTGTGTGTGGTTTTGAAAGTATTTTGAAAAGAGGCCATCGTTGTGGCAACCTTTGTAATGATTCTTGTTTGAATGTATACAAAGGTGTTTGTCTTTTGAAAAATGTTTCATTGTTTGAAAATTTGTTTTGGGAAATGTTTTGAAATTGTGTTGTAATGTGTTTTTGAAAATAGCAAGGATGTTTGCAAGTTTGATCAAGTAACTAGGAGTTGTCTACCCTACTCAAAGATCTTTCCTACACATTTTTAACCCTTTCACATTGTTGTTTTACCATTGTATTTGGTAAACAACCTTGTGTTTGGATGTTAAACGGGACAGGCGCGGGTCATTGTATGATCATGATAGTAATTGTGCCAAGTATCCTAGCAAGTTTTTTGTGGGACTAGATCATTTTTGTATAGGCAGCCAAGATAGCGTCATCGAGGGACTATGATCTTTTTGTTTTGATTTTGTTTTGCCAAGACACCTAGCATGCATACCATGGCCATTTTAAAGGCAACAAGTGGATGAAACCCTAGGGGTGCTTGTGTGCATTGTGTTGTCATTTTCATGCATTTTTGTCTTGTTTTTAGTCAAGCTATTTGTTTTATTTTGGAATTTTGCATATAAACCCTAATCTTTATATCATGCATATTTGAAAGCGATAAAGTGCGTAAAAGTAAATCTAATACTATTACAACATGATTATGGGGAAGGGGATACAAATTTGAATAGGGGGGTATTTGCAAGAAAATAAAACCCTAAGTCAACTATTACAACCAAATTGAATTCATGTACAAATAAGTAAATGGACAAATATTTAAATATGCAATATATTATAAATATGTAAAAAATGTTTTTTGTATTATTTTTATGTATGTAAAAATAAATTATTTAATGTATCAAAAATAAGAAAATAAAAGATTATTTTTGGAAAGGGTAAAAACCCTACTTTTTGATTTAAGAAAATATATATATATTATAATTATTTATTTATGTACAAGAAAATAAAATAAAATATATACAAAATGTTAAAAAATTAAATGTGTGAGAAAAATATTATTTAAGTATATAAATAATAAAAATAAAAACATATAATATTTTTGTATTATTTATGAATTTATTTTAAGAAAATAAAAGTATATCATTATTAATAAATTATTTCTATGTCCAGAAAATAATAAAAATAATAAAATAAAATGTGAAAATTTAAGAAAATGTTTTTGATGATTTTTAATGTTTAGGAAAATAAATAAAAATCAGAAAATAAAAAAAAAGAAATACAAAAATATGAAAAATAATGAAAATGGGCTAGGGGTGCAAATAACAGAAATGGGGGTGCAAACAGCAAGGCCAAGTCAAGCCCAGCCCATTCCATCTTCATCCCTGTCCTCCAGAACACGCGCGCGCCATGGCTCTTCACATGAATCCTGTTCTCTCTTGTTCTTGCATTAAATCAAAAACACACAACATAAAAGTTATAGCATTTTCAATCACGATTCCAACCATGTAAAAACTTAATCTAACTCTCAAAGACCAGAGAGAATTTCTCTGGCCCTAATTTCTAACCTAGTTTTTTCAGAAAGTTCATCATTCAAATTCTCCCAACTCAATTAACTTAAATGAATTCTATGCATATGTACAGCTCAAGGGCAATGAGGACTACATTTTTTATTCACAAACCTAAGCCTAATGATTCCTAAATAGAGAGATAGAAGTTTGAACTTTACCTGTTTAAGTCAAGCTCGAGTATGGCAATGTAGGGGTTGTGAGTGAGGCCTGAGATGCTTGTGAGCTTGCTTGAAGTTCCTTTGAGCTTTCCCAATGCCTAGCTTGCTTTGAACTTGCCTGAATATGCTTGTAGAAGTCAACCTGCAAAGTCAGAATTCAAAAATGGTGAAGTGTGTAAATGGAGTTACAGTGACTTGGGAATGGTTGGGATAGTATAGGTAGGTTGTATGGAGTGTGTTAGAACTGGTTGCAAGCAAAACGTACGAGTGGATTATGATTTGGAAATCAAAATACAGAACCTGCCCTGTTTTGACAAGAACTTGTGTTTTGGTGTTTTGGAGGGTTTGAGGACTTGTAAACTCGTGTTTCTGACCTTAGGCAATGAGCAAAACTTCTTTGAAATGTTCACAAACTTTGTTCTTATCAGATACAAGAGTTGTGGTGATTTTGCAAGTTGACTTGCTTTTGAAGAAAAGGTGATTTTGACAATGCTATGGCCTGTACAAGCTAGCTCCAAGCATGCTGATAGTTGGTGTACCTTTTCCTAAGTTTGTGGAGTTGGTTTTCTGCAAAAGGCTTGGTGCAATGCTCAAGAGAAACAAATTTGCATAAAGCCAACTTTATCAAAGTGGCAATGTTGCCTTTTTGCCATTTTTAGATTAATTCAATGTGTAAACTTCTAAAGCTCAGAACAAAGCCTTAATCCATTGTGTTTGCATTCAATTTTTGAGTGTGGAAGGGTTTAAGGACCTGTAAACAAGTACAAGCAAGGTTGGGCAGAATTTACAACTTGTAGCATAGTGAAAAATGCCATGGACCAAAGTGATATTTTGCCAAATTCAAACCTTCGATTCTCCCTAACAATAAATGATTTTGGAGAGTTCTTAGACATTTTGGAAAGCTTGTAACATGATCTAAAATCCATATTTTAAATGAATTTTGAGATTCCAATTGGAACTATGTGAAAAATTGCCATGAAGATAGGTCAAAATCCTGCCTAAACTAGGGCAAAATTTCACTAAGTTAAAAGTTTTAGGTACCCTTGTTCACAAAATCATAACTTGAGATCCAAGAATCTTTTGAGAAAACTTTTTGAATAAAAGTTGTAGACTTTGTGATGGACTACAACTTTCATGTTATAAGTTTTGTTTGAATCCAATTTCATCATGGTGAAAAAGTTGGGAAAAGTTGGGAAAAAATAAGAAATTTTCGTAACTTAGAAAATTTCTAAGTTATGAAAATTTTCAATCTTAAACCCTAATTTCCAAAATTAGGTTTCTTGGTGAACAAGTTTCATGTTTTGACACATCTTGATGAAAAATTACCCTTGGCACTTGATTTTGACCAAAAAGTCAAAGTTTGACTTTTTAGTGTACAATTGATTTTTGATCAGTTGACTGGAAAATTCATCTGTCAATCCAATGCATTTGAGATCTTTTGAACTTGTTGAATGGGTCAAGATGATTGCATTGAGTCCTTGAATCCATGCTTGAACCAAAATTTCCATTGGCTAGGTCAAACAGTCAAAAATTGCCTTTGTACAGTCAAAATCCTAAAAATGACCATTTTGCCCTTTTGATGATTTGATCAAATTTCTTGTGGAATTATGATCCAAAATTGATCAAATGGTTCATATGAGTTCATAATGTTGACGTGGGTCAAAATTTATGAGGTTTGACTATCAATTGGCCACAGTTGACTTTTTCCCCAATATAGTTGATTTCTAGGTCAACTGTCCAATTGACTGGGCAAAGATTTGATTCAAGGCTTGAAACTTGGTATGGACAAACTTGTGAGTCCAACATGAAGTATGAAAGTCATTTTGGGCATTGTGGGTCAAAACATCCCTGTGCAAACTCAAACCCTAATTTAGGTCAACAGTGCAAGGAGGTGTCTTGAGCAGAGCAAACCCTAGCTTGATCTTGAGTTCCAAGAGTCTTGTGATGAGAAATGTTGATGAAATGGGAGGGAAAATTTTGGGGTACAACAGTTGTCCCTGTTCAATCTTCTTGAACTTGAAGAGTTAGATTGGCAAGTTTGCCTTTCGCGACTCAAAGGTAAAAGAGGATTGGACACTAGAGTGCCCGTAAATTTGCACTCGTCAAAATATAGATGAGGAAATGGGCTTAAAGATGCCATTTGGAGATGGTAGAATCTTCCTGGAGATGGGCTTAAATATGCCATCAAAGAATGTTTGTTGAATTGCAATGTTGTAGGTCAGAAGAATGAGCATCATAATGGTATCCGTGTCTGGAATGCATTTGAACTGTATATGGAGACTGAGTTTGTATAAGCGAAATAATGGCGTCCATGTCTGGAGCGTATCTGAGTTGTAACTGTATTTGAACTTTGAATGAATATCAGAATGACTGCCGTGTCGGGAGTGTATCTGTATTGTATTTGGAGTTGAGATCTGTATGAGTAGCAGAATGACTTCCGTGTCTGGAGTGTATCTGAGACTGTAACTGTATTTGAACTTTGAATGAATATCAGAATGACTGCCATGTCGGAAGTATATCTGTATTGTATCTGGAGTTGAGATCTGTATGAGTAGCAGAATGACTTCCGTGTCTGGAGTGTATCTGAGACTGTAACTGGGATCTGAATAAGTGACATAATGATTTTTGTGGCGACTGCACTGGGGAGAATCAAACTTCTGGTGTAAGGGCCAGAATGGCATCCGTGTTTGGAGTGTATCTGAACCTGTAGTTGATATTTGAATCTGAATGAGAGATAGAATGGCCGCTTTGTCTGGAGCGTATCTAGTCCATATCGGTTTGCTGAAGTCTAAATGAGTAGTAGAATGACCGCCGCGTCTGGGGGGTGTATCCATATTGTATCTGGCTTGGAATTTTGAATGAGTAATAGAATGACAGCCGTGTCTGGGGTGTATCCATACTGTACCTGAATAATTGTTAACGATAGCCTTTTAATCTTATCCTGAAAAGGGTAAAATGTTAGCTAAAACATAAAAGTTATGTTGCATGATATGTATGATGCAATGACTTGTGTTTCATCAGTGTTTATGATATATGAATGTAATGGTTATGCATGTAAGCTGAGTAGCTGTCTTGCTGAGGAAAATAAATCCTTGATAACTGGAGATAATGAAATCTCTGGCTGCTGCCGGGGAAAGTAAATCCTTGACCGCTATTGGGGATTCAAAACTTTGATTGTTAAAGATGAGAGATTCTTGCTGACTGCTTGGGGATTAAAGATCTATGTTTGCTTGAGAAGGAGAAATCCTGGGACCACTGCTAGAGATTGAAAATCCTTGGCGATTTGTGAGGATTAACAAAGCCTTTGACAAATTCTGCAGGGAATGAGAATCCTTCATGACTTTCCTGGGAAATAGGGAAAACTCTGAAAATCTTTACTAGGGAATTAAGACCTAGGAGGTTTCTGCCGGAGGAATGATACCAAGAATATTTGATCTTGCTGGGAGATAACTCTGTGGGGAGAATGTTTACTCGGCCGGTGAAATCAGGAGCTTTGGGTTGTATGCCAAACTACTGGGGAAGCATCCTAGTTGAGGATAAGCCAAGAAATTAACTGTTATCTGCTTGGTTCTCAGATTTTTAAGATAGCCTGTTGGGGAAATTGGGGGAAGTTGAACAGTTGGAAATTTGACTTCGCTGGGGAAGAAGGTTTAGAATATTCTGGCTCCGCTGGGGATAAGTTTTTTTTTCCAGGGTTTTCGGGCTCCACTGGGGATCGGGAGTTTGAACTCTAATGGGAACTTTGAAACTTAACTCAGCTGGGGAATCAAGTTTAGAGTGCACTGGCTCCGCTGGGGATCTTGAAGCTTAACTCCGCTGGGGACATGTACTCCGAGGTTTTAGCTTTGTTGTGGATCTGAATGATGTATTGTAGGGGATTTCTCCTGGAACAACACAAATATATCTTCTTACACCTTCAACCTATCAATAATTATCCTTTCTCGATTTCGTTTTATTTGTAAGCAGTGATTATATTCAAATGCATATGCCTATTTAACGAAACATTGGACGTTTTCAAATAAAACATAAGTGTAAAAAAGAAGGCAAGCAAATTTTTGCACTTTGAAGTATCTTTGTATTAATTTTTATAAGTATCTTTGTACAAAGGAGACAGACATCCTAGTAAGAGAATGTTGCCATAAAAATTGAGAAAAAATTTATACAAAAAGAAATATGGCTATGTGTAACAATTCTACGGGGTTCCCATTCTGCTATAGCCTTCACAACTCTGAGTATTTGTCCATTCGTTGCTTCGTCCGCAGGTGATTGGATTGATCAGAAGCTTGAAGCTTGTTGGTGAAGAGATTGTTCTTAAAGTGATCCGACGAGACATAGTCATACGCTTTAATTCCCTAACTTTTGCCTGGACTGCCCTTTCGGGTTTTCGATCCACCAGTAAACCCTTTTTTGCCCAAGTCGCCCTTTCGGATTTTCAACTTGTCAGGTGTACCGATTTTTTTTTGTTTTATCCCTAATTTTTTCCTGAACCGCCCTTTCGGGTTTTCGATTCACCGGGATGCCCATTTTTGCCCAAGTCGCCCTTTCGGGTTTTCAACTTGTCGGGTCATTTTATGTGTAGTATCTTTTGAATTTGTCTGCGTTCGAAGGGTGCGGCAAGTCGTCGCCATCTATGGTGGTCAGAATCATTGCCCCACCAGAAAAGATGCTCTTGATCCCAAATGGTCCTTCGTAAGTAGGAGTCCACTTGCCCCTGGGATCACTTTGCGGCAATATGATCCGCTTGATTACAAGATCTCCGACTTGATATACTTGGCGTCTGACTTTCTTATTGAAAGCCTTGATCATCTGTTTTTGATACGTCTGACCATGATAAACAGTAGTAAGTCGCTTATCGTCGATCAAGTTAAGTTGATCAAACCGGGTCTGAATCCAATCTTCTTCACTCAAACCGGCATCCTTCATAATCCTCAAGGAATGAATCTAAACTTCTATAGGTAAAACAGTTTCCATGCCATATAACAAAAAAAAGGGAGTTGCCCCAGTTAAAGTATGTGCTGTGGTACGATACCCATGCAGAGCAAACGGTAACATCTCATGCCAGTCCTTGTAGGTGACTGTCATTTTTTGAATGATCTTCTTGATATTTTTGTTCGCGGCTTCAACAGCACCGTTCATCTTCGTCCGGTAGGGAGATGAACTGTGATGATAATTCTTGAACTGCTCGCACAGAGCGGTGATCATAGTGTTGTTCAAATTTGTACTGTTGTCCGTAATGATCCTGTCGGGGATACCATATCGGCATATGAGGTTCTGCTTGATGAAGCGAGCAACCACATTCTTTGTAACAGAGGCATAGGAATCTGCTTCGACCCACTTGGTGAAGTAATCAATAGCGACCAAGATGAAGCGATGTCCATTGGATGTCGTAGGCTTGATCTCTCCAATCATGTCAATGCCCCACATTGCGAATGGCCAAGGAGCTGTCAGAATGTTGAGAGGAACAGGAGGAATATGTACCTTGTCGGCATAGACTTGGCATTTGTGGCAGGTACGGGAATTTTGATGACAATCAGCTTCCATGGTAGACCAGTAGTAGCCTGCCCTTAGAATCTTCTTAGCCACCGTATGTCCGCTCAAGTGGGTGCCAAATGTGCCACTATGTATTTCGGTCATGATCAACTCTGCTTCAACCTTGTCCACACAATGAAGTAGAACACAATCATGGCTGCGCTTATAAAGGATGTCATTGCTTAGGAAGAACTTGGCAGCGAATCTCCTTAAGAACTTTTTGTCATTGACGGAAGCTCCTTCAGGGTATTCTCGAGTCTGGAGATACCTTTTGATTTCATGAAACCAGGGTTGTTCCACTACTTCTTCGGTATTAATCTCATGACAGTGCGCCGGTTCGTCCATTCGCTCGATGGTAATTTGGGGAGCCTCGTTATCCCAGTTGAGTTTAAACATGGAAGACATTGTAGCCAGAGTATCTGCTAGCTGATTTTCTTCTCTCGGGAAATGCTCAAAGGTAATCTGCTCGAAATGAGGCAACAATGTCAAGACATGTTCTTTGTATGGGATAAGATTAGGATGTTTAGTGTCCCACTCTCCTTTGACTTGACTGATAACCAAAGCCGAGTCCCCAAATACGACCAAAGATTTGATTCCCAAGTCTATAGCAGCCTTGAGACCAAAGATGCAAGCTTCATACTCAGCCATGTTGATGGTACAGCTGAAGCAAAGTCGGGCAGTTAAGGGTGTATGGCAACCTTTCAGAGAAATGAGTATCGCACCGATACAGTTGCCAAGTGCATTTGAAGCACCATCAAAGTATAGGGTCCATCGGGATCCTTGTTCAGGTTCGTCATACGGTCAGTTACCTTCAATGTTGTCCAACGTCATGATGTCCTCGTTAGGGAAGTTGAATCTCATAGATTGGTAATCCTCGATGACTTAACGATCTAGATGGTCAGCTAGTACACCCCCCTTTATAGCTTTTTGGGTAGTATACTGGATATCATACTCATTCAGGATCATTTGCCATCTAGCGATTCTTCCAGATAAAGTAGGCTTCTCGAAGATATACTTGATCGGATCCATCTTGGAAATCAGCAGAGTGGTATGTGTCAACATATACTGCCTTAGCCGGCGAGCAGCCCATACCAAAGCGCATCAAGTTTTCTCGAGCAGTGAGTAGCGAGTCTCACAGTCGGTAAACTTTTTGCTAAGGTAATAAATGGCATGCTCTTTTTGGCCAGACTCGTCATGTTGGCCCAACACACACCCCATTGAGTTATCCAAAACAGTCATATACATGATTAACGGCCTTCCTTCGACGGGTGGCATCAGAATAGGAGGTTCTAGTAAGTAATCCTTTATCTTATCAAAAGCAACTTGACAATCATTGTTCCATTCAACCACCTGATCTTTCTTCAGCAACTTGAAGATTGGCTCACAGGTAGATGTCAGGTGAGAGATGAACCTTTCAATATAGTTTAAGCGTCCCAAGAATCCTCTAACCTCCTTTTCAGTGCGGGGGGCAGGCATTTCTTGTATAGCCTTTACTTTAGCTGGATCAACCTCAATGCCTTTGTTGCTGACAATAAATCCCAGAAGTTTACCAGACCTAACTCCAAAAGTGCACTTGCTTGGGTTTAGTCGGAGCTTATAGTCCTTCAACCTCGCAAACAGCTTCTACAAATGATCAAGGTGTTCTTCTTCCGTCTGTGATCGAGCTATCATGTCGTCTATGTAAACTTCGATCTCATGATGTATCATATCATGAAACAAAGCTACCATTGCGCGTTGATAGGTTGCCCCCTGCATTCTTCAATCCGAATGGCATCACTTTGTAGCAGAAGGTACCCCATTGTGTGACAAAAGTAGTTTTCTCCATGTCCTCGGGTGCCATTTTGATCTGGTTATAGCCCGAGAATCCATCCATGAAAGAAAATACTTTGTGCTGAGCTGTATTGTCAACCAAAATGTCGATATGTGGCAGTGGAAAATCATCCTTGGGGCTAGCCCTGTTTAAATCCTGATAGTCCACACACATTCTGACTTTGCCGTCCTTCTTAGGCATGGGCACAATGTTAGCAACCCATTGTGGATAAGAAGTAACAGCCAGAAAGCCAGCGTTAAATTGCTTCATTACCTCAGCTTTGATCTTCTCAGACATGTCGAGCCTCATTCGGCGAACCTTTTGCTTGATCGATGGACAGTCTTCTCTTGTAGGGAGACGGTGAACCACGATATTTGTATCTAGTCCTGGCATGTCTTTATAAGACCAGGCGAAGATTTCAACATATTCGTTCAACAACTGCACTAAGCGCTCTTTGACACTTGGTTCCAGGTTGGCACCCAATTTTACCTCTTTTTTGTCTTCCTTTGTTCCCAAGTTGATGGTTTCTAGCAACTCCTCATGAGGCAGAATAACCCTCTCTTCTTGTTGCAGAAGTCTGGCTAACTCTCCCGGCACTTCACAATCTTCGTCAACTTCGTACTCAGCATGATTGACCAAATCTTCAGAGTTATCGAAGGCTGAAGCAGAATAGTTACCCATGGAATCTGGAGTGGATGGGTACCTGCATTTGTGAGTGTGGGTGTGTGTAAGGGATAGCCATCTTTTAAACAAAACAAAAATGCAAAAGGGAAGAAAATGAACACAACGGTTTGTAGATGAAAGCGTCCAATTATTCATTAAAACATGGCATATGATAATGAAGAAAATCAAGCCCTTACAAATGGACCTATATGCCTCGGGCAAGGCATAAGGTGAAAATAGTGTACAAATTGTTTTAGTTATTAAAGACCGAAATAAGAAAATTTTCAAAGATAAAATTACTGGTTGATGAAGGTGATGGGAATAAAATCCTTTGCTTCCCAGTTGCTTAAACCCCCTTCGACGATCGGAAAAATCCAATCCTCAAAGTGGCCCTCTTCATCTTCATCTTCTACAACATTAATACCGTGGTGAGTGATCCTTACAGGTGGCTCTCCAGTCTTGGAACGATGCATAGCCTTCTATCCTGCAGCTGTAAACCCTAGTCCAAATTTTTTCGTCTTGTGGGAAAAATCAGGCAATTGCCCCCTGTGATCGGTGGAAATAGAACTGACTGTTTTGGAATGCTGGTTCGCGTTTGCGTTTGTTTTCGCAAAATGTCGCGGTAAGCAAGAGTCGCCACCGTCTTCTATTTTATCCAACAAGGACAGGACAAAAGCACAGAAAAATTCCTTTTCGAGATGTTTCTCGGGTTCGGGAGGTAGATTATAGAAAGGGAAGGTATTAGCACCCTTTCTATCCGTGGTTATCCACGGGCTCTTAGGTACTTGCTCACTGTTTTCAAAATTTTGCTTTTCTTTGTGATTGTAGGTTTTGAAAAGAGTTCTGTTTGAAAACTTCGATTTAACTCTTGTTTCTGTCCTCAAGAGTGTATGAAGTGTTGTTGAAAAAAACTTTGTTTGAAAAGTGTAAGTGCGAAAAATTTGTTTTGTTTTGAAAGAGCAAGTACCTAAGAACCTCTACCTACTCAAAAGGAATTAAACTGTGTAAATGTTCTTTAGACAGTGCTATCCCACTATTGAGGAGTAGGTAGCATCGTCGTTGGAGTTTTCGGGTCAATTCGATTTAAGGGACATGTGGTGGTCACTAAAGCAATGTTAGGACGCATTAGCGGTAACCCTAATGTCTTAGATCATTTTATCCGAGGCAACTGTTTCGGGGCAACTTATGATCTTTGGACAAGAGGGCGACTTCTAAAACTTCCTATACTCAATGACCACGTTTGAGGCAACCAAGTGAGGCGTACCCTAGGAGTGGCATGTGCAAATGTGTCAATTTTCAGTTATGTTATCTTTGTACATGTTATGGTGAGCTACGGTTGATTTTAAGTTAGGATAGATCTTGTCATGCATAGCCTATTATTCATACATCTAGCAGTTAATGGTTGCGGAAAATAAAACTAAGCTATTACAAGGCGTCAAGTATTTACATCGCCAAAAACAAACCCTTGAAAAATAAATGCGGAAAAGTAGATAAAAGCGATAAAAGGTCCTAAGTTGAAACTATTACATCCTTGAAGCAGATACAATATTGAAATATGAATCAAAAAATAATACGCGCGAAAAAATTGAATCGGAGAGTTTTTAGGGTTTTGACCCTTTTTAGGAAAGAAAGCATATTTTTGTTATTTTGAATTAAATAGAATTAAACCTAAGTTAATTAATTAATTAAATAAAAAAAGATATTTTTTTGGGTTTCTTTGAATGTTTAAGGAAATAAAATATAAAATGATTAAATATATATTAAAAACCTAATTCTAATTAATTTTAATTTATTGCAAAAAATATTAAAATTATGCCTAATTAGAAACTAAATCAATTAAGTTATTTATTTACAAAAACAATGAAATAGTGAAATTAATTTTAATAAATAAAATATTATATATTTTTTGTTTTCCGATTTTTTGTTATGAAAAAAAAATTAATTAGTTAATTGGTTAATTAAATAAAATAATAAAATAAATTAAGTAGAAGAAATATAGAAAAGAAAAAAAAGCAAACAAAAAAAAAGGAGTCTGGGCCTAGAAAGGGGGTGAAAAGAGCAATTCTGAAGCCCATTTACGTCCAGGCCTTGTTGACTTTCTGAATTGTCAACACGCTTGTTGACTGGAGACTATGGTGAGGACCCCATTCTGGCCATTGGATTTGGTTTGAGACCACCTGGATGAGATTTGGATGAGGGCGTACGATGCACTGCAAAGCCTGAAACGCGTGCAATTACCTGGAGAAAATAAGATAAATAATATTGGGGGACATGGGATTCGAATCCAGGTCCTGTTAGCCAATGAACAATCGCCCTAGCCACTGAGCCATTTGCTTCTTTTGTAAATATAATATACAAGAATTAATATGTATCAAACAAACACTTATGCCTGAAAAAAAATAAAAGCACGTAATTCAAATAGACCAATGGGAGGGCGACGTGTGGTCGTCTTCTCCAAATTTCTAGTTTTATTACCTGGGATTTTTATCCGCAGGAAAATCCGTGGGATCGTTCTAATATCACTTCCAGGTCATGTAAATGCACACTAAAGATATCAACGTGATCGTCTCTCTTCCTTGAGCATAAATATAGCCATGGTTGGCCTTGATTGTACCTGTACCAAAAATGCCTAAAAAATAAAGCTTGGAACCCTAGGTTTGGGTATCACGTTAGAGACCATGAAAACGAAATCAAATATTGTAGAATGCTTAGAAATTGAATGGCAAGCATGATTATACAAAAAAAATGGCAAAAGGATGCAAGATAACGGATTCACGATCCCATGTACAGGGTTGACTTCGTGATGACTTACAGCGCTATGTAGGTGATGAAAAGGCCTGGTTTTTATTCCAATCGCTTCAGGGGATGGCAGTCAAGCACTCTACGTTGAGCTTTGGTCTTGAGAATGTCCCTAATGCGGATTTCGATCTTCACTTTTTCCAAGCTTTTTTAGTTTTTTGGTTTGGCCGTTTTAGCAGTTCTTAGGTCGTCAATTAGGTTTGTGTGGCTTGTGTATGTATAAGGCAATGATTTTAGGTAAAGAGTTGAGCCAATATCCATGTACATTCAAGGTTTAGGATTTGATTTTATCACCATTGTTACCCTTTCCAAAAATAGGCCAAATATGAGATTTTGTGCACAAATAAGCCTTAGCACGAGTTGGTTGGTTGTCACATGATGTTTGCAAGCTGTACAAATCACAAAGATCCCTTTTCAATAATTTTTGGATTTTATTTGATTTAATATTGATTAATAATGAATTAAATCAATAAAAATGAAATAAAATAGAAAAATAAATTTTTGGTCATGAAATTAAGCATGGGACACGTGTGTGGCATGACAAGACTAAATCAAGTGGAAAAAGTGGGCCCTTTTGTCAAAAATTGGAATTTTGAGCATAATTGACTTTTGGCAAATTTGGAAAAATATCCAACTTCAACAATGCATAACTTCCTCAATTTTGAACTTTTGTAGGTTTTCTTGGACTTTTTCGAAACTTTGAGATGTCCTATAATCAACCCTTTTGGTCTCATCTCATTTTGATCTTCCATTATCATGTTATAAGCTTTGGCACAAAAGGTGTTTTTGTTGACTTTCAAAAATGACCTATAATGTCCAAATTTGTAACTTCTTGTGAGTGCATTTTCTGATCTTGGGGTGTGAATATGGATTTTAGGAAATTGCATCCTCTTCAAAATGAGCTTTGGATCGGTCATTTCTCATAAATTATGAGAAAGTTATGCTTGGTCAAAGTTGAGTTGACTTTTCCTGCAAAACCCTAATTTAGCAACTTTTGAATCTTGATGAATCTTGAGCAATCCTTGATGAATAATGATCAACCCTTGATCAAATTATGAATTATCCTTCAAAATGATAATGTTGACCAAAAATCTTGAGGTTTGACTGTATTTGGGTCACAGTTGACTTTTGCCCTAGCACAGTCGATTTTTGGGCCTCTTGAGCAATTGACTGACCAAAGTTTCTCTGCAAGGCTTGAAATTTGTCATGGATGGGCTTAAGAACATATTAAGACATTAGGGAGCATTTGAGGCCATTTGTATGTAAGGACCTTGATTCAACACAAAACCCTAATTTTGAATTGACTACCTTAGGAGGTGATTTGATTGTACAACCCTTGAGTCATTTTGAGCAATTTGAAGATCATTCTTGACAAATATTGAGGAATATGGGAGGGAAAATTTTGGGGTACAACAATTTCCCCTGTTCAATCTTCTTAAACCTGAGGATGTAGATTGGCTTGCGTGCCTTTCGTGATCCGAAGGTGGAAGATGATTGAACACTAAAGTGCCCAGAAATTTGCACTCGGATGGTGTAGTATCAGCATTGTGATGTCGGGAATGGGCTTACAGATTCCATTTGGAGATTGTTGGTAGGAGGATGGGCTTATAGATGCCATATGGAGATTGTTTATTGAATTGTAATTTTGTAAGTTGAAAGAAGGAACCTGTGTAGGGTTGCCTGATGATGAGTCCGTGTAAAACTTCTGGAGGAACCTGAGTAACGTTACTTTGTGATAAGGCCATGAAAAACTTCTGGAGGAACTTGAGTTAGGTGATAAGTCCGTGTAAAACTTCTGGAGGAATCTGAGTAAGGTTACTGTGGGATGAGTTCGTGTAAAACTTCATCTTGGAAATGAGAAGGAACCGGTGTAGGGTCGCCTGATGATGAGTCCGTGTAAAACTTCATCTGAAAGAGAGAAGGAACCGGTGTAGGGTTGCTTCATGGTGGGTTGTCTTCATTGACGGGTTGTCTTCATTGACGGGTTGTCTTCATTGACGGGTTGTCTTCATTGACGGATTGTCTTCATTGACGGGTTGTCTCTATTGACAGGTTGTCTCTATTGACAGGTTGTCTCTATTGACGGGTTGTCTCTATTGACGGGTTTTCTTCATTGACGGGTTGTCTCTATTGACGGGTTTTCTCTATTGACGGGTTGTCTCTATTGACGGGTTGTCTCTATTGACGGGTTTAGCATCAGAAAAATCTTTAGGAATCGATTTAACTGGATTTGTCTTCTTTGACTGGATTAGCATCAGAAAAATCTTTAGGAATCGATTTAACTGGATTTTGTCTCCTTTGACTGACTTGGCTTCAGAAAAATCTTTAGGAATCGACTTAACTGGTTTTGTCTCCATTGACATAATTTGAGAATTTAACTGCATCTTTCCTGAAAGGTAAAGGTCAGTCATATGCAATGCATGATATGGATCGAGCAATGATGTTCTCAACATAAATGATATTGTATGATATGATGCGTATATGCATGTATCATGATGTATGAAAATGTGATGTTTTAGCTGGGGAAAATAAATCCTGGAGTTGCTGGAGAATAGAGTTGAGTTCTTCGTTTCTGCTAGGGATAATGAACGAAGATGATGATGAGAATAAACCTGCAGGAGAAAAGAACTCCGTTGGGGAATAACCTTGATGAAGAGATTACTCTGCGGGGAATTACTCTATGGGAAGAGATGCTTTGCTGAGATTTTAACGATAACTCCGCTGGGGATTCCGTTGATAAGCTCTGTTGGGGATTTTGATGATAAATTCCGCTGGGGATAGAAAGAACTTCGCTGGGGATGACCTTTCAGTTGCAACTTGCTGAGGATAACCCAGTTAGACTCTTGTGGGGATAACCTCTGAATTTGGCTGAGGAGATGCATTTGTATTCTGCAGGGGACAAGCTTCCAGAATCTACTGGGGAAAATGATTCAATTCCATTGGGGAAACCTTTTTTAGACTGCACTGGGGAAATGGCTCCACTGGGGGTATCTTGTATTCCGCCGGGGAACATTCTTATATTTCGTTGAGGAATATTAAGACTGTCGGGGATTCTCTTTACGCTTGCTGGGGAATATCTTTATACTCCGCTGGGAAATATTAAGACCTTCTGGGAATACCGAGCCTTTTCGGGACTAACGGTAGACTAACTCTGCTTGGCGGAGAGTATTGCTGATTCGTCCATGGTTGCAGGTCTCAGTGGGGAGAGCTTCCATTACTGTCTTACTCTGCGGGGAGTGAAGGTATCTTGGTCATACTCTTCAACTGAATCTACCTTGTACCTGGAGGACATAGCAGCTTGTACAGTTCGGACAATTCTTATTGCCCCAGTTTCTACGGGAGAAGAAGGCCTATGACGTGCTTGATAACTGTCGATTGACAAATCTTCTTCTGGTAGGCAAGTGACGAGATGAAGGGACATAGTCGTACGCTTTGATCCCTAATTTTTGCCTGGACCGCCCTTTCGGGTTTTCAGTCCATCGGGATACCCTTTTTTGCCCAAGTCGCCTTTTCAGGTTTTCGACTCGCCGGGTGTACGGATTTTTTTCATTTTCATCCCTTATTTTTGCCCGAACCCTTTTGGTTCGTCGGGAAGCCCTTATTTTTTCCTAGGTGTGTCAACCTAGCGGGTCTTTGATTATGCGTAGTATTTTCTGATTATGTCCACGCTCTCAGGATGTAGGGAGGTGCCACTGTCAGTAGTGTCGTGTTGCCATACTACCAGAAGATCTTCGTTTGATCATGCAAGATTCGTTGCTGGACTTCATGTCCAATGCCCCAAGTGACTCAGGCAGAGATTTGCTCCTGGCTATTTGGCATTTTGAGAGATTCCTTGAATCTTGACTTGACTGCCCCAGATGATGGACAATGATCATGTCTTCCCCTTGGTTGGAAGTGTTTTTTCCACTTGAGGTGCCCCTTTTTATTGAGAAGGTTTTTGTTCACTAGATATTCTTCGTGCGAACTTCTCTGTTGTTTGAACAAATAGTCATATGCAAACAATGTTATTTTAAGAATGCAAATCTTATGTCTATCTTGAAGTTCTTTGAAAATGCAGTTTTCAATAAAACAAGCGAATTTTTTGTAAAATGTGATGTCAACTCAGGATTTTACAGCAAGCCCTACAGGAGTCAGGATACCTTTTGTAACAGTATGCTTTCGAACTAACCCATGCTTCAGCTAGGACTTTTTAAGGGTTATAACGTGGCCTGGTTCACGGTTTAAGAAACAAAAGATAAAGGCTCAAATTTTATTTGTACCCACCCGTTCTTCGTGATGTTCTTCAATCCTAAACTCAGCTAATCGTGCATTAGATCTTGTTTGAATCTTTGCCCTGATATACCGGTGATGGTTCGGATACTGACAGTTTATTTTGAACAGGAAGTCATTTCTTTTTTTGTCGAGGGTTAGTAGGACCTCTTTCTTTTCGATTTTATTATCCCTGTCTTTTTGCCTGAACTGTTTCTTTTGTGGTTACAGTCAGCGGGATGCCCCAGTTTTTTGTAAGTCTCCTTCATAGGTTTTGACTTATTGGGCTTTTATTTTGAGAGACAATGACCGCCTGTCCTTACGATTATACGGAACCATCACTGTCTTTTGTTTTGGAAGGACTCCTTTGATGCCATTCATTGTGCACCCGGATCAACTGAGAAAACTACCCTGCCCCAGGTTATAATTAAGGGTTTTAATTTTTGCGAAAAGAAAAACTCCAACTTCTTTGGCTCAAAGGGGTTGACGAGGGATTATCTTCCTTATAACTCCACTGTTTAGGATTTGAAACAATGCCTGTACATCGTCAGCGGGGTCTGTTCAAAAGCATACTGTAAAGATCGTGGTATCGTTTTCGTCATCCTCCCTCAAAAGGTTTCGAATTTTTTTAATCGAGAGTTGAACATCACAAAAAATGAAAGCAATTTGAATATAGTGAATACGAATGGACTGATTCAAAACAGACATATGCAATGCATTGATAAAGTAATAAAGTTTGACATGAATAAATGTTCGAACAATCAAAAGAAAATTACAACTTGAAAATTATAATAAACAAAAAGCCCTCTCTTGTCAGAACTTGTCACTTCAAATGGTGAGCCTTGGAGGGATGGTAGAAGAACTCAGCCTGACCATCTTGTGTGAATTTCAATGCTCCTTCATCAATCAGGTTTTAAATTTTGTACTTCAACTTCCAACAGTCGTCAGTATCATGCCCCGGGCTGTTAGAATGGTATGCACACCTTGCATCAGGATTGTAGTTGGGTGAAGAAGTCTTAGGATTCAGATGAGGTCCTACCAACGTCACCAGATTCAATTTCAACAGGTGTTGCAAAGCTTGGGACAACGACATGTTGAGCTTGGTAAACGGCCTATGATTAACCCGTTGTTTATGGCAGGGTTGTTGTTGGACCTGTGAGGTAGTAGCAACTTGGAGATGTTCGTTCTTCACCATACCAAACTCTTGTCTTATTGGAGGATGATTAATGATTTGATCCTCAGCCTTGACTATTTGCTTCATACTGTCTTGATGAAGCTGGTTGATCATGGTTCTCAGCTCTTCTTGTTCCCGGGCTAAGCTTTGGATAAGAGCCATCTGCCCCAGCATCTGGGTTCTCATTGCATCTACCTCAGCTTGCAGATGTTTCAGCCGTTCGTCCTTATTGTCTTCAGGACTCTTCTTGACCAAATTCCCCATGAGGAGTGTTCTCAACTCTTCCTGCCCCTTGGATAGGTTTAGGAAGATTTCCCTGAACTGAGTCTCTTGAGTATCAAGATCCTGGTTGTCTTGTTAGAGAGCCATTGCTGAAATAAACAGCGAGAACATGAGAGACCTGTAAAGGGTGACCTGTTATGCAATGATATGTATGATATATGTATGCAATGTTTTCAAGGATCTCGCGGGGTAAACAAGAAACTGTTAGAATCTGAATCTGGTAGCTTGATTGAAGGAACTTCATGTTGCTGAGAGTCCTTCTTCAAGAGTCAAGCTCACCATATCAAGTGGGTCATAGCCCCTGACTCAAGTTATCATGTTTTGATCTCCAAACAACCTTGGCTAGAGGAAAATAAATCCCCTTTGCCCCTTTCTAGACATTTGGTTCATCATGACCTGCATCACAAACCATTGAGATCCTTGAAATGGTTAAGGAAAATGCTATGGTATGATGTTATGATGTGTATGCCATGCGTTTAAGCAAAAGTGTGAGGTGATGTAACTAAGCCCTGCAATAAGTCCAAATTATTGGATAAGGACTGTAAACAAAACCTGCAAGTGTTGTACCCCTAATTTTGACCTAAGATACCATCTCCCATCTGCATCATTACATTGCAAGGGTTTTGACCTATTTTTATCAACTTTCAAAGCAGTTTTTAAATTCATAACTTTTTCAAGTTGAGAGCTGTTTATTTTTTGAACACTAAATTTATTAATCGATCAATGCTAAAACAATATTTATTTAATTATTTATTATTCTGAATTTAAATAATTGGGATTTATTTTCAGTTATTATATAAATTAAAGAATTATAAATAATAAAGTAAATATTTGAAAAGAAGTTTGTTAATTGACCGATGATGTTTATTTAATTATTTATTATTCTGAATTTAAATAATTGGAATTTATTTTCAATTATTATATAAATTAAAGAATTATAAATAATAAAGTAAATATTTGAAAAGAAGTTTGTTAATTGATCAACAATGTTTATTTAATTATTTATCATTCTAAGTTTAAATAGTTGAAATTTTATTTTCAGTTATTATAATTTAGAAGAATTATGAATAATGGAGTAAATAATTGAAGAGAAATTAATTGATCAATGATGTTTATTTAATTATTTATCATTCTAAATTTAAATAATTGGAATTGATTTTCAGTTATTATATAATTTAAAGAATTATAAATGATAAAATAAATAATTGGAAAGAAGAAAAGAATTAACTGATAAAATATTGGAGTTTTATTCATTTTATTCTAATTGTTACCATTGTTGTTTAAATACCGTATTTATTTACAACGTATTTACAATGATAATTTTTACAATGTTTAAAATGAAATAAAAGCTATCCTAATTTTTTTTCCTAAGTTCTAAATCTTCATCTTCTATCCAATACTTCTTTGATGCTCATTTGATTTTACCTGCAAGAGAATTAAAAGAAAAAGTCAGTAATGAATATATAATTAAAAGCAGAAAATTAATTTAGCGTTCATCATTAAAAGCAAACGGCTGGAATCAGTTTTTACCCTCTTTGCAAATCACGGGATTTCTCCCGGTTCACAAAAAGGGATGAATTTTTATTGATAAAAATGAATGCACAAATTAAAAATATGCACAAATTCATTTTTTTGTCAAAATTGCACATTTTAATTGTAAACTGCATAATTCAAAATCCACTGCATATTTCAAAAGCAAAACAGCATATGCATAGTCAAGTTACATGCTCAAAGCCAATATGCAACGTAAACTATCCAACATGGGGGAAGAGGCCAAAAATACAAAGGCTCCTCTACTGTACAATGCAGTTGACAAAGAGATGTGCAGTTTAAAACCAAATATGCAAGCAATATATTTCTAATTACATCATTTTCCAGCTTTGCTTTTTCAGAACTTAAAAGTACATACATCATTTTAATGTCAAACTGTACTAAGGAGAGAGAAGAGAGAAAGAGTGTGGGTTTACAGGTTTTGGTCTTAGGCAGAAAAAGGAATACAAAACAGAACAGCAGTAACACAGTAAGAAAAGGAAAGCATGAAAAAAGGATGTAGGCAACTGAATGTAACAGTAATGTGCAGAGGCATCAAAGGAAAATGGTTAAAATATTCATAACCTGAATCATCCAAAGCCAAGCCAACTAACTGTTATAACAACAACAAACCCTTCAAAAAAAGTTCAGAGAGAGTTG
The DNA here is from genome assembly GCA_948472305.1 of Vicia faba. Classification (NCBI taxonomy): domain Eukaryota; kingdom Viridiplantae; phylum Streptophyta; class Magnoliopsida; order Fabales; family Fabaceae; genus Vicia; species Vicia faba. The sequence goes on from OX451737.1 coordinate 1,493,303,154, forward strand.
ATAACCGTTTGAAGGCCTAAAACCAAAACTGAGTTCAAAAAATGCGTGAGAAGCCAAAAAACAAAGACAGATTTCCAAAACCTGTTTGAAGCCTCAAATGATAACCTGCTGTCTCAAGGCCAAAACCATGTCAAGGCCATAACCTGCATAAAACCAGAAGACACAAAAAACTGTCCAGCCAAAGCTTTAAGCCTTTCAAACCATAACCTGTAACACAAAGCTTAACAGCCAAAACCATGTCAAGGCCATAACCTGCATAAAACCAGTAAAACCAATATGGCCTAAAAACCATAAAACCAGTTCACCCTGTTCCCATCAACCTACATAAACCAGTAAAACCTTATGGCCTAAAACCATAAAACCTATTCAACCTGTTAAACTAGAAAACCATGCGTAGCCCAACCGTAACACAAAAGCCATAAACCATTAACCATCAATAATCTGTTTCCAGCCTCAACCAAACAAAAGAGAAATGTTCAAGGCAACACGAAGGCCTCAGAAATACATCATCATAGGCTAATACAAAAGAGGCAACAGAAGTAAGGCAAGAAGAAGAAGAGGAAAAAGCATACAAATGAAGGCAACTCATTCAAGCATCAAAGGCCCTCAGACAGTATCATCACTGGGCAAAAGCAACTGAAGCACAGCAAAGAAGAAGAGAAGAAAAGTATTCGAAAGCAACAGTGAAGCATACAAAGGCAAGAAGAGGAAGAGGATAAAGTTTTTGTTTTCAGGGTTTTCATCACTAAACAAAAGGGACAAAGAAACGAAATACCAGGAGTCCAGTCAAAGCCCAGTATCACGCGCCATCCCCTCGCCTTGGCCTCCTACGCACACCCCAACCTTTCTTCCTCCGTCTCCAAAGGTAATATTTCCCCCTCTTTTTCTGTCATATACCTCAAATCACCATAACAATAGGAATTCAAAATCAAAAATGGATGTAAAAATCACCACATGCAAAATTGTAATAAAACCCCTTTGAGATTCAAAACAAAATTTACCTTAAATCTGTCGCCCTAGCTTTCTCGTTGGAGGGAAGAGGAAGTTGAGGATGCCGGTGGCCTTGGGCAAGGAACTCAGAGGCAGAGACTTTTGACGAAGGAGAAGACGAGCGAAGAAGAACACGAGACGAAGAGCAGCGGCGCAAGACCTTAACCCTTTTTTCCCTAAACTAAAACAATGTTTAACCCTAACAAATTGTGAATGAATGGACTCAACCTGTTTCCCTTCACAAAAGCCCAAACGAATCCCATTATACACCCCCCCCCCCCCCCATTTCTGTTTTCTTGATTGGGCCCTTTAAAAACCCTTTAGCCCATAAATTGTTATTATTTATCCCTTTATTTTTGGCCATCCCCCTTTCTATTTGCTTTCTTTTAGTTTTTTATAGAATTTTCATTAATTTAGTTAATTAGCAAAACTTAATCAAATAGATGTGTAATTTAATTAAAACATTTTTAAATAATTTGACCATTTTTATTAAGTTTAGTTTTAGGTTTAATTTAGTAATTTTTAGTATTCCTTTTAATTAGGTTTAAGTTAGTAGCTTTTAAAGTTCTAATTTAGTTTAGAATTATTTAATAATTCTTAAAGTAATATTTTATATTAATATTAAAAAAACATATAAAATAAGAAACTTAAAAAATATTTTATTTTCCTTAATTAATTCTCTTGCGTTAATATTAAATAAAAAATATAAAATGCATGTTCACATCCTTTAGTCTGTTATTTAATTGTATGGTTGTATATGATTTATCTATCTGATTTTCAGTTTGATTTATTTCATCTTTATTTGATTATTCCATTTACGTCTAAATCCAAGAGAAAAATGATTAAATTTGTTGACTTCATGTCCTCAAATCCAGTCACGCGAATATCTTCATTTCATTAAAACTTAGGATAATTTTTCCCCAAATATTCAATCTTTTCAAAACTTATACCTTTTAAGCCAAAACTTCGACATTAGGTCGTCGCACCTTCAAAAACCCATCCGTACCCCCTTTCGGCCAAAACAATTTATTTTTAATCAAATGAACAATTTTAATAAACAGATATTTCAAAAGGTTCCTATAGAGTACTATAGATGCATTGGGTGCTAATACCTTCCCATTGTATAACCAACCCCCGAACCATAGATCTCTTTTCAAAAACGCCTTGTATTTTCATTACTTTTAAAAGTATTATTTACATTGCATATTTAGGGCTTTATTTCGCTCTTTCCCCTTTTCCCTTGGAAATAATAAAGCGCTATGGCGACTCTTGCTTTTGTGAGACGAATTAATCAATAATTCGATCTCTGATTTACCCCGCTACATTTTTTATCGCTACAGAATTGGCGACTCTGCTGGGAATAGATTGACCTCTTGCTGGTCCATCCCTAAGTGGGTTAAGCCTAGTTTGTTTTATCTGTTTTATTATTATTTGATTTGTTTGATTATGTGTTTAAATTGGGGTTGTTTGGGTTTTTTTTGCAAAGGACGAATCCTATACCCGGATTAAGTTACACTTAAGGAATAGGACGGGCGGTACAGTCATGTTAACTTTGAGGGAGTAATCCCGAAGAAGTAGGCATGAGATCCCCCACTCAATGGAAGGCCCTCTTGAACATAATATTTGTTTACCGAGTAATCGGGAAGACATTATTATTTTCGACCTGGGAGCCAGAGAAATTGAGAACCATAGAACCCTAACCCATCTTGGCCTTTTTAGGTGTAGCGCGGAGACTATAACGGAGTAATTCGGAAGTAGTTGTTACGCGATGCTACGCTCGGATGAGTTTCTCTTGAGAATATTGCTAATTATTGGGTAATCAAGACGTTGGCAATATCCGAAGGAGGAATGTAGACTCTGGGAACTCTTAGAACCTTGTCTTACAGGTGTGATTGAACCGTTAGTACATACCTTGGGGTGGGCTTTACCCTCGACTCCATGCTGAAACGTTGAACCTTTGAACCCCATGTTTGTGAACTTGTGTGTAACTGTTGCATTATCATTCATTCATGCATTCATCAACATTTTTGTAAAAAACTTGTTTTTCAAGGAACTTAGGAATGATTTTTGCAGACATCTCAGGTACTATTATTATGGAATTTGGAAGGAGAAACACTCGAAGTTTTAGTTTTAAGGAGCCCGAGATTGAAGAACTGAAGAGTTTAATTCCTAAGATCAAGAACCCGACGGATTTTCGGAAGAAGTATGGGTCCATTATACCTCTCATGAAGCGCAAGATGAAGGAAGTCATCCTTAATACGTTGGTCCAATTCTACGATCCTTTGTATCGATGTTTCACCTTTCCGGATTACCAGTTGATGCCCACCTTAGAAGAGTACTCCTACATACTTGGTTTGCCGATCACCGACTGTGTTCCTTTTTCTGGCTTAGAAGAGGAACCCAAATCTCACGAGATAGCGACCATCACCCACTTGAAGAAGTCAGAGATAGAGGAGAGCATGACTACAAAAGGGGGAATCCGAGGCTTGTCTGCGCAGTTTTTGTTGAGGAAAGCTCGTCATTTCGCTGAGATAAAAGATACTATTGCCTTTGAAGACGTCTTTGCTTTACTCGCGTATGGTCTATTCTTGTTCCCTAACGTTGATAAGTTTGTGGACATCAACGCCATCAGAATTTTCTTGATTGGAAATCCGGTCCCTACGTTGCTAGGAGATACCTACTACTCCATCCATCTTCGAAACTCTTATCAAGGAGGGATGATCATTTGTTGTGCACCGTTGTTGTATCAGTGGTATGTTTCTCATCTACCTAGGTCTAATGTTTTCTGGGATCTCGAGAAGGAGCCGCGATGGGCGCCAAAAATTATGGCTCTCACTCATTTCGACATTGATTGGTATAATCAAGTTTACTATGACGTGAAGATCATCGATAGCTGTGGTGCTTTTCCTAACGTGCCTCTTTTTGGTACGAAAGGTGGAATTAACTATAACCCTGTTCTCGCGCGCCGTCAGTTTGGATACCCGATGAGGGACAAGCCGAACAACATCCATGTGAGTGGTTTCTTTCTACAAGAAGGGCAAGATCACCAGGCAGCTAAGAGGGAGATTGAAGGAGCTTGGCGCCACATCCATAGGAAAGGGAGAGACATGTTAGGACATAGGGGTGCCGTTTCTTTGGAGCCTTACCTACAATGGGTCCGCGCTGGGGCTTGTGCTCTCAAGATGCCCTATAAACCTGAGAAACCTTTATTCCCTACCGTTGCATCATCATCTGTTGATATCCCTATCGAGAGTATGTGAGAATACCAAGGAAATCTGGCTAGGATGAAGTCCGAGAGAGATGCTTGGAAAGAAAAGTATAATATGTCTGAATATGAGAATCGGGTCCTGGCTCGACAACTAAAGGAAAAGGAGGATTTGCTATTTATTCAAGACGGCTGGTTCATTGATCATGATGAGAAACTTCGTCAAAAGGATGCTTTACTGAAGAAGTATGCTAGTGAAAGGAAGAGAAAGAAGGAAGGTTCGGTAAGCGTTGCTCTCGTTCCTAATCCGCAAAAGGAAATCATTGATCGAATGGTAGCTGAGAAGAAAGAGATGGAAGATTTTTATGAAGAGAAGATTAGGAAGCTCCGGTTACAGTTGGCATTTGGTCCTTCATCTGATGATTCTGAGTGATCTTTAGTTCTTAGTTTTATTTTATTGATGTCATTTTGTAAAACTCTGTAAAAGGGCTTCATGTTCCGAAGTTGTAATTTACTGCTTTTATTATGGGCTTCATGTTCCAAAGTTGTAATTTACTGCTTTTATTATGGGCTTCATGTTCCAAAGTTGTAATTTACTGCTTTTATTATGGGCTTCATGTTCCAAAGTTGTAGTTTACTGCTTTTATTATTGGGTTGTTATCCCAAAGTGTAATTTATTGTTTTGTTGTTCCAAAGTTGTAAGTTGTAATTTACCGCTTTTGATTAATGAAATGAGTTGTTGTTGTTCCAAATTCCTTTACCATTGATGTGTGCAAAATTATTGAAGTTCCTTGAAAAACTATTAAAATGAATTATCAGTTGCATCACATATCATGCATCATCCAATATTCCACTTCACATGTTTTCTAGAGTCTTATCCTTGTTTCTTTTTCCACTCCGATAGATTGTCAAGCTGTCTCATCAATACGATACTCGAGCCAATCGTCAGAGGAAGATGGAAGATCTAGAACAGGAAAACCATGAGCTTCGTGAGGAGGTCGCTACCCTTCGTGTCGGTATGGAAAAGTTAACTGCGCTAGTGGAAAGTTTGATGGCTGCTCAGAATCAGCCATCGACTACAGCTGCCGAGATTCAGACTTCAACTACCGTGGTTTCCGAGATTGTCACCGTTCCAACATCTGTTACTCAAATCAACTCTCCGCTTCAACATCAGATGCCAAAAGGTTTTCCGTGGGGAATGCCTTACAACTTTGTGCCAGAGGGGTATCATCCTGTCGTACAACCTTTGTTTCAACCTACTTTGTCTCTTCCTCAACCAGAGACAACTGCCATGCCGCCGGTAATCCCGTCTGTAACACCTTTCCCGCAACCGGTAATGACAATTGTCGCTCCTGTGGTTCACTCCGTGCCATACCTGAATGAACCTACTTATCCTGCCGAGCCTGCTGAAAGTTTGGGTCTTTTTGATAGAATGGAGGAATTTCAAGACCAATTCCAAGAAATGCAGAGGGAGCTCAGAGCATTAAAGGGGAAGGATTTGTTTGGAAAGAACACGCATGACCTTTGTTTAGTTCCGAATGTCAAGATTCCAGCAAAATTCAAAGTGCCAGACTTTGAAAGATATAAGGGGGATTCGTGTCCTCGGAGTCACTTGACTATGTACGTAAGAAAGATGTCTACGTATTCTGATGATCATGACTTGTTGATTCACTATTTTCAAGACAGCTTGACGGGTGCTGCTCTAAAGTGGTATATGGGTTTAGACAGCATTCGGATCCGCAACTTCAACGATCTTAGCGAAGCCTTTGTTCACCAGTATAAGTACAACGTTGACATGGCACCGGACAGGGATCAACTCCGGGCGATGTCCCAGAGAGACAGAGAGTCTTTTAAGGAATACGCCCAGAGGTGGCGTGAAATTGCTGCCCAAATCTATCCACCTCTTGAGGAGAAAGAGATGACGAAGATATTCTTGAAGACTTTAGGTTCCTTTTACTATGAAAGAATGATCGCCAGCGCACCCAGTGACTTCACCAAAATGGTAAGCATGGGCATGCGGTTGGAGGAAGGGATTCGTGAAGGGCGTTTGGTTAAAGAAGGAAGTCCGTCTTGCAGTACCAAGAAGTTTGGAAGTGTTTTCCCAAAAAGAAAAGAACAGGATGTCAGCGCAATCTTCCCAGGGAGACCGAGGAGAGGTTACTCACACGTTGCGGCAGTCACTCCGGCTGTCCGCCCAGCTTTGATGACCCCAACTCATCAAACCCCACCAACTCAACAACGACCATTTCAGCAGCAGCCTCGACAACAGGCTTATCCATTCAACAACCAGAACCGTTCACCAAGGAAGTCGCAATTCGATGCCATTCCTATGACTTATACTGAATTGTTCCCTGCTCTTATCAGAAAGAACCTCATAACGACGAAGCCTCCTCCTGTCGCACCAAATAGTACTTCTCCGTGGTACAAGGCGGATCAGTTTTGTGAATATCATCAAGGGTCGCCGGGGCACAACCTTGAAAATTGTTTTGCTTTGAAGGCGGACGTGCAGAGGTTGATTAAGAATGGTATCTTGTCTTTCAAGGATTTTAACCCAAATGTTAGAGATAATCCTTTGCCTCGACATGGGGCAGCATCAGTGAATATGGTGGAAGGTTGTCCGGGAAAGTTTCGAGTTTTTCAAGTTGAACACATAAGAGAGTCGTTGATCAGGTTACATCAGAGCTTAAGAAGACTTGCCTTTGTTAGGCATCAGCATGATTATGATGTTTGTGAATTTTGTTCAAGAGAGGTTGATTGCCCTATTGTGAAGGAGGATATTCAAAAGTTGTTAGACCAGAGGGTTATCACTATTACATATGACAGAGATCCGGAGGATGAACTGAATGTTATAATACCACAATTCAATTTGCCTGAATCAGTAGAGATTGTTTACGACAGTCAGACTGCACATGTTGCTCCTTTGATCATTTATCCACCTGGTCCTATGCCTTACAACTCAGACCAAGCTATACCATATAAGTATAATGCCACAATGATTGAGAATGGGGTAGAAGTCCCTATACCAACAAGGCCGTCTTTTGTTAACATCGCTGATGTGAGTAGAGTTACGAGAAGCGGACGCGTCTTTGCAGCAGTACCTTTGAAGAGACCAGAAGTTCAAATCAGGAGACCCATACCGGCAGAAATTCCAGCGAGGAATGTTGAACCAAGGGTTGAGATAGGCCGATCCAATGAACCTATCCCTCATCCTGAGGACGATGAGATTCTGAAGCTTATCAGGAGAAGTGAATATAAGATTGTGGACCAACTATTGCAAACTCCTTCCAAGATTTATTTGCTTGCTTTACTAAGAGATTCTGGTGCCCATAGAGAAGCTTTGATGAAGGTCTTGGACCAGGAATTCGTGGATCATAATGTGACGGTTGACCAATTTGATGGAATTGTGGGAAATATTACTTCGTGTAACAATCTTGGTTTCAGTGATGAAGAGCTTCCGGGGGAGGGAAGGAACCATAATATGGCTTTGCATATCTCAATAAGTTGTGGAAATGATACTTTATCAAGTGTGTTGGTAGATACAGGTTCGTCGTTAAATGTAATGCCCAAAACTACATTAGCTCGACTCTCATATCCAGGTGCTCCCATGAGACCTAGTGGAGTAATTGTTAAAGTGTTTGATGGTTCTAGGAAGACTGTCATTGGTGAAGTGGATCTTCCTATAGTAATTGGCCCTCATACTTTTCAGATCACTTTTCAAGTAATGGATATTCGTGCCGCCTACAGTTGTCTATTGGGTCGTCCATGGATCCATGATGCAGGGGCAGTCACTTCCACGCTCCATCAGAGATTGAAGTTTGTAAGGCATGGAAAGCTGGTAATGATTGGTGGAGAGCAGGCTATGGTGGTAAGCCATTTGTCATCTTTCTCTTTTATTGATGCTGATGAGGATGTTGGAACCCAATTCCAAGCTCTATCTGTTGCTAATAATGAAGTAAAGAAGCAAGGGACATCTATTTCTTCTTTTGAGGATGCGCGACGAGTGGTTGAAAGTGGTTCGGCTGAAGGTTGGGGCCAGGTGTTGACTTTGCCCGAGAACAAGTCTGGAGAAGGTCTTGGTTTTCATCCCGTGTCTGCAAGAGTCAAGCAGGAGGTAATTACTCGTCCGATTCAAGAAGTTTTCTGAAGCGCAGGTTTTATCCATCCGACTCCTCCTGAAGTTGATGCTATAATAGGAGACGATTCTGAAGAGGATTTACCCGATTTTGTAACGCATGGAGTGGTTTTCCAGAACTAGATTGTTGTTGATGTTCCTGTTGTGATGCACATTTCTGAGTAATGTTTTGTTTTATTTTTAAAAAAATTTCGCTCTGCCCAAGGCGAAAAGTATTTGTGTCGGGCTATGATGAAAATAAATCCTTTTGCTCTGCCCAAGGCAAAAGAGAAATGTCTGGGCTCTTTGTTTCAAGTATTTCCCTTCATGAATAAAAATGTTATTTTGTCCACTACTGTTTTATTTTTCACATTTTCTGGGAAATAGTAATGAAAATTAATTGGTAGTAATAGGAAAATATAATAATATTTTGTTTCATTTGTACAACATTCATATTAATCGATTTCTAAAATAAAGCATAATCATATGTGCAGATTAATCCATGACTTAACCATTGAAAACAATGATCCTATGCCCTCTCCCAACTTTGAATTCCCTGTGTTCAGAGCCGAAGAAGAGGATAGTGAAGAGATTCCTGTTGAAATTTCCTGTTTACTTGAGCACGATGAAAAGACTATTCAGCCGTTTGAAGAACCTATAGAGTTGATCAATTTGGGTGATGAAGAAGATAAAAAGGAAGTCAAAGTTGGAGCATTGCTTATCCCAGAGGTCAAAGAGAAAATGTTGGAGCTTCTCAAAGAGTATGTTGATGTGTTTGCTTGGTCCTACCAAGATATGCCAGGTTTGGACAACAATATTGTGTAGCATCATTTACCGTTGAGACCTAAATGTCCGCCGATTAAGCAGAAGTTGAGAAGGACTCGTCCCGATATGGCTGACAAGATCAAAGAAGAAGTTCAAAAACAAATTAACGCAGGTTTCCTTGTTACATCGGTCTATCCTCAATGGTTAGCCAATATAGTGCCTGTTGCTAAGAAAGATGGCAAAGTTCGAATGTGTGTAGACTATAGAGATCTGAATAGAGCTATCCCAAAGGATGACTTCCCATTACCGCACATTGACGTTTTAGTCGACAGTACCGCAAAGTTCAAAGTCTTTTCTTTCATGGATGGTTTCTCTGGTTACAATCAAATCAGGATGGCACCAGAAGATATGGAGAAGACAACCTTCATTACACCGTGGGGAACATTTTGTTATCGGGTTATGCCGTTTGGTTTGAGGAATGCTGGTGCAACATACCAAAGGGCCATGACTGCTTTATTCCATGATATGATGCATAAAGAGATAGAAGTGTATGTAGATGACATGATTGCCAAATCACAAACTGAGGAGGATCATTTGGAACATTTATTGAAGTTATTCCAGCGTTTGAGAAAGTATAAACTCCGTCTGAATCCCAACAAGTGCACTTTTGGTGTTCGTTCTGGAAGACTTCTGGGTTTCATTGTCAGTCAGAAAGGTATTGAGGTAGATCCTGATAAAGTCAAAGCTATTCGGGAAATGCCCGCACCCAAGACAGAAAAACAAGTAAGAGGATTCCTTGGGAGACTGAATTATATTTCTAGATTTATATCTCACATGACTGCTACCTGTGGGCCGATTTTCAAGCTTCTCCGAAAGAACCAAGGATGTGTGTGGACAGAAGATTGTCAGAGAGCTTTTGATAGCATCAAAGAATATTTGCTTGAACCTCCCATTTTGATTCCTCCGATGGAAGGAAGACCTTTGATTATGTATCTGACTATATTGGAAGATTCCATGGGATGTGTGCTTGGTCAACAAGATGAGACTGGAAGAAAGGAACATGCCGTATATTATCTGAGTAAGAAATTCACAGACTGTGAGTCTCGATACTCATTGCTTGAGAAAACCTGATGTGCTTTAGCTTGGGTTGCTCACCGTCTGCGCCAGTATATGATTAACCACACCACTTGGTTGATCTCCAAAATGGATCCGATCAAGTATATCTTTGAGAAGCCCGCCTTATCTGGAAGAATAGCCCGTTGGCAGATGTTGTTATCCGAATATGACATTGAGTATCACACTCAGAAAGCAATCAAAGGGAGTATTTTAGCCGACCATTTGGCTCACCAACCAATTGACGATTACCAATCCATCAAGTTTGATTTCCCAGATGAAGATGTTATGTACTTGAAAGCTAAAGATTGTGAAGAGCCGTTACCTGAAGAAGGACCTGATCCCGAATCTCATTGGGGTTTGATATTTGACGGAGCTGTGAATTCTTATGGAAATGGAATTGGGGCAATCATTGTCACTCCCCGAGGTACTCATATCCCGTTCACTGCGAGATTGAAGTTTGACTGCACGAACAACATGGCTGAGTATGAGGCATGTATTATGGGTCTCGAAGAAGCAGTGGATCTAAGGATTAAGATTCTTGATATTTACGGAGATTCGGCATTGGTAATTAATCAAATCAAAGGAGAATGGGAGACTCGTCATCCTAGTTTGATCCCTTACAGAGACTATGCTAGAAGATTGTTAACTTTCTTTAACAAAGTGGAATTACATCATATCCCTAGAGATGAAAACCAAATGGCTGATGCTTTAGCTACTTTGTCTTCAATGTTTCAAGTGAATGGTTGGAACGATGTGCCTACAATCAGAGTTATGCGCCTTGACAGACCTGCTCATGTGTTCTCAGTAGAAGAGGTTACCGACGACAAACCGTGGTTCTATGACATTAAACGTGTTCTTCAAACTCAAGAGTACCCGCCTGGGGCATCCAATAAAGATAGGAAGATGTTGAGAAGATTAGCAAGCAGTTTCTTCCTCAATGAAGAAGTTTTGTATAAGAGAAATTACGACATGGTCTTGCTCAGATGTGTAGACAGACGTGAAGCAGACATGCTAATGCAAGAAGTACATGAAGGATCTTTTGGCACTCACGCCAACGGACATGCGATGGCTAAAAAGATGTTGAGAGCTGGTTACTATTGGATGACAATGGAATCTGATTGCTGCAAATATGTGAAGAAATGTCATAAATGCCAGATTTATGCGGACAAGATGCACGTGCCACCGACTCTCCTCAATGTTATCTCTTCACCGTGGCCTTTCTCTATGTGGGGCATTGATATGATTGGAATGATTGAACCCAAAGCTTCAAATGGTCATCGTTTCATCTTGGTAGCGATCGATTATTTTACTAAATGGGTGGAAGCATCATCTTATGCTAATGTAACCAGACATGTGGTAGTCAGATTTATCAAGAATCAGATCATTTGTCGATACGGTATTCCGAGCAAGATCATCACTGATAATGGTTCGAATTTGAATAACAAGATGATGAAAGAGCTTTGTGAGGAGTTCAAGATCGAACATCATAATTCTTCTCCTTACAGATCGAAGATGAATGGGGCTGTTGAGGATGCTAACAAGAACATCAAAAAGATTGTCCAGAAGATGGTGGTAACTTATAAAGACTGGCATGAAATGCTTCCGTTTGCTCTGCATGGATACCGTACTTCAGTTCGAACTTCAACAGGCGCAACCCCATTTTCCCTGGTTTACGGTATGGAAGCAGTACTCCCCGTGGAGGTTGAGATTCCGTCTCTGAGAGTGTTGATGGAAGCTAAACTTTCTGAGGCCGAATGGTGTCAAAGTAGATATGATCAGTTGAATTTAATTGAAGAAAAGAGATTGACAGCTTTGTGTCACGGTCAATTGTATCAGTAGAGAATGAAGAAGGATTTTGATAAGAAGGTTCGACCATGCGAGTTCAGAGAAGGTGACCTTGTGCTCAAGAAGATATTATCTTTCCAACCTGATTCTAGGGGCAAGTGGGCTCCTAATTACGAAGGACCGTATGTCGTTAAGAAAGTTTTCTCTGGAGGTGCCTTGATTCTCACCAATATGGACGGTGAAGAGCTCCCGCGCTCCATGAACGCCGATGCAGTCAAGAAGTATTTCGCTTAGGTTTGAGTTGACAGTTTGCTAAGTTGAAAACCCGAAAGGGCGGCTTAGGCAAGCTTTTGGTCAGACCAGTCTTGGCATTTGAACACATTTCGGAATTCGAAGTTGTTAGGGAGAATAGTGATCATTGTTTTTGTGTAACCTTTTTCTTTCATGTACTATTTACCAATTTTTTGTAAACCGTTGGAGTCGCGTTGTTAGCGAACTACCATCTTATTGATGAAATTTGAGCATTTACCTTTTATGGGCAAAATTTTAATTTTTACGGAAATATTTGAAACAAAGTTATTTAGAGTATTCTTATTTTAAAAATGTGTCGTGAATAATGAAAGGAATATTAACAGTTATTCCGAGGATGGTCAAGCCATGAAATGCAAAACAATACAGTAATTTATCCTTGCATGATGAACATGTTTTATTTCAAAATCGTCACGAGGTGTTGGTTGTGTCGAACTTGTGTTTCTAGTGGTACTAAGTTTGGTGACTCCCCAGTTTTTCCAGTTAAGCGTTGTTTTGGCTACCTTTATTTGGGCAATTTCTGAAGTGTGGTACGCTTCATCTCATGCCAGTAGTCTATTGGTATTAGAAGATTGGATTTGAATACTTTTCTCCTCAGAAGACTTGAACCTTGTGGCGTTTTACGCTCCGACGTTGCTTTGGAGTTCCAGTTCCAATTATTTTCCGTCTTTTTAAGATTGGCCGAGTATCTATTATGTCGTGACATCTTATTGTCTTCAAGATATTCCATCTGTTCGTTTTGTCAGCATAACATTCATTTACTCCTTTACACTTACATCAGTATGCATATTCACATTTGCCGTTGATTTTGGGTTGTGTACTTTGTTTTTAATACAAGGTACAGTTTCTTTCCAAGTAGAAAGTTAGCTTAGGCAGAAAATGTGTTTCCTTTCTAAATTCCCCAACTGAGTTAATCCTCGTGGATGATTTTTGATTTAGTTTGCCTTGTCCATTTCTGGATAGGATGAATCCCCCAATCAAATTACTTTCTCATTGGGCGGAGTCTTGTTGACTGTCTTCTCTCTGGTTTATCCCTGGAGGGAGTTTTTTTTGTCTCTTGCATAGGCTATCTCTTGATTTTCCCCAGTGAAGTCGCGACCTAGACGAATGGTGCATTTATTTTGCACATTTAAGTATGTGATCTCCTCGGGAAGGATTGACTCATGATTCTCTTTGACGAAGATTTTATTCTCTACCAGTGTCATCACAATTTCCTTCTGAGTTATTTTTGGAAAACGACAAGCGGCGATCTCTTCATGAGCAACTTGTACGTTATTTTTTTGGAAAACGGCAAGCGGCGGTCTCTTCATGAGCAACTTGTACGTTATTATTTTTGGAAAACGACAAGCGGAGGTCTCTTCATGAGCAACTTGTACGTTATAGACATCGTTGGAAAACAGCAAGCGGCAGTCTCTTCATGAGCAACTTGTGCGTTATTATTATTTTTGGAAAATGGCAAGCGGCGGTCTCTTCATGAGCAACTTGTACGTTATTATTTTTGGAAAACGACAAGCGGCGGTCTCTTCATGAGCAACTTGTACGTTATAGACATCGTTGGAAAACGGCAAGCGGCAGTCTCTTCATGAGCAACTTGTGCATTATTATTATTTTTGGAAAACGGCAAGCGGCAGTCTCTTCATGAGCAACTTGTGCGTTATTATTATTTTTGGAAAACGACAAGCGGCGGTCTCTTCATGAGCAACTTGTACGTTATTATTTTTGGAAAACGACAAGCGGCGGTCTCTTCATGAGCAACTTGTGCGTTATTATTATTTTTGGAAAACGACAAGCGGCGGTCTCTTCATGAGCAACTTGTACGTTATTATTTTTGGAAAACGACAAGCGGCGGTCTCTTCATGAGCAACTTGTGCGTTATTATTATTTTTGGAAAACGACAAGCGGCAGTCTCTTTATTTGAGCAACTTGTACGTTATTATTTTTCTGGGATACAGCAAGTGGCGGCTTCTTTATTTGAGCAGCTTGTATGCTATTAACATCTTTGAAAGACAACAAGTGGCAGCTTCTTTATTTGAGCAGCTTGTATGTTATTGGTATTTTTTTGGAAAACAGCAAGTGGCGGCTTCTTTATTTGAACAGCTTGTATGTTATTGACATCCCTGGACGATAGCAAGTGGCAGCTTCTTTATTTGAGCAGCTTGTATGTCATAGTATTTTTGGAAGACAGCAAGTGGCAGCTTCTTTATTTGAGGCAACTTGTGTATCTACAACCTTATTATTTCAGCATTAATGAGTATATCTCCGGAAATCTCGCAGAGGAGTTTGTTATGAATCTTTACCTTCAGAAGTCGGTAATCTGTCGCCAGCAAATTTGATACTCTCTGTCTATCGTTGACCTTGAGTTGTGAACTCACTGTTATTTTGGGTCAATAATCTGTTTTATGGCCTATGCAGGATGCCTTCTTTGTTAGGGTCAGAGGTCGTATTCCCTCAATTTTATTCGCCGTTAAGAGTCTGTCATTTGAAGTCGATAGCTCGTTTCCCCAATAGTGTATAATCAATGTCTCTGTGTTTTATTGGTGTTTGATTACTCCAGCATTGTCTTGTTTCATACAATATCTTTCTTTGTGAATTCAATCACTACATTCATATCAAACATAATGGCGGTATCTTAGGGCAAAAATTTGCGTATTATGTATTTAAGTACCTTCAATCTCGTCGAGACGAAGATTTTAATCTTCATATCTCCGGATAGAAGAAACTTAAATAGGGGCAGCTGTTGTACCCCAAATTTTGACCTAAGATACCATCTCCCATCTGCATCATTACATTGCAAGGGTTTTGACCTATTTTTATCAACTTTCAAAGCAGTTTTTAAATTCATAACTTTTTCAAGTCGAGAGCTGTTTATTTTTTGAACGCTAAATTTATTAATCGATCAATGCTAAAACAATATTTATTTAATCATTTATTATTCTGAATTTAAATAATTGGGATTTATTTTCAGTTATTATATAAATTAAAGAATTATAAATAATAAAGTAAATATTTGAAAAGAAGTTTGTTAATTGACCGATGATGTTTATTTAATTATTTATTATTCTGAATTTAAATAATTGGAATTTATTTTCAATTATTATATAAATTAAAGAATTATAAATAATAAAGTAAATATTTGAAAAGAAGTTTGTTAATTGATCAACAATGTTTATTTAATTATTTATCATTCTAAGTTTAAATAGTTGAAATTTTATTTTCAGTTATTATAATTTAGAAGAATTATGAATAATGGAGTAAATAATTGAAGAGAAGTTAATTGATCAATGATGTTTATTTAATTATTTATCATTCTAAATTTAAATAATTGGAATTGATTTTCAGTTATTATATAATTTAAAGAATTATAAATGATAAAATAAATAATTGGAAAGAAGAAAAGAATTAACTGATAAAATATTGGAGTTTTATTCATTTTATTCTAATTGTTACAATTGTTGTTTAAATACCGTATTTATTTACAACGTATTTACAATGATAATTTTTACAATGTTTAAAATGAAATAAAAGCTATCCTAATTTTTTTTCCTAAGTTCTAAATCTTCATCTTCTATCCAATACTTCTTTGATGCTCATTTGATTTTACCTGCAAGAGAATTAAAAGAAAAAGTCAGTAATGAATATATAATTAAAAGCAGAAAATTAATTTAGCGTTCATCATTAAAAGCAAACGGTTGGAATCAGTTTTTACCCTCTTTGCAAATCACGGGATTTCTCCCGGTTCACAAAAAGGGATGAATTTTTATTGATAAAAATGAATGCACAAATTAAAAATATGCACAAATTCATTTTTTTGTCAAAATTGCACATTTTAATTGTAAACTGCATAATTCAAAATCCACTGCATATTTCAAAATCAAAACAGCATATGCATAGTCAAGTTACATGCTCAAAGCCAATATGCAACGTAAACTATCCAACATGGGGGAAGAGGCCAAAAACACAAAGGCTCCTCTACTGTACAATGCAGTTGACAAAGAGATGTGCAGTTTAAAACCAAATATGCAAGCAATATATTTCTAATTACATCATTTTCCAGCTTTGCTTTTTCAGAACTTAAAAGTACATACATCATTTTAATGTCAAACTGTACTAAGGAGAGAGAAGAGAGAAAGAGTGTGGGTTTACAGGTTTTGGTCTTAGGCAGAAAAAGGAATACAAAACAGAACAGCAGTAACACAGTAAGAAAAGGAAAGCATGAAAAAAGGATGTAGGCAACTTAATGTAACAGTAATGTGCAGAGGCATCAAAGGAAAATGGTTAAAATATTCATAACCTGAATCATCCAAAGCCAAGCCAACTAACTGTTATAACAACAACAAACCCTTCAAAAAAAGTTCAGAGAGAGTTGATAACCGTTTGAAGGCCTAAAACCAAAACTGAGTTCAAAAAACGCGTGAGAAGCCAAAAAACAAAGACAGATTTCCAAAACTTGTTTGAAGCCTCAAATGATAACCTGCTGTCTCAAGGCCAAAACCATGTCAAGGCCATAACCTGCATAAAACCAGAAGACACAAAAAACTGTCCAGCCAAAGCTTTAAGCCTTTCAAACCATAACCTGTAACACAAAGCTTAACAGCCAAAACCATGTCAAGGCCATAACCTGCATAAAACCAGTAAAACCAATATGGCCTAAAAACCATAAAACCAGTTCACCCTGTTTCCATCAACCTACATAAACCAGTAAAACCTTATGGCCTAAAACCATAAAACCTATTCAACCTGTTAAACTAGAAAACCATGTGTAGCCCAACCGTAACACAAAATCCATAAACCATTAACCATCAATAATCTGTTTCCAGCCTCAACCAAATAAAAGAGAAATGTTCAAGGCAACACGAAGGCCTCAGAAATACATCATCATAGGCTAATACAAAAGAGGCAACATAAGTAAGGCAAGAAGAAGAAGAGGAAAAAGCATACAAACGAAGGCAACTCATTCAAGCATCAAAGGCCCTCAGACAGTATCATCACTGGGCAAAAGCAACTGAAGCACAGCAAAGAAGAAGAGAAGAAAAGTATTCGAAAGCAAAAGTGAAGCATACAAAGGCAAGAAGAGGAAGAGGATAAAGTTTTTGTTTTCAGGGTTTTCATCACTAAACAAAAGGGACAAAGAAACGAAATACCAGGAGTCCAGTCAAAGCCCAGTATCACGCGCCATCCCCTCGCCTTGGCCTCCTACGCACACCCCAAACTTTCTTCCTCCGTCTCCAAAGGTAATATTTCCCCCTCTTTTTCTGTCATATACCTCAAATCACCATAATAATAGGAAGTCAGAATCAAAAATGGATGTAAAAATCACCACATGCAAAATTGTAATAAAACCCCTTTGAGATTCAAAACGAAATTTACCTTAAATCTGTCGCCCTAGCTTTCTCGTTGGAGGGAAGAGGAAGTTGAGGATGCCGGTGGCCTTGGGCAAGGAACTCAGAGGCAGAGACTTTTGACGAACGAAGAAGACGAGCGAAGAAGAACACGAGACGAAGAGCAGCGGCGCAAGACCTTAACCCTTTTTTCCCTAAACTAAAACAATGTTTAACCCTAACAAATTGTGAATGAATGGACTCAACCCGTTTCCCTTCACAAAAGCCCAAACGAATCCCATTATACACCCCCCCCCCCCATTTATGTTTTCTTGATTGGGCCCTTTAAAAACCCTTTAGCCCATAAATTGTTATTATTTATCCCTTTATTTTTGGCCATCCCCCTTTCTATTTGCTTTCTTTTAGTTTTTTTTAGAATTTTCATTAATTTAGTTAATTAGCAAAACTTAATCAAATAGATGTGTAATTTAATTAAAACATTTTTAAATAATTTGACCATTTTTATTAAGTTTAATTTTAGGTTTAATTTAGTAATTTTTAGTATTCCTTTTAATTAGGTTTAAGTTAGTAGCTTTTAAGTTCTAATTTAGTTTAGAATTATTTAATAATTCTTAAAGTAATATTTTATATTAATATTAAAAAAACATATAAAATAAGAAACTTAAAAAATATTTTATTTTCCTTAATTAATTCTCTTGCGTTAATATTAAATAAAAAATATAAAATGCATGTTCACATCCTTTAGTCTGTTATTTAATTGTATGGTTGTATATCATTTATCTATCTGATTTTCAGTTTGATTTATTTCATCTTTATTTGATTATTCCGTTTACGTCTAAATCCAAGAGAAAAATGATTAAATTTGTTGACTTCATGTCCTCAAATCCAGTCACGCGAATATCTTCATTTCATTAAAACTTAGGATAATTTTTCCCCAAATATTCAATCTTTTCAAAACTTATACCTTTTAAGCCAAAACTTCGACATTAGGTCGTCGCACCTTCAAAAACCCATCCGTACCCCCTTTCGGCCAAAACAATTTATTTTTAATCAAATGAACAATTTTAATAAACAGATATTTCAAAAGGTTCCTATAGAGTATTATAGATGCATTGGGTGCTAATACCTTCCCATTGTATAACCAACCCCCGAACCATAGATCTCTTTTCAAAAACTCCTTGTATTTTCATTACTTTTAAAAGTATTATTTACATTGCATATTTAGGGTTTTATTTCGCTCTTTCCCCTTTTCCCTTGGAAATAATAAAGCGCGGTGGCGACTCTTGCTTTTGTGAGACGAATTAATCAATAATTCGATCTCCGATTTACCCCGCTACATTTTTTATCGCTACAGCAAGGAACTCATGTTGTCAGATAACAAGAATGTGCAAGTAGTTCAAGTTTGAAAGCACACAGGTCACACAAAGAGCCCTTAGATTTTAGGCTAGCATGGAGTTTAGGTATTACCCTCTTGAAGTTAGTTGGCTCAAAAACCTGTCCTATAAGTAGTAATTGGGTTCTAAGGAGCTCAATATCATTGGATTGTTTTCTATGTTCATTGTTTTGATTTAGCCACTTAACTGGCGACCAAAATATTCCAAGAAAACAACCCTCAATGAGTGTAGTATCGAGTATCTACCAACTTCGGACTACACCAAAGTCGGTCATCTCACTACTCCTAAAAAGGCCAGGATGGTCAAGTAAGGTTCTAAGGTCAGTTGATGCTTCACGACACCACGCGGCAGCCTCGTACTCTCCTTGACTTGACTCAAGGGTTACCGGTACTCACCAAAGTGCCACATCAACATAGCTACTGCTTCAACCATGTCGGTATACCCCGCACAGTTCCCTCACAGTTTGTTGCTACTTCTAAAGGGTATCCCCATATCCGGGTTAGGATCTATAGAACTCCGATGCAAACCCATAAAATTTAAAGCATACAAAGCATACAGTTGAAAACACAAGTGATCTAATCCTAAGGTACACCTCACTTATTTAAGTCCCCAGCAGAGTCGCCAGTTCTGTGATCGGTGGAAATAGAACTGACTGTTTTGGAATGTTGGTTCGTGTTTGCGTTTGTTTTCGCAAAATGTCGCGGTAAGCAAGAGACGCCACCGTATTTTATTTTATCCAACAAGGACAGGACAAAAGCACAGAAAAATTCCTTTTCGAGATGTTTCTCGGGTTCGGGAGGTAGATTATAGAAAGGGAAGGTATTAGCACCCTTTCTATCTATGGTTATCCACGGGCTCTTAGGTACTTGCTCACTGTGTTTTCAAAATTTTTCTTTTCTTTGTGATTGTAGGTTTTGAAAAGAGTTCTGTTTGAAAACTTCGATTTAACTCTTGTTTCTGTCCTCAAGAGTGTATGAAGTGTTGTTGAAAAAACTTTGTTTGAAAAGTGTAAGTGCGAAAAATTTGTTTTGTTTTGAAAGAGCAAGTACCTAAGAACCTCTACCTACTCAAAAGGAATTAAACTGTGTAAATGTTCTTTACACAGTGCTATCCCACTATTGAGGAGTAGGTAGCACCGTCGTTGGAGTTTTCGGGTCAATTCGATTTAAGGGAAATGTGGTGGTCACTAAAGCAATGTTAGGACGCCTTAGAGGTAACCCTAATGTCTTAGATCATTTTATCTGAGGCAACCGTTTCGAGGCAACTTATGATCTTTGGACAAGAGGGCGACCTCTAAAACTTCCTATACTCAATGACCACGTTCGAGGCAACCAAGTGAGGCGTACCCTAGGAGTGGCATGTGCAAATGTGTCAATTTTCAGTTATGTTATCTTTGTACATGTTATGGTGAGCTACGGTTGATTTTAAGTTAGGATAGATCTTGTCATGCATAGCCTATTATTCATACATCTAGCAGTTAATGGTTGCGGAAAATAAAACTAAGCTATTACAAGGCATCGGGTATTTACATCGCCAAAAACAAACCCTTGAAAAATAAATGCGGAAAAGTTGATAAAAGCGATAAAAGGTCCTAAGTTGAAACTATTACATCCTTGAAGCAGATACAATATTGAAATATGAATCAAAAAATAATACGCGCGAAAAAATTGAATCGGAGAGTTTTTAGGGTTTTGACCCTTTTTAGGAAAGAAAGCATATTTTTGTTATTTTGAATTAAATGGAATTAAACCTAAGTTAATTAATTAATTAAATAAAAAAAAGATATTTTTTTGGGTTTCTTTGAATGTTTAAGGAAATAAAATATAAAATGATTAAATATATATTAAAAACCTAGTTCTAATTAATTTTAATTTATTGCAAAAAATATTAAAATTATGCCTAATTAGAAACTAAATTAATTAAGTTATTTATTTACAAAAGCAATGAAATAGTGAAATTAATTTTAATAAATAAAAATAGTATATATTTTTTGTTTTCTGATTTTTTGTTATGAAAAAAAAATTAATTAGTTAATTGGTTAATTAAATAAAATAATAAAATAAATTAAGTAGAA
Organism: Vicia faba; assembly: GCA_948472305.1. Classification (NCBI taxonomy): domain Eukaryota; kingdom Viridiplantae; phylum Streptophyta; class Magnoliopsida; order Fabales; family Fabaceae; genus Vicia; species Vicia faba. The sequence continues at coordinate 1,493,324,242 of OX451737.1, forward strand.
GAAATATAGAAAAGAAAAAAAAGCAAACAAAAAAAAGGAGTCTGGGCCTAGAAAGGGGGTGAAAAGAGCAATTCTGAAGCCCATTTACGTCCAGGCCTTGTTGACTTTCTGAATTGTCAACACGCTTGTTGACTGGAGACTATGGTGAGGACCCTATTCTGGCCATTGGATTTGGTTTGAGACCACCTGGATGAGATTTGGATGAGGGCGTACGATGCACTGCAAAGCCTAAAACACGTGCAATTACCTGGAGAAAAATAAGACAAATAATATTGGGGGACCTGGGATTCGAACCCAGGTCATGTTAGCCAATGAACAATCGCCCTAGCCACTGAGCCATTTGCTTCTTTTGTAAATATAATATACAAGAATTAATATGTATCAAACAAACACTTATGCCTGAAAAAAAATAAAATAAAAGCGCGTAATTCAAATAGACCAATGGGAGGGCGACGTGTGGTCGTCTTCTCCAAATTTCTGGTTTTATTACCTGCGGATTTTTATCCGCAGGAAAATCCGTGGGATCGTTCTAAAATCACTTCCAGGTCATGTAAACGCACACTAAGGGTATCAACGTGATCGTCTCTCTTCCCTGAGCATAAATATAGCCATGGTTGGACTTGATTGTACCTGTACCAAAAACGCCTAAAAAACAAAGCTTGGAACCCTAGGTTCGGGTATCACGTTAGAGACCATGAAAACGAAATCAAATATTGTAGAATGCTTAGAAATTGAATGGCAAGCATGATTATACAAAAAAAAATGGCAAAAGGATGCAAGATAACGGATTCACGATCCCATGTACAGGGCTGACTTCGTGATGACTTACAACGCTATGTAGGTGATGAAAAGGCCTGGTTTTTATTCCAATCGCTTCAGGGGATGGCAGTCAAGCACTCTACGTTGAGCTTTGGTCTTGAGAATGTCCCTAATGCAGATTTCGATCTTCACTTTTTCCAAGCTTTTTCATTTTTTTGGTTTGGCCGTTTTAGCAGTTCTTAGGTCGTCAATTAGGTTTGTGTGGCTTGTGTATGTATAAGGCAATGATTTTAGGTCAAGAGTTGGGCCAATATCCATGTACATTCAAGGTTTAGGATTTGATTTTATCACCATTATTACCCTTTCCAAAAATAGGCCAAATCTGAGATTTTGTGCACAAATAAGCCTTAGCACGAGTTGGTTGGTTGTCACATGATGTTTGCAAGCTGTACAAATCATAAAGATCCCTTTTCAATAATTTTTGGATTTTATTTGATTTAATGTTGATTAATAATGAATTAAATCAATAAAAATGAAATAAAATAGAAAAATAAATGTTTGGTCATGAAATTAAGCATGGGACACGTGTGTGGCATGACAAGACTAAATCAAGTGGAAAAAGTGGGCCCTTTTGTCAAAAATTGAAATTTTGAGGATAGTTGACTTTTGGCAAATTTGGAAAAATGCCCAACTTCAACAATGCATAACTTCCTCAATTTTGAACTTTTGTAGGTGTTCTTGGACTTTTTAGAAACCTTGAGATGTCCTGTAATCAACCCATTTGGTCTCATCTCATTTTGATCTTCCATTCTCAAGTTATAAGCTTTGGCACAAAAGGTGTTTTGTTGACTTTCAAAAATGACCTATAATGTCCAAATTTGTAACTTCTTGTGAGTGCATTTTCTGATATTGGGGTGTGAAGATGGATTGTATGAAATTGCATCCTCTTCAAAATGAGCTTTGGATGGGTCATTTCTCATAAAGTATGAGAAAGTTATGCTTGGTCAAAGTTGAGTTGACTTTTCCTACAAAACCCTAATTTAGCAACTTTTGAATCTTGATGAATCTTGAGCAATCCTTGATGAATCATGATCAACCCTTGATCAAATGATGAATTATACTTCAAAATGAGAAATTTGACCAAAAATCTTGAGGTTTGACTGTATTTGGGTCACAGTTGACTTTTGCCCTAGCACAGTCGATTTTTGGGCCTCTTGAGCAATTGACTGACCAAAGTTTCTCTGCAAGGCTTGAAATTTGTCATGGATGGGCTTAAGAACATATTAAGACATTAGGGAGAACTTGAGGCCATTTGGATGTAAGGACCTTGATGCAACACAAAACCCTAATTTTGAAATGACTACCTTAGGAGGTGATTTGACTGTACAAACCCTTGAGTCATTTTGAGCAATTTGAAGATCATTCTTGACAAATCTTGAGGAATATGGGAGGGAAAATTTTTGGGTACAACACCCTCATACTGTACTCTTCCCTTCTTTGATCACCGCCTCTGCGTCCTTGAGAGATGCCATCCTAGGCACATGCTTGGGAATGATAGGTACCTCAACCATTGTCTTCGCAACTGCTACCTCAGGAGAAACTTCCTCAAAATGTTGGAAAGGCGTTTCGATGAACTCGCCATCCAATTCCACATAGCGGAAGTAATTGAGATGACTTATCATGTACTCTTCCTCGCCGTGCACTGTTATAATCTTACCCTTAACATGATATTTCAGCATTTTGTGCAAAGAGGAAGTAACTGCCCCGACATAATGGATCCACGGTCTTCCTAACAAACACGAATATGACGGAAGAATGTCCATCACGGAAAAGGTGGAGTTGAAAACTTCTGTGCCTACTTTGATAGGAATGTCAACCTCTCCATGAACCATTCTTTTGGACCCATAAAAGGCCCTAACAACGATGTTACTAGGTTTGAGGGTCAATCCTTCGCAGTCCAAACGGTCCAACGCTTTCTTCGGCAGCACATTCAAGGAAGAACCGGTATCAACTAAGACATGGGCGAGGGTGGTTCCCCTGCATTGAACTGAGACATGTAGTGCGTCGTTGTGTTTCCTTCCCTTGGGAGTCAGATCAGCATCTGAAAAGCCTAGACCATTATCAGCAGTAAGACTGGCCACGCACTCCTGAAACTGGTCAGCCGAAGTTTCTCCGGGTACGTGTGCCGCCTTCAAAAATTTGATCTGGGCCTTAGCATGGGCCTCAGAGCATAGTTGTAGAGCCAACATTTAAATTTTAGAAGGGGTCTGCCCTAGCTGTTCCACGACGTCGTAGTCGCTCTTTCTGATTATTTTCAAGATTTCCTCCATTTCTTTCTGGGTGGTTTCGGGGATAACCACAACATGAGCCTTCGTCTTGACAGGCACTTCTAGTATCCCCTTACCCTTATCGGTATTATCAACAGATGGTCTTACTTCAGGAGTATCCAATTCTTCAATTATCGGGTCTTGCACAGACGGCCTAATAGGCACAGAAGCTTTCGAGGGTCCGAAGACTGCTCGAGGGGGAGCAATCTACGGAGAAAAAATCCGTCTGTTGCGGGTTATCTTTCTTGTACCCGCAATGTTCCCTATATCAAGGGTTTCCTCTTCAGAATTCTCTTGGACTTATTCAATCTGTTTGATACCATGATAGAAGATTTCTCCTCCATAGTTCCATGGTATCGTTTTGCTAGATTGATACGGGACAGGCCCCGGCATGGTGATTTTTAAAGGTACAAATTCAGGATCAGGTGTAATCTTGACAGGCCTTTTTCAAGCCTTGGGAAGATTGGTGGAAATGGTTATTATTGCAATATCGTTGGTTGAAGTAGCAAAAGTAGAAGGAGTAACAGGAGTGAAGGTATCGACATGGGTCTTTTGGAAGAGTATCTCTTGGGTATCCATCAGGCGTTGGACACCTGATTTCAACATTGGGCAGTCAGCTCGTATGTTTAAACAAACGTAGCAGTCTTTTTCGCAGCCTGGGAATATCCCGGCTCTCATCAAATTCTCTTTAATCACTAGTAACGGAGTCAAAAGGTCAGCAACATCGGTAACATGAAGGTCTTCCATAACGGCATGAACATTATGACCGTGCTTGGGCATCAGAGCAGAAATCACATTGGGCTTCTCAGGAGCATCAAATTCTACTTCCTTGGCGTCAATCAGATCTTGGATTTTGTTCTTAAGCGCCCAACAATTATTTGTATCATGCCCAACACTGTCAGAGTGGTAAGCACACTTGGCATTGGAGTGGTAGTATGGAGAGGAGGTATTAGGGTTCTTTGGCGCTTCCTTCAAACTGGTAAGATTCAGTTTTAACAAATGAGGGAGTACTTGAGCTGGCGTCATGTTGATTCGGGTGAACTTCCGTTGTGGCCTTTCTACCCATTGTTGATTAAGTCTTGACTGATTGCCGCGAGGTTGATCATTTGAAGAGTTTTGAATCATCACAGCCCCCACAGTTGGCCGGTGCTCGGTTCTTCCCTGACTTTTCTGAGAATAAACAGCAGAGGCTTCCTTCTTAGATGGGAAGGCCTTCTTAACAGCGGTGGGCGCTGAGGCATCTTTCTGAATCTTTCCACTTTTAATACCGGCCTCGACCCTTTCGCTGGTCAAAATTAGTTCAGTAAATCCCGCGGAGGAACTCCCAATTAAATGATTGAAGAAAGGGCCATACAGGGTCCCCAGAAACATGTCAACTAGCTCTCTATCTGACAATGGTGGCTGCACCCTTCCAGCTAGATCACGCCACTTCTGGGCATACTCTTTAAATCCTTCATTGGAAGCCGTCCCCATACTTTGTAGCTGAGTACGAGTGGGCGCCAAATCAGCATTGTATTGGTATTGACGGTAAAAAGAAGCAGCCAAATCTTCCCAATTGTGAACCTATGATCTCTCGAGTTGATAGAACCAGTCCAATTGTGTGCCTGACAAACTGTCTTCAAAAAAGTGTACCCAGAGGTCTTTATCAGATGAGTGGGGTTGGATCTTTCTGACATAGGATCTCAGATGCATTTTTGGGCAGGACAGATCGTCATACTTAGCAAATGTTGGTACTTTGAACTTGGGAGGAATGACGATCCCCGCGACCAACCCTAGTTATTTGAAATCTAAACCAGGTACCCTTTGCAACTCCATGGTTGCCAATCTATCCTTCAGATTCTTATATTTATCATCCGCTGGGGGATATTGCTGTTCAGAGTAATCTTCGTCTTCTTCCTCTTCAACTTCATATTCAGAAGGTACCGCAGCCCCTTTTCCTTTACCAGCCCCTTCATCAGACATTGAGGGGAACTCAAGAACTTTTATAGCATTGCTTTCAAACCTTCTTCCAAAAGTGGCTACTCCGGGTCTTTTCTTCTTTTTCTCTTTATTTTTCTCCAACAGTGCTTTAAGGTCCTCTTGACCCTTTGCTAAGGTCATGAGGAGTTGCTGGAATTGAGAATTTTGTGCTTGCAGGTCCTTAACCGTCTGCTCCAAATCCATCTTGCTGAAATAAACAGCAGAAAGATAAGGAAACCTGGCGTGAAGACTTGTTTATGCATATGATGAATGGTATGTTATTCATGTAATGCATTCAAGGATTTAGAAAATTCAAATTTGTTGCAAAAAAAAAGGAACACACGTCATATTAAGAAGAAATTTGTTAGTACATAAGTGCCCCATGGGCAAAATATTACAAAATTCTTAATGTAAAAAGACATTGCGCATCCTCTTTGGTGCGATGTAAGTGTTGAGAGTTTCCTCCTCATGAAGTCGGCAGGTAAGCTCCAAAACCTTCTTCTCACTGGCATAGAAGCTGGCTTCAAAAGTATTCCGTTCTTCCTTGAGTTGGATCCAACTCTTTTGCATTTCTTCCCAAGATGTTGGCATGTCAGGATGTAGGATGGTGTATGGAACCTCTCCTTCCATAACAGGCTCTTTGATCAAGGGGAGAATGTGAGGATATGGCATCATAAGATTCTGGGCGCGAGTTCGTACCCACTTGAGGTAAGGCTCAAGAGGGATGGAATTCTTGTGCCCCAGTGTCTTACTATCCACCTTGTTGGGCATCCTCCAAGCTCTGATGAACCTTTGTCGAAGTCCTTGCGCATCGTTGTCGAAGTCAAAAACTAGGTCATGGATTAGCATGTCATGAGGGCCATCCCTCTGAGCATATCCAAACTGTCTTAGAGCTAAACAGGGGTTGTAGGTAATTCCTCCCCTAATGCCAAGTAGTGGGACATTAGGGAATTCCCCACAACGATCAATGATGATGACATTTTCTCTGGACCGAGAACACCAATGTACATCAGAATGTGTGAGGGTCATCAACCGTTGTGACCACCTTAAACCCTGCTCATTCTTCAAAACTGATTGTGGAAGGTGAGAAATAAACCACCTTGCTAGGAGAGGAGTACAGCACATGAGAACACCTCTTTTCCTCATTGTTCGTGTGTAAAATGAGTGTAGGATGTCCCCAAGTAATGTAGGTACAGGATTCCGGGATATGAAAATCTTGACAGCATTCACATCTATAAGTTAATCAGGGTTTGGGAACAGGACCAACCCATAGATAAGGAGTGCCACAATCTCTTCAAAGGCTTGTAGATCAAGAGAATTCCAGCAGTCTTGTGCCTTCTCGAACAGAAACTTTGCCAAGAAACCCTTGACACCACTCCTGGTTTCCCAATGTCCCTTGATGTCAGATGGTTGCAAGTGTAATGCTTGAGCAACATCTTCAGGCTTTGGCTCTTTTTCCGTACCGTTGTAAGGTAGTTGATAAAGAATAGGAATTCTCAGGAGTTGAGAAAATTCCTCCAAAGTGGGTACTAGTTGGTAATCAGGGAATGTGAAACAGTGGTGTAGGGGGTCAAAGAACTGGAAGAGAACTTTCACCATGTCTTCTTCAATGTTGGAGTTGACCAAGTTGAGAAGTCTACCATGTCTTTCACTGAAGAGAGAATTCTTTGGAATCCTGGATGTAAGCTCCTTGAGTTGAGGAGGGATTCTTACAAGGTTGACTTGAATTATTTTCCTGCGAAGAGATTCCATGACCTACAAAACAAGAACAAAGATGAAGATCCAAACCCTTGAAATGGTTAGTGGATGCATATGATGCTTTATGATGTTCATGATGTATGCACAAACACATGTACAAGCAAGTCACACAAACTCCTAGTTTCAGGCTTGCATGAGGTTTTATAGGTAAATACCCTCTTGAGTTTAGTTGGCTCAAACCTGTCCTATAAATAGTAACCGGGTTCTAAGGAGCTCAATATCACTGGATTGTTTTCCATGTTCATTGTTTTGGTTTAGCCACTTAACTAGCGACCAAAATATTCCAAGAAAACAATCCTCAATGAGTGTAGTATCGAGTATCTACCAACTTCGGACTGCACCAAAGCTGGTCATCTGACTACCCCTAAAAAGGCCAAGATGGTCAATTAAGGTTCTAAGAGTTCATTAGTGCTTCATGACATCACTCAGCAGCCCCGTATTCTCTTTGATTGACTCAAAGGCTGCCGGTACTCACAAATATGTCACACTAATATAGCTATTGCTTCAACCATGTCGATATACCCCGCACAGTTTCCACAACGTATTGCTATTTACCTATGAATGTTTCCCAAATCCGGGTAGAGGATTTCTAGCCCAAACAAGAGAACCAAATATAAAGCAATCAAAGCAAACAATATAACCATGCAAAGGGTAATCTAATCCCTAAGGTTACTCCACTTTTAAAGTTTTCCCCAGCAGAGTCGCCAGTTCTGTGATACGGTGGGAGAACTGACTTGGGATTTTGCGTTTGTGTTTGCAAATGTTTCGGTTTAGCAAGAGTCGCCACTGAATTTTTATTTTATCCTAAGGAAAGGTCAAAAAGCACAAGAAAGACCTTTGAGATGTTTTCTTGGGTTCGGGGAGTAGATTATAGAAAAGGGAAGGTATTAGCACCCTTTCTATCCATGGTTATCCATGGGCTCTTAGTTACTTGCTTAGATCACTTGCTTTGCTTTTCAACTGTTTGAAATGGTGCTCTTCAATTGTTTGAAATGGTGCTTTGTGTGCGATTTTGAAAGATGTTTTGAAAAGAGGCCATCGTTGTGGCAACCTTTGTAATGATTCTTGTTTGAATGTATACAAAGGTGTTTTTGTCTTTTGAAAAGTTTTCAATGTTTGAAAGTAGGGTCTTGAAATTGTGTGGAGAAGTGTGTTTTGAAGATAGCAAGGATGTTTTTGCAAGCTTTTGATCAAGTAACTAAGAGTTCTCTACCCTATTTTACTCAAAGATCTTTCTTATGTTTTTAACCCTTTTAACAGTGTTGCTTCACCATTGTATTTGGTGAACAACCTTGTGCTAGGATGTTAAACGGGACAGGCGCGGGTCATCGTATAGACCATGATAGCAATTGTGTCAAGTATTTTTGGCAATTTTCTTGAGGGACTTGATCATTTTGTTTAGGCAACTCAGATAGCGTCATCGAGGGACTATGATCTTTTGTTTTGTTTTTGTTTTGCCAAAGTACTTGACATGCATACCATGGCCCATTTTTGAAGGCAACAAGTGGATTGTAACCCTAGGGGTGCAAGTGTGCATTGTGTTTGTTTTTCATGCATTTTTATCTTTGATTAGGTCAAACTATTTGTTAATTTGATTTTGCATACAAAACTCTAATTCTCTAATCATCGCATAATTGAAAGTTTAAAGGTGCGAGAATTTAAATTCTACACTATTACAACATGATATAGGGAGGGGGGTACAAATTTGAATAGAGGATTATTTGACAAGAAATATAAACCCTAAATTATTACAACCAAATTGAATTTGCAAGGCATAATATTTAAATATACAATATTTAAACAAATACAATAAATAAATATTAAATAAAATGTATTATGCAAAAAAAGTTTTTTATTTGTGCATGTATGTGAAAAGTATTTTTAATGGAAAGAAATGTGAAAAAATAAATAAAAAGTCAATTTTAATTTATTTTGGGGTTTGCCCTAATTCTCTTTAAAGAAAATAAAAATTGTATTATTTATATACAAAATATATTAATATATACAAAAATAAGAAAATATCATAAAAAAAAAGTTTTTAGTATAGAATAATAATAAAAATAAAAATGTATTATTTTTGTGTTTTTTGTTCTAATTATTTAATAATATATATATATTAAATATATTAAGTGTGTGAAAAATAAAATAAATTATTTACAAAAATGTATGTATTTCAAGAAAATATTTTCAAATGTGTATAAAAATAATAAATGAAAATAAACATATTTTTTTACATTATTTTTAGGTTTAAACAAAATAATATAAAGTATTTAATCATTTTAATGTTGGAAATAATTAGAATAAATATCAAATAAATGTAAAAGTTTATGAAAATATTTTTTAGACATTTTTTTATATTTGTAAATAAAATAATAAAGTCAGAAATAAAATTAAAATGCAAAAATAACAAATATACAAAGAAATGGGCCAGGGGGGTGTGAAACTGAAAAAGCAAGTGTTAGAAGCAAAACAAGCCAGCCCAGCCCCATAACTTCATCTTCTTCCTTTGTTCAAACACAAAAAACGCGCCTTCTGTGTACCAACTGCTATCTCCTGATTCAGTGCTTTTTTGACAAAACTTAAAACATGAAACTTGTAGAGCATCAAACAACGAATCTAAACATATAAAAAACTTAAGCTAACTCTCAAAGACCAGAGAGAATTTCTCTGGCCCTAATTTCTAACCTAGTTTTTTCAGAAAGTTCATGGATGAAATTCTCCTAGCACGATTAATATAAATGAAAATTAAGCACATGTATGGTTTTAGGGCTATGAATACAACATCTTTCATTCACAAACCTAAGTCTAACTATTCCTAAATAGATAGATAGAAGTTCATGAAATACCCGTTTTAGTTGAGTTCGAGCTGGACAATGCAGCAACTTCCAATGGTGCCTGAGGTTCTTTTGAGCTTGCCTGATGTCCACTGAACCTTTCCCAATGCTTAGTTTGTTTTGAAGTGGCCTGAATCGTGCTACATAACTCAATCTGCAAAGCTTCTAAACAAAAATTGCAATGTGTGTTAATGGAGTTACAGCAACTAGTGAATGGTCTGGATAGCTCAGGTATGTTGATTGGAATGTGTTTGAAGTAGTTTTGGACAAAACGCACGAGGGAATTTTATGGTGGCTTGTGATTTGCAGAACTGGCCCTGTTTTGCAAGAAAAAATGGTTTTGGAGTATGAGGATGCTTTAGGGGTGAAAGGCTCGTGCTTCTGACTTGCAAGAGTGTATGAAACTTCTTTGATAACTTTGCTTGAGTTAGTTTTTATCAAATATGTGTGTTCTTGGCTTTTTGCATAATGCCTTGGTTATGAAGCAAAATGAGAAGTGACAAAGAGCAGGCCTGTACAGGCTAGCTCTAACTCTGCACACAGTGTGTAATCTTGGCCCCAAGTTTATGGATTTGGTTTGCAGCATAAGATCTTGTTCAAGGCTCTAGGATGTTGTTTTGACATAAAGCAAAATTCAAGCAAAAATGGCAATGTTGCTTTTTCTATTTAAGGATTAATCCAGTGTATAATCCTCTAATGTCCAAAACAAAACCTTAGACCAATGGATTTGCATTTAATTATTGAGTGCAAATTAGTTTAGAGGCCTGTAATTGTAAACTAAGCTAGCTTGGTCAGATTTGGCAAGTGGTATGAACATGTATTGGCCATGGTTACTGTGATCGGTGGAAATAGAACTGACTGTTTTGAAATGCTGGTTCGCGAAATGTCGCGGTAAGCAAGAGTCACCACCGTCTTTTATGTTCTCCGACAAGGAAAGGACAAAAGCACAGCAAAATTCCTTTTCGAGATGTTTCTAGGTTCGGGAGGTAGATTATAGAAAGGGAAGGTGTTAGCACCCTTTCTATCAGTGGTTATCCACGGGCTCTTAGGTACTTGCTCACTATGTTTTCAAAAATTGTTTGCTTTTCTTGTGTATGTGGGTTTTGAAAAAGTTTCGTTTTGAAAACTTCTAGGTAACTCTTGTATCAGTCCTCAAGAGTGTATGAAGTGTTTGTTTGAAAACTTTTTGAAAGTGTAAGTGCGAAAAGTTGTTTTTTTGTTTTGAAAGAGCAAGTACCCAGGAGAAATCTACCTACTCTAAGGAATTAGGCTGTGTAAGAGTCCTTTAGACAGTACTATCCCACTATTGAGAAGTAGGTAGCACCGTCGTTAGAGTTATTCAGGTCAATTCGATTATAGGGACATGTGGTCACCAAAGCAATAGTAGGACGCCTTAGTGGTAACCCTAATGTCCTAGATCCTTTTTTATCCGAGGCAACCGTTTCGAGGCAACTGGATCTTTAGACAGGAGGGAGACCTCTAAAACACCTTATACTTAATGACCACCTCGAGGCAACCAAGTGAGGCGTACCCTAGGAGTGGCATGTGCGAGTGTGTCAGGTTTCACTTATATTATCTTTGTACATGCATCATTATGAGCTACGGATTGATTTTATTTTTCAGGCAAGTCTTGTCATGCATAGTTAACAGTTAATAATTTGCGGGAAATAAATTGCGGAAAGTGAATCTACGCTATTACAAGGCGTCGGGTATTTACATCGCCAAAAACATAACCCTTGAAAATAAATGCGAGAAAATAAAAGAAAGCGATAAAAGTCCTAATTATCTATTACATTCTCGGAGCAGATACATAAATATAAACAAAATAAATATGCGCGGAAAGAAATTGAATCGGGAAAAGTCTTAGGGTTTCGACCCTTTTTGAGAAAAGAAAGAAGTTTGGTCCTTTTTGCAATTAATTAAATATTAAACCTAATTTACTAATTAATTGATTAAAAGAAAAAAGTATTTTTTATGTTTTTTATGTTTTTAATGAAAATAAAATAAAAGAAATTAAAAGTGTCAAAAGAAAAACCCTAATTCTATGTTAATTTTATTTATTATGAAAAAGATTAAATTGTCCTAATTAAACAACTAAACTAATTAATTAGAATTTATTTACAAAATAATAATTAATAGTGAAAATAATAAATAATAAAATAAATAATATTTACATTTTTAATTGTCTGAATTTATTATGAAAAAAATAAGTTTGTTAATTAAATACTAATAATAATAATTATAGAAAATAATTAAATAGAAAATATAAAAAGGAAAAATTGAGAAACAAAACCCAGGGGGTGTTGGGCCCAATATGGAGGTTAATCTGGAATTTTCTGGCCCATTTGTTTCACAGACCATTTGACTTTCTTGATTGCCCAGCACATGGTTGACTAGGGAACATCATGGTCAGCACTTCATGGCCATTAGATATAGGCTTAGGGACACATGGCATGCTGATCACTGAAGGTACATGGTGGAATACGTTGGCAAGCTGCACGTGAATACGTTAGAAAAAATAGAAACAAGCGTTTGGGGGACCTGGGAATCGAACCCAGGTCCCAATGGTTAACGTCCACCTCACTAGCCACTCAGCCACTTGCCTGTGTTTGTTAATAAGATAAGCAATGAATATAATATATCAAGAATAATAATTATGCTGGAAACAAATAAAAGCGTGCGTTTTTGTTTGAATGAACCAGTGGTATATTAACACGTCTTCATCTTCCTCACTGAATACCTGCAAAACAAATCAAATAGCGGGGGTTTTTAACCCCCACAATATGGAACGAGGAATAATAGCGATTAGCTCCCTAGGCCGTATAAATATTTCGCGACATGTCCTTTGAATTCGTATGGCTCTCAAGAGTTCAGTCATAGGTCTTAGAGGTCCCAATTTTTCCTGGATAGTGAAGCCCTAATTCAAGAACTGAGGAACCCTAAAATTCGTTCATGGCAAATTCTGATTCTATGCGTTTTAATGCAATTAACCTATGCCAAAAGCTTCCTGTGGATTCAAGCAACACAAAGCATACAAGAAATCATGTTAATGATGCACAAATCATGAGGTTCGATTATGGAAAAAATAAGCAAACCGTGAGTTTGTTCTTGACAGTTTCTGTAGCTTTAAGGCTTGGTCTTGATTGCAATAGGTTCCTCACACTCCCAGCAACGTATTTGAATCACTATAATGCTTTTAATTAGCCTGGAATGTGGAAAACTGTTTTCACTTTTTCTTGGTTTTTTCAATGTTGTTATGGCTTTGTATGCAGCAAAATCACGTCCAATGCATTAGGGTTGAGTTCTGTATATATAATGGACTGAATTTAGGTTAAATCTTTGACCAAAAATCCATGGAATTATGGTTTGTATATTTGATTGAAAATCAAATATTTTTCAATCTTTTTGATTGAGAAAACTTGCTAATTTTGGAGATTCTTGTCCCCTTGATTGATACACGAATTTGCCAGCTCTTGTAGGTCATATTTGCTTCATGAAAAGACTGAAAAACCATATCTTGATATTTTCCTACAATTAAATGAATTAAATGAATTAATATTGATTAAAAATTCAATTAATTAATAAAAAATAATAAAATAATTCAATTTAATCTCAATGGGTCGTGCATAGGACTTGGATAAAGTTTCAAGAAGAAATTTGAGGCCCATTAGCAAAAACAAAGTGTTTTGAGCAAAGTTGACTTTTGCAAATTCACAAAAATTTCCCAACTTCTCCAATGCATATCTTGCTCAATTTGGATCCTATGAACATGTTCTTAGACATTTTGGAAAGTTCTTGAAGTCCTCTAACCAATGCCTTTGGTCCCATGTCATTTGGATTTACCAATCTCAAGTTATGGTCTTTGACTTAAAGTGCATTTTTGTTGACTTTTGAAATTGACCTATAATGTAGAAATTGATAACTTTTTGTGAGAGCATTTCTTGGACTTGGAATGTGAAGATGGATTGTAGGAAATGTAATCCCCTTCAAAATGAGCATTGGATGGGATTTTTCTGATGAACCATGAAAAAGTTATGCCTTGGTCAAGATACAGTTGACTTTTCTGCTGTCCAAAAATAGTAACTTTTGCATCCTTGATGATTTTTGAGCCATGCTTGATGAATCATGATCAAGACTTGATAAAATGATGATTGTGGACTCAAAATAAAATGTTGACCAAAATGTTTGACTTTTGACTGCAAAATGACCATTTTACCCCTGTAGTTGACTAGGGGTCAAATGAAGCTTTTGACTGTGCAAACTGGCATTGTGAGACTTGAGACTTGACATGTAGATGATTGAGGATGTATATAGGCCTATGAGACTTGATTGAACCATTGAAAATCCCAAATTTATTGAAAGAACCAAAACCCTAATTTTGACTGGCTTAGGAGGCATCTGGACTGTGCAATCCTTGAGTAGTCTTGAATCATTTGAAGATGATTCTTGACAAACCTTGAAGAATATGGGAGGGAAAATTTTGGGGTACAACAGTTGCCCCTGTTCAATATTCTTAGACCTTAGGATGTAGATTGGCTTGCGTGCCTTTCGTGATCCGAAGGTGGAAGATGATGGAACACTAAAGTGCCCAGAAATTTGCACTCGCATAGTGTAGTATCAGCAATGTGATGTCGGGAATGGGTTTACAGATGCCATTTGGAAAGATGATGGATAGGAGGATGGGCTTATAGATGCCATCTGAAGATGTAATGGATAGTTGTGGAGATGGGCTTAAAGATGCCATCCAGGGGTGTCGATCGCGTAAGAGATTCCTTAGCGAGAACTTGCGTACCTGAGAAAGAAAGATAATTTCCTGGCCTGTTACAGGTGTTGATCTTCAAACTCTTCATGCAGATACTTTCCTGGCTAGATATAGGTATAGATATACAATCAATCGCTCACAGATATGCCCTGGCTAGATACAGGTATCGAATCTGGAACTTCAAAAGGTTGATCAGGATAGCTTTCCTGGCTGGATACAGGCGTAGACCTCTAATCAGTCGCTCACAGATATGCCCTGGCTAGATACAGGTATCGAATCTGGAATTAGTCGTCTACAGATATGCCCTGGCTGGATACAGGTATCGAATCTCGAATTAATCGTCCTTAGATATGCCCTGGCTAGATACAGGTATCGAATCTGGAATTAGTCGTCCACAGATATGCCCTGGCTGGATACAGGTATCGAATATGGAATTAGTCGTCCACAGATATGCCCTGGCTGGATACAGGTATCGAATCTGGAATTAGTCGTCCACAGATATGCCCTGGCTAGATACAAGTATCGAATCTGGAATTAGTCGTCCACAGATATGCCCTGGCTAGATACAGGTATCGAATCTGGAACTTCAAAAGGTTGACCGAGATAGCTTTCCTAGCTGGATACAGGCGTAGACCTCTAATCAGTCGCTCACAGATATGCCCTGGCTGGATACAGGTATCGAATCTACAAACAATCGCTCACAAATATGCCCTGGCTAGATACAGGTATTGAATCTGGAACTTCAAAAAGTTGATCGAGATAGCTTTCCTGGCTGGATACAGGCGTAGACCGCTAATCAGTCGCTCACAGATATGCCCTGGCTAGATACTGGTATCGAATCTACAAACAATCGCTCACAGATATGCCCTGGCTAGATACAGGTATCGAATCTGGAACCTCAAAAGTTGATGGTAATATCTTTTGATTGACCTTTTCCTGAAAAGGCAAAACATTAGTTGTATGCAATGTCATGATGTATGAAATGCATAATGTCATAAATGAGATCGTGTCGTATGCGCTTTATCATGTATGTAAGCAGGAGATATGAAATGTGAAATGTTTATGAATGTATTTCCGTCTGGGAAAATAAATCCTTGACGAATGCCGGGAAGTTAAATCCTGGGCTGATGTTGAAGAGTAGAGTTCTTCGTTTCCGCTGGGGATGATGATTGCAAAAATAAACCGGTAGGAGAAGATGACTCCATTGGGGAATAAAGATGAAGAGATTTCTTTGTAGGGAATTACTCTGTGGGAAGAGATACTTCGCTGAGATTTTGATGATAACTCCTCTGGGGATACCGTTGATAAGTTCTGTTGAGGGAATTTGATGAACTCCGCTGGGGATAGGAAGAACTTCACCGAAGACGATCTTCCCGTTGTAATTTGCTGAGGATAACCCAGTTATAGGCTCTGGTGGGGAATAACCTTCTGAATAAAGCCGGGGAGATGCTTTTGCACTCTGCGGGGGATAAGCCTCCAGAAT
This sequence comes from Vicia faba, assembly GCA_948472305.1. Classification (NCBI taxonomy): domain Eukaryota; kingdom Viridiplantae; phylum Streptophyta; class Magnoliopsida; order Fabales; family Fabaceae; genus Vicia; species Vicia faba. The sequence continues at coordinate 1,493,340,124 of OX451737.1, forward strand.
CTACTGGGGATAAGCTTCCAGAATCTACTGGGGATAAGCTTCCAGAATCTACTGGGGATAAGCTTCCAGAATCTACTGGGGAGATTGATTCAACTTTCCTGGGGAAACTTTTGGACTGTACTGGGGAGATTGATCCACTGGGGTGTCTAGTATTCCGCCGGGGAACAATCTTATATTTCCGTCGAGGAATATTAAGACTGTCGGGGATGCTTGCTTAGGAACATCTGTATACTCCGCTGGGGATTGTTAAGATCTTCTGGGGATACCCAACTTCCTTAGGGCTGACAGTAGCCTAACTCTGCTCGGGGGAGAGTATTGCTGACTTGCTGGGGACACTGTGCCTTTTTAGGGCTGATGGGAGACCAACTCTGCTAGGGGAGAGTATTGCTGAATCTTGTCTTACTCTGCGGGGAGTGAAGGTATCTTGGTCGTATTCTTCAGCCGAACCTACCTTAGTACCTTGGTGGATAGAGCAACTAAATCACTTAGACAATTCTTATTGCCCTTGTTTCTGATGTCACCTGTAATTAGTCCTTTGTTTCGCATGCAAATATTTATGATCAGCAATTAATGTCAAATGCATATATCAAAAATGAACATTGGACGTTCTTTGCAAAACAAAACAGATAAAGGAAAAACAGTTGGCAATTTTTCTGGAAAATTGAACTTGTATTGATTTTGAAATTTGCCTGTAAATAGGCGTTTTGTGTACAAGAGGTTGTCGTCCTAGTAAGAGAACGCCGCCGAACAACATAGAGTTTATACAATTTTGTGAAAAGAAAACAAAACAGCTATGTGAAAAATCCCACTGGGTTCCAACTCTGCTATCGCCTTTATGTCTTTAAGCGTCTCATCACTTTGCTTCTTAGTTGGAGATGAAGCTGATTGATTGGTGTCGTCTGAACCTGATAGTTGATACCAAAAGTCTGGATGCAAGGTGATTCAATGAGACATAGTATTATGCTTATCCCTAACTTTTTCCTGGACCGCCCTTTCGGGTTTTCAGTCCACCGGGATACCCATTTTTGCCCAAGCCGCCTTTTCAGGTTTTCGACTTGCCGGGTGTACAGATTTTTTTTCATTTTTCATCCCTTATTTTTGCCCGAACCCTTTTGGTTCGCCGGGAAGCCCTTATTTTTGCCTAGGCGTGTCAACCTAGCGGGTCTTTTATCATGCGTAGTATTTTTTTACTATGTCTGCATTGGCGGGGTGAGGAAGGTCGTCACCATCCATGGTAGTTAGAATAATAGCTCCTCCTGAGAAGATATTATTAACCACAAATGGCCCTTCGTACGTAGGGGTCCATTTGCCCCTGGGATCACCTTGAGGTAGGATGATGCGCTTGATTACCAGATCCCCAACTTGATACTCTTGTCGTCTGACTTTCTTGTTAAATGTCTTGATCATTCGTTTTTGGTACGTCTGACCATGACAAATAGCGGTAAGTCTCTTTTCGTCGATTAGGTTTAATTGATCAAGCCGAGTCTGGATCCAGTCATCTTCGCTCAAACCTGCATCCTTCATTATCCGGAGAGAGGGTATCTGAACTTCAATAGGCAAGACTGCCTCCATGCCATAGACCAAGGAAAAGGGTGTTGCCCCTATTGATGTCCGTGCTGAGGTACGGTATCCATGAAGAGCAAACGGTAACATCTCGTGCCAATCTTTGTAGGTCACTGTCATCTTCTACACAATCTTCTTGATATTCTTATTGGCTGCTTCTACAGCCCCATTCATCTTCGGCCGGTAAGGAGAAGATTTGTGGTGCTGTATCTTGAATTGCTCGCAGAGCTCAGTGATCATCTTGTTGTTAAGATTGGTACCATTATCCGTAATGATCCTCTCTGGTACGCCGTATCGACAAATCAGGTTATGCCGAATGAGCCGTGCCACGACGTTCTTGGTTACGGTAGCAAAGGAAGCTGCTTCAACCCACTTCGTAAAGTAATCAATCGCTACCAAGATGAAACGATGCCCGTTGGATGCCGTAGGTCTGATCTCGCCGATCATATCAATGCCCCACATTGCAAAAGGCCAGGGTGTTGTCAAGACGTTCAGAGGAACTGGAGGAACGTGCACCTTATCAGTATAGATCTGGAATTTGTGACATGTCCGAGAATGTTGGTAACAGTCAGCTTCCATTGTGGACCAGCAATATCCTGCCCGAAGGATTTTCTTTGCCATGGTATGTCCACTGGAATGAGTTCCGAAGGTACCTTCATGCAGCTCTGCCATGATTCTTTCTGCTTCAGTCTTATCCACACAACGCAGTAAGGTTGAATCATGGTTTCGCTTGTACAAAATGGCATTGCTGAGGAAGAATTTTGCCGCGAACCTTCTCAAAAACTTTTTGTCGTTAACAGATGCACCCTCGGGGTATTATTGAGCTTCAAGGTACCTCTTCACTTCATGATACCAGGGTTTTTCTATTACTTCTTCAGCCTCAAGATCACAGCAATGTGCAGGTTCATCCAATTTCCAAATAATGATCCGGGGAGCCTCGTTATCCCATTTGACTTTGAACATAGAAGCCATCGTAGCCAGCGCATCCGCCAACTGATTCTCCTCTCTTGGAAAGTGTTCAAAAGTTATCTCCTCGAAATGGGGGATCAATGTCAACACGTACTCCTTGTAGGGAATAAGATTTGGGTGTTTCGTATCCCACTCGCCTTTGATCTGACTGATCACAAGAGTGGAATCTCCGAAGACACTCAGAAACTTGATCCTTAAGTCAATTGCAGCTCGAAGACCCATGATGCATGCTTCATACTCCGCCATGTTGTTGGTGCAGTTGAAACATAGCCGGGAGGTAAGTGGAGTATGAGTGCCTTTTGGAGATATGATCACAACGCCAATACCATTACCCAAAGCATTTGAGGCTCCGTCAAAGTGCATAGACCATCGGGATCCTTCCTCAAGTCCTTCATCCGGTCCAGGTACTTCACAATCAGTCACTACCATGATGTTCTCGTCTGGAAATTCAAAGTTCATAGATTGGTAGTCATCCACTGCCTGATGTGCCAAATGGTCGGCCAATACACTTCCCTTGATTACTTTCTGAGTCGTGTACTGGATGTCATATTCCGTCAAGATCATCTGCCATCTTGCAATTCTTCCGGACAAGGCAGGCTTTTCGAAGATGTACTTTATTGGATCCATTTTTGAAATCAAAAGAGTAGTGTGAGTCAACATATACTGTATTAGCCGGCGAGCAGCCCATACCAAAGCGCAGCAAGTTTTCTCGAGCAGTGAGTATCGGGTCTCACAGTCGGTAAACTTTTTGCTAAGGTAATAAATGGCGTGCTCTTTTCGGCCAGACTCATCATGCTGCCCCAGCACACACCCCATTGAGCTTTCAAGTACTGTCAAGTATAAGATTAGAGGTCTCCCTTCAAACGGCGGCATCGGAATGGGTGGCTCTTGAAGATACTCTTTGATTCTTTCGAAAGCGGCATGACATTCATCGTTCCAACGTACTACTTGATCTTTCTTCAGCAGCTTGAAGATTGGTTCACAGGTAGCAGTTAGGTGTGAAATGAATCAGGCAATATAGTCCAGCCGTCCTAGAAAGCCTCTGACTTCTTTCTCTGTCTTGGGAACTGGCATCTCTTGTATGGCTTTCACCTTGGCAGGGTCCACTTGAATACCTTTGTCGCTCACGACGAAGCCTAGCAATTTTCCAGATTTCACCCCAAAGGTGCACTTGTTCGGGTTCAACCTCAGCTTGTACAACTTTATACGGTCAAACAGCTTCTGTAGATGGTCAAGGTGTTCCTCCTCAGTTTGAGACCTTGCAATCATATCATCGACGTACACTTCAATCTCATGATGGATCATGTCATGAAACAAAGCAACCATGGCACGTTGGTAGGTTGCCCCAGCATTTTTCAACCCAAAAGGCATGACCTTGTAACAGAAGGTGCCCCACTGAGTGACAAAAGTGGTCTTCTCCATGTCTTTAGGAGCCATCTTGATTTGATTATAACCGGAGAACCCGTCCATGAAGGAGAATACCTTATGCTGAGCAGTGTTGTCAACTAGAACGTCGATGTGAGGCAGAGGGAAGTCATCTTTGGGGCTCGCCCTGTTCAAATCCCTGTAATCAACACACATTCGGACCTTACCATCTTTGTTCGGCACTGGAACCACGTTGGCAACCCACTGAGGATAAGAAGTCACTGCTAGAAACCCGACATCAAATTGTTTCATAACCTCAGCCTTAATTTTCTCGGACATCTCTGGACGCATACGGAGGACCTTCTGTTTTACCGGAGGGCATTCTTCCTTGGTAGGTAGGTGATGAACCACAATGTCGGTATCCAACCCAGGCATGTCTTCGTAAGACCAGGCAAAGATTTCCACATAATCATGCAGCATCTGAATCAACCGTTGTTTCACACTAGACTCCAGATTGGCACCAATCTTGACTTCCTTTCTATCTGTCTCAGTACCCAGATTTATCGTTTCCACTGGCTCTTCATGTGGCTGAATGGCCCTCTCTTCCTGGATTAACAGTCTTGCAAGCTCACCAGGCACTTCGCAATCATCTTCACCTTCGTCTTCGGCTAAGTTGATCAGATTTTCGAAGTCATAACTGACAGTAGCAGAGTCGTTACCAGTGAGATCCAGAGTGGATTGGAACCTGTATAGGTGAGTGTGTGTAAATATAGCTATTTTGCAATATATAAAGAAAGACAAGGAGCGCAAAATTTGGAATGCAAAAAACGTCCAATGCTTTTATTAATGATATATGAAAATGACACACAAAATCCCTCACAAATGAAGCCACGGTGCCCCGGGTAAGACACCGGGCCATAAAGTTTCAGATTATTGTTTGTTAAAAATTCAAAACAAAGGAGTTCATTACTGAGTGACAAAAGTAATAGGTACGAAGTCTTTCGCAGTCCAGTTGTTCGGTCCACCATCGGTCGTTGGGTAGATCCAGCTGTCGAATTCAGATTCCTCCACGTCGTCTTCAATAGCATTCACTCTCGGGTTGGTGATGAACACAGGAGGTCTTCCAATCCTTGCCTTACGAACAGCCCTCTGAGCTTCTGCAGTGAAACCCAAACCAAATTTGTCAGTCTTCGGAGTGAAATCAGGAAGTCGGCCCCAGTTTGCGCACTCACCCTTCTCAATCACAGCCCGGGCATCCTTTAAGGAAGCCATCTTCAATGGAGAATCTTCGATCACAGTTTCAGCTGAGGCCAGTGTCTGAGGAACCTCTTCAAAATGATGGAATGGAGTCTCAATGAATTCCCCATCCATCTCTATGTACCGGAACGAGTTGAGGTGGCTGACCATATATTCTTCCTCCCCCTGAACTATCACAATCTTCCCCCTGACCGGGTATTTCAGCTTCTGATGTAGTGTGGAGGTCACAACTCCAGCCTTGTGGATCCAAGGACGACCCAACAAACAAGAGTAGGATGGTCGGATGTCCATCACATAGAATGTTGAATCAAACACCTGAGAACCAACCCTGATTGGAATATCAACTTCACCATGTACCATCCTTTTGGACCCGTCAAAGGCTCGGACAACAATGTTACTTGGCTTGAGCTCTAAACCCTCATAATCCAGCCTATCTAGAGCTTTCTTGGGCAATACGTTCAACGAGGAACCAGTGTTAACCAGCACATGGGCAAGAGTAGTGCCCCTGCATTCAATGGAGACATGTAGGGCATCGTTATGGTTCTTCCCTTTCGCAGTCAGATCGGCGTCGGAGAAACCCAAACCATTATCAGCAGTTAAGTTGGATACACACTCGGTAAATTGATCAGCAGATGTCTCTTGTGGCATGTGGGCCGTCTTCAGGAAAGTAATCAGGGCCTTGGCATGGGCTTCTGAGCACAACAACAGTGATAGCATAGAAATCTTTGATGGGGTGTGCCCCAGCTGCTCAACTACATTGAAATTACTCTTCTTGATAATCTTGAGAATCTCTTCCATCTCTTGCTTGGAAGCTTCAACATTGGTTGTCTTCGGTGCCTCCGTCTGGGCAGGCACATCAGTAGCAATCCCTTTGCCCCGAGCGTCGGATGACTCGGCAGCAGGGGTAGAGATAGGAACTTGGTCAGGAAGGGAAGCAGGCACACTTGCAGGTGTGATGACAATAGGTCTCTGGATAGCTGGTGGCGCAATATCTGGTGAGAAGAGCCTGCCACTGCGAGTGACTTTGGCAAGCCCGGTGATGTTGCTGACGCCGGTACTAGTATCGAACTCTTGTTTAATTCCAAGCACATAAACATCTGCCCCATAGTGCCACGGGACAACTTTGTCAGATGTATAGGGGAGGGGCCCCGGAACAGTAATAATGATAGGAGCAATCTTCTGAGTAGACATGATTTTGACAGGCTTCTTTGAGGGAGCCTTAGGAGGGTTGTTGAAAATAGTAACAATGGATACTTCTTCAGCAGGGATAGCAGGAACAACAATCTTCTCGCACAAGATCTCTTTGTTATCCATCAGGTTTTGGACGCCTGACTTCAACAAAGGACAATCAGCAGGTGAAACAGAACATAGACGACAACCTTTACTACATCCCGGAAATAAATCGGCTAGCAACAGGTTCCTCTTAACAGTCAACAACAGAGTAACAATATCATCCACAGAGGCTACATACAGGTCTTCTTCCACCGCATTCACTCCATGCTGGGGCATGGGAGCAGTCACAACATTGGGCCTTTCGGGCGCCTCGAACTGTATTTCTTTAGCATCAATAAGGTCCTGAACCTTATTCCTCAGAGCCCAACAATCATCCGTAGTATGCCCCGGGCTGTCAGAATGATAAGCGCAGCGGGCGTTGGGGTTGTACATTGGAGATGTTGTGTTCACAACCTTTGGAGCTTCCTTGACAGTTACCAGATTGGTTGACAGTAGTTGCGGCAATATCTGAGACAGGGTCATACTGAGCCAAGTGTATTGCCTTTTAGGTCTCTCACCCCTTGGTTGGTTATATTGCTGAGGAGCAGCAACAGGCTTTGAAATTACCACCGCGTTGACAGCTTGGCGGCGTTCTGGTTTATTTGGTCTCCTTAAACCATAAACAGCACTATATTCCTTCTTGAAGGGCTTCTTTTCAGAACTCGAGGAGGCACCCTTCTGTATCTTCCCAGACTTGATACCAGCTTCTATCCTCTCACCAGTTAAGATCAGATCTGTAAACCCAGCAGAAGAATTCCCAATCAGATGGTTGAAGAACGGACCAAACAGGATCCCCAAGAACATGTCCACCAGTTCACGGTCAGTCAAGGGTGGCTGTACCCTTCCAGCCAGGTCTCTCCACTTTTGCGCATATTCCTTGAATCCTTCACCCGTCCCTAGTGACATACCCTGGAGTTGGGTACGCGTAGGAGCGAGGTCGGAATTATACTGATACTGCTTATAAAACGCAGTAGCCAAGTCCTCCCAGTTACGAATACTGGTTCCATCCAGCTGATAGAACCATTCGAGTTGAGTCCCTGAAAGACTATCCTGGAAGAAATGGATCCATAAATTCTTGTCTGCAGTATAAGGTTGGATCTTTCTGACATACGATCGGAGATGCAGCTTAGGACAGGAAGCTCCGTCGTACTTTGCAAAGGCAGGCGCCTTGAACTTGTGTGGGATCACCACCCCAGAAGATAAACCTAGATCTCCGAAATCCAACCCAGGCACGTGTTGAATCTCTATAGCACTTAGACGGTCCTCCAACTGTTTGTACCTATCCTCAGCAGGAGGGTACTGTTCATCATTGTAATCTGTCTCGTTGTCGGAGACCACGGGACTAGGAACCCTTCTCTCTTGGGGAATGTCCTTCCCTACAGAGGAAGTAGCTAGATCAGCCTCATTTTGGAGTCCATTCCCAAACCTCCGTCCAGTGTTGAACATCACAATCCTCTTCTTCTTCTTCCTCAGAATCAGAGTCTTCAACTCCTGTTGACCCTGGGCTAAGCTCATGACCAACTCTTGGAACTGGGTGTTCTGGGCCTGGAGGGCCTTGATAGCTTGTTCAGTAGTAGGCTCGGAAGACATGATGATTGCTGAAATAAACAGCGAAGAAGATGAGTGACCTGTAAAAAAGAGGGTACCTGTTATGCCTATGATGCATGGTATGCTATTTATGCAATGCATTCAAGGGTTCGAAAGTTTAAATTTGTTGTAGACAAAAAGGAACACACGTTATATTAAGAAATAATCTGTTCAGTACATCAATGCCTCATGGGCGAAATATTACAAAATACTTAATCCCAAAAGACAATGTGCATCCTCTTTGGAGCGATGTAAGTGTTGAGGGTCTTTTCCTCGTGCAGTAGGCGGGTGAGCTCCAAGACCGTCTTTTCGCTGGCATGTAGACTGGTTTCAAGAGAATTCCGCTCTTCCTTGAGTTGGATCCAGCTCTTTTTCATTTCCTCCCAAGATGTTGGCATGTCAGGATGTTGAATGGTGTATGGCACCTCTCCTTCCATAACTGGCTCTTTGATCACGGGGAGAATGTGAGGATATGGCATCACAAGCTTCTGGGAGCGGGCTCGTACCCACTTGAGATAAGGCTCAAGGGGGATGGAGTTCTTGTGCCCCAGTGTCTTACTATCAACCTTTTTAGGCATCCTCCAAGCTCAAATAAACCTCTGGCGAAGTCCTTGCGTATCATTGTCGAAGTCAAAAACTATGTCAGGAATCAACATGTCATGAGGGCCATCCCTCCGAGCATATCCAAATTGTCTCAAAGCCATACATGGGTTGTAAGTAATACCTCCTCTAATTCCAAGTAAAGGAACATTAGGAAATTCTCCGCAACGGTCAATGATAGTGACATTTTCTCTGGACCGAGAACACCAATGTATATCATAATGTGTAAGAGTCATTAACCGTTGTGACCATCTCAAACCCCGCTCGTTATTCAAAACTGATTGTGGAAGGTGCGAAATAAACCACCTTGCCAGGAGAGGAGTGCAGCACATGAGAACACCTCTTTTCTCATGGTTCGAGTGTAACATGAGTGGAGGATGTCCCTAAGCAACGTAGGTATGGGATTCCTGGACATGAAAATCTTGACAGCATTGATATCTATAAGCTGATCCGGATTCGGGAACAACACCAACCCATAGACAAGGAGTGCCACAACTTCTTCAAAGGCTTGTAGGTCAAAGGAATTCCAACATTCTTGTGCCTTCTCAAACAGGAACTTTTCCAAGAATCCTTTGATACCACTTCTGATTTCCCAATGCCCCTTGATGTCAGATGGTTGTAGGCGTAATGCTTTAGCAACCTCTTCAAGTTTTGGTTCCTTTTCCGTACCGTTGTAGGGTAGTTGACTAAGAATAGGAACCTTCAGAAGTTGAGAAAACTCTTCCAAAGTAGGCACCAATTGATAATCTGGGAAAGTAAAACAGTGGTGCAAGGGGTCAAAGAACTGGAACAACACTTTCACCATATCTTCTTCAATGTTGGTGTTGACCAAGCTGAGTAGTCTACCGTGTCTCTCACTGAAGGAAGAGCTCTCGGGAATCCTGGATGTAAGCTCCTTAAGCTGAGGAGGGATCCTTACAAGGTTGACCTGAATTGTTTTCCTGCGGATAGTCTCCATGTCCTACAAAATAAGAACAAAGATGAAGATTCTAACCCTTGAAGTGGTTAGTAAATGCATATGATGCTTTATGATGTTATGATGTTATGATAAGGACACACCACAAGTATTCACAAAAAGCAAACATGATAAGGCACACAAGTCACACCAGACAACCCTTAGAGTTTAGGCCAGCATGAAGTTTGGGGTACTACCCTCTTGAAGTTGGTGGGCTCAAAACCTGTCCTATCAAAAGTAACCGGGTTCTAAGGAGCTCAATATCATTGGGTTGTTTTCTATGTTCATTGTTTTGATTTAGCCACTGAATTGGCGATCAAAATATTCCAAGAAAACAACCCTCAATGAGTGTAGTATCGAGTATCTACCAACTTTGGACTGCACCAAAGTCGGTCATCTCACTACCCCTAAAGAGGCCAGGATGGTCAAGTAAGGTTCCTAAGGTCAGTTGATGCTTCACGACACCACGCGGCGGCCCCGTACTCTCCTTGACTTGACTCAAGGGTTACCGGTACTCACCAAAGTGCCACATCAACGTAGCAACTGCTTCAACCGTGTCGGTATACCCCGCACAGTTCCCTCGCAGTTTGTTGCTACTTCTAAAAGGTATTCCCCAGATCCGGGTTAGGATCTATGAAACTCCAAGACAAGCCCACAATATTAAATCAAACAAAGCAAGCAATTGAAAACAAGAGTGGTCTAATCCTAAGGTACACCTCACTTATTAAAATATCCCCAGCAGAGTCGCCAGTTCTGTGATCGATGGAAATAGAACTGACTGTTTTGAAATGTTGGTTCGCGAAATGTCGCGGTAATCAAGAGTCGCCACCGTCTTTTATGTTCTCCAACAAGGAAAGGACAAAAGCACAGCAAAATTCCTTTTCGAGATGTTTCTAGGTTCGGGAGGTAGATTATAGAAAGGGAAGGTGTTAGCACCCTTTCTATTCGTGGTTATCCACGGGCTCTTAGGTACTTGCTCACTATGTTTTCAAAAATTGTTTGCTTTTCTTGTGTATGTGGGTTTTGAAAAAGTTTCGTTTTGAAAACTTCTAGGTAACTCTTGTATCAGTCCTCAAGAGTGTATGAAGTGTTTGTTTGAAAACTTTTTGAAAGTGTAAGTGCGAAAAGTTGTTTTTTTGTTTTGAAAGAGCAAGTACCCAGGAGAAATCTACCTACTCTAAGGAATTAGGCTGTGTAAGAGTCCTTTAGACAGTACTATCCCACTATTGAGAAGTAGGTAGCACCGTCGTTGGAGTTATTTGGGTCAATTCGATTATAGGGACATGTGGTCACCAAAACAATAGTAGGACGCCTTAGTGGTAACCCTAATGTCCTAGATCCTTTTTTATCCGAGGCAACCGTTTCGAGGCAACTGGATCTTTATACAGGAGGGCGACCTCTAAAACACCCTATACTTAATGACCACCTCGAGGCAACCAAGTGAGGCGTACCCTAGGAGTGGCATGTGCGAGTGTGTCAGGTTTCACTTATATTATCTTTGTACATGCATCATTATGAGCTACGGATTGATTATTTTTCAGGCAAGTCTTGTCATGCATAATTAACAGTTAATAATTTGCGGGAAATAAATTGCGGAAAGTGAATCTACGCTATTACAAGGCGTCGGGTATTTACATCGCCAAAAACATAACCCTTGAAAATAAATGCGAGAAAATAAAAGAAAGCGATAAAAGTCCTAATTATCTATTACATTCTCGGAGCAGATACATAAATATAAACAAAATAAATATGCGCGGAAAGAAATTGAATCGGGAAAAGTCTTAGGGTTTCGACCCTTTTTGAGAAAAGAAAGAAGTTTGGTCCTTTTTGCAATTAATTAAATATTAAACCTAATTTACTAATTAATTGATTAAAAGAAAAAAGTATTTTTTATGTTTTTTATGTTTTTAATGAAAATAAAATAAAAGAAATTAAAAGTGTCAAAAGAAAAACCCTAATTCTATGTTAATTTTATTTATTATGAAAAAGATTAAATTGTCCTAATTAAACAACTAAACTAATTAATTAGAATTTATTTACAAAATAATAATTAATAGTGAAAATAATAAATAATAAAATAAATAATATTTACATTTTTAATTGTCTGAATTTATTATGAAAAAAATAAGTTTGTTAATTAAATACTAATAATAATAATTATAGAAAATAATTAAATAAAAAATATAAAAAGGAAAAATTGAGAAACAAAACCCAGGGGGTGTTGGGCCCAATATGGAGGTTAATCTGGAATTTTCTGGCCCATTTGTTTCACAGTCCATTTGACTTTCTTGATTGCCCGACACATGGTTGACTAGGGAACATCATGGTCAACACTTCATGGCCATTAGATCTAGGCTTAGGGACACATGGCATGCTAATCACTGAAGGTACATGGTGGAATACGTTGGCAAGGTGCACGTGAATACGTTAGAAAAAATAGAAACAAGCGTTTGGGGGACCTGGGAATCGAACCCAGGTCCCAATGGTTAACGTCCACCTCACTAGCCACTCAGCCACTTGCCTGCGTTTGTTAATAAGATAAGCAATGAATATAATATATCAAGAATAATAATTATGCTGGAAACAAATAAAAGCGCGCATTTTTGTTTGAATGGACCAGTGGTATATTAACACGTCTTCATCTTACTCACTGAATACCTGCAAAACAAATCAAATAGCGGAGGTTTTTAACCCCCACAATATGGAACGAGAAATAATAGCGATTAGCTCCCTAGGCCGTATAAATATTTCGCGACACGTCCTTTGAATTCGTATGGCTCTCAAGAGTTCAGTCATGGGTCTTAGAGGTCCCAATTTTGCCTGGATAGTGAAGCCCTAATTCAAGATCTGAGGAACCCTAAAATTCGTTCATGGCAAATTATGATTCTATGTGTTTTAATGCAATTAACCTATGCCAAAAGCTTCCTGTGGATTCAAGCAACACAAAGCATACAAGAAATCATGTTAATGATGCACAAATCATGAGGTTCGATTATGGAAAAAATAAGCAAACCGTGAGTTTGTTCTTGACAGTTTCTGTAGCTTTAAGGCTTGGTCTTGATTGCAATAGGTTCCTCACACTCCCAGCAACGTATTTGAATCACTATAATGCTTTTAATTAGCATGGAATGTGGAAAACTGTTTTCACTTTTTCTTGGTTTTTTCAATGTTGTTATGGCTTTGTATGCAGCAAAATCACGTCCAATGCATTAGGGTTGAGTTCTGTATATATAATGGACTGAATTTAGGTTAAATCTTTGACCAAAAATCCATGGAATTATGGTTTGTATATTTGATTGAAAATCAAATATTTTTCAATCTTTTTGATTGAGAAAACTTGCTAATTTTGGAGATCCTTGTCCCCTTGATTGATACACGAATTTGCCAGCTCTTGTAGGTCATATTTGCTTCATGAAAAGATTGAAAAATCATATCTTGATATTTTCCTACAATTAAATGAATTAAATGAATTAATATTGATTAAAAATTCAACTAATTAATAAAAAATAATAAAATAATTCAATTTAATCTCAATGGGTCGTGCATAGGCCTTGGATAAAGTTTCAAGAAGAAATTTGAGGCCCATTAGCAAAAACAAAGTGTTTTGAGCAAAGTTGACTTTTGCAAATTCACAAAAATTTCCCAAATTCTCCAATGCATATCTTGCTCAATTTGGATCCTATGAACATGTTCTTGGACATTTTGGAAAGGTCTTGAAGTCCTCTAACCAATTCCTTTTGTCCCATGTCATTTGGATTTACCAATCTCAAGTTATGGTCTTTGACTTAAAGTGCATTTTTGTTGACTTTTGAAATTGACCTATAATGTAGAAATTAATAACTTTTTGTGAGAGCATTTCTTGGACTTGGAATGTGAAGATGAGTTGTAGGAAATGTCATCCCCTTCAAAATGAGCATTGGATGGGATTTTTCTGATGAACCATGAAAAAGTTATGCCTTGGTCAAGATACAGTTGACTTTTCTACTGTCCAAAAATAGTAACTTTTGCATCCTTGATGATTTTTGAGCCATGCTTGATGAATCATGATCAAGACTTGATCAAATGATGATTGTGGACTCAAAATAAAATGTTGACCAAAATTTTTTACTTTTGACTACAAAATGACCATTTTACCCCTGCAGTTGACTAGGGGTCAAATGAAGCTTTTGACTGTGCAAACTGGCATTGTGAGACTTGAGACTTGACATGTAGATGCTTGAGGATGTATATAGGCCTATGAGACTTGATTGAACCATTGAAAATCCCAAATTTATTGAAAGAACCAAAACCCTAATTTTGGCTGGCTTAGGAGGCATCTGGACTGTGCAATCCTTGAGTAGTCTTGAATCATTTGAAGATGATTCTTGACAAACCTTGAAGAATATGGGAGGGAAAATTTTGGGGTACAACATTTACAAAGTGATTTTTTGCCAACTTCAAGCATTCGATTCTCCCTAACCACAAAGGTATTTAAGGAGTTCTTGGACAATTTGGAAAGCTTGCAACATGTACTATAATCCATATTTGAAATGAAACTTGAAACTCCAAGTGAAACTATGTGAAAAAAGGCCAAGAAGATGGGTCAAAATTCTGCCTAAACGAGGGCAAAATTTATCTAAGTTAAAAGTTTTAGGTACCCTTGTTCCCAAAATCATAACTTGAGATCCAAGCTTCTTTTGAGAAAACTTTGTGAATCAAAGTTTTAGACTTTGTGATGGACTACAACTTTTATGTTATAAGTTTTGTTTTAATCCATTTTCATCTTGGTGAAATAATGGGACAAAGTTAGGAAAAAATTGGAAAATTTTATAACTTATAAAATTTCGAAGTTATGAAAATTTCCATTTTAAACCCTAATTTGCAATTTTGGGTTTCTTGATGAAAAAGTTTCATAATTTTACATGTCTTGATGAAAAATGACCATTGGCACTTGATTTTGGCCAAAAAGTCAAAGTTTGACTTTTCAGTGTACAGTCAAATTTTGATCAGTTGACTGAAAAATTCATCTATCAATCCAATGCATTTTAGGTCTTTTGAACTTGTTGAATGGGTCAAGACAATTTCATTGAGTTCTTGTGTCCATGGTTGAACTTGATTTGCCATTGGCTAGGTCAAACAGTCAAAAATTGCCTTTGTACAGTCAAAATCCTAAAAATGACTATTTTGCCCTTTTGGTGATTTGATCAAATTTCTTGTGGAATTGTGATCCAAACTTGATAAAATGGTTCATATGAGTTCATAATATTGATGTGGGTCAAAATTTATGAGGTTTGACTGTCAATTGGCCACAGTTGACTTTTTCCCCAATATAGTTGATTTCTAGGTCAACTGTCCAATTGACTGGGTAAAGATTTGATACAAGGCTTGAAACTTGGTATGGACAAACTTGTGAGTCCAACATGAAGTATGAAAGTCATTTTTGGCATTGTGGGTCAAAACATCCCTGTGCAAACTCAAACCCTAATTTAGGTCAACAGTGCAAAGAGGTGTCTTGAGCAGAGCAAACCCTAGCTGGATCTTGAGTTCCAAGAGTCTTGTGATGAGAAATGTTGATGAAATGGGAGGGAAAATTTTGGGGTACAACATAAGACTTTTGGGCTAAGTTGTAAAGATTGGGCGCACAATGCGCATTTAAAAACTTTAATGCTTGGGTCCTTCATTCAATCAAACTTTTCTTTCAAGTTAAAACAAAGAGTATAATTCAACTTAAATATAATTAATAATAATACTGATATATTTGAAAATAATATATACAAAATAATATTAATAATAATAACATAAAAATCCTAAAACTGACCATTTTATTTTGGGCCTGCCGGTTCCATTTTTCATCAATCTTTTTTATTTTATTTTAAATTTAATAAGACAAACCGTTTAACAATAATCCAAATCAATAAACAAACATAGTTTTTTTTTTGAAAAAAAATAGAAATGGGCCAGATTTCAACTATTGGGCCACTTATCTTAAAAACATACCTCTCCTCCTTTGCGTAAATGGGCCTACTGACTAAAACAAATACAAATCCCCCTTGGTTTATTATTCAACAACAAAAAGAAATGGACGAGCTGAACAACTTAATGAGTCTATCCCAAGAAACTTATACCCCCTCATTATTGAAAACTAGCTAAAAAAACCTTGATAGACCTCTCTATTCAACAACAACCTCTTTAAACAGCGCACCTCCTTTTCTAAAAACTCACAAACAAACCTAAAATTTTAACTAACACACCCTTCTTTCTAAAGGGATATAATTTTTAAGAAATACCTCCCCCTGAATGGGCTTTTAAAAATCACATGGGTTAAGAAACTGAAATGGATCTTTTTAGAAACCTAATGGGCCGTCAGATATTGATGATCCATTTTGAATCACTACACCCTTTTTTAAACAATTAATCCTCCCTTATAAAAATAATACTTCAAACAAATAAATATTGTGACTAATAATTTAAAAACAATAGTAATAATACGACTATCAAATTGATAGGGCAAATTTGAGATATGACACATCCTAATTGCTTAATTGTTTTAATTTACTCTGATTTTTATTTATAAATTATACCAGAGAAATTATGGTGTTACACATGCTTCTAATGCTATAGTGCATGCGTCATTGTCATTGGTATGGCATAGGAGCATGCGCTAGAGGCTGATGTTTTAGTGTTAATTAGAGTCCATACACCACATACCGTGGCGCATATTGTACGAGACATATTTTTTTTGTTTGAAAAGTAGTTACTTTGATATATTTTCTAAAAATATAATTATTTGAGTTTTTTTTTTAAATGTGGTTATTTTAAAAAAAATCTATCAAGTTACTCCATAATTAAAATATGAGATGAATATATATATATATATATATATATATATATATATATATATATATATATTATATATATATATATATATATATATATATATATATATATATATATATATATATATATATATATATATATATATATATATATATATATATATATATATATATATATATATATATATATATATATATATATATATATATATATATATATATATTCTTTCTTTTATCTATACATTGTAACACTTTTAGAATTATGGTTGAATTTATTTTAAACAATTTTTTTTAATTACTTACATTTATTTTTAATTATTTAAATTTATTTTTAATTATTTTTTCTTTTATTACTCACGGATACCAATATATTATATATAATATGACATTTTATTATTAATTCCATGACATTATGATCAAGTTTTCGAATTAGTTAGATTTATTTAGCTAGTTAGAGGGAGAAATTTGCCACTTCACTAGCTTTGTTGAAACAAATTTAGATTTATTTAGCTAGTTAGAGGGAGAAATTTGCCACTTCACTAGCTTTGTTGAAACAAATTTTATGACTCTCGCAATATATTTATTTATTCTTTTCAACAAATCTTAAATTTCGGATTCTCAACTTTTACTATATATGTACTGTATTAGTCCCTTGAAACCCTAAACCTTATATTTGTTCCTCTATCCAAATACCTTAAACCACACACATTTTTTCTGAACCTAACCCTTTTCTTTACCATGGGACAAAGGGTTTCTATTTCTACTGGCTCATCAGATTCCTCTAATTCTGTTTCTCCATTCTTAGGGGATTATGTAAAAGTGAGATCACAAGAAGACTATAATACTCCTCTCAAGATAAACCCTAAGGAGCTGCACTTTCCATGTAATCATTCCTCTTTTTTTTGGCTTTTCTATTTGGTTTTTTCTTTTGGGTCTCGTTCTAATTTGATTTTTATTTTCATTCCTTCTTTGATTTTTGTGAAACAGTTGAATTGAAGAAGAAAAGCTCATGCACTTTGCAGTTATCTAATAATTCCGATGATTA